>JARWLC010000002.1:52434992-52954958 GCA_033318265.1 Phyllotis vaccarum
GCAGAGAGTTTGCCTAGAATCCCCAGTACTTCATAAGTGGAGTACATGCCTGTAATCCCAGCACCCAACAGGTGAAGATGGGAAGCTTAGAAGTTCAGGGTTTTTTTTACTGCATTGAGAGTTCAATGCTAGCCTCAGCTACATGAATCCTATCTGAAACAACAAAAATCCTTTCAGTAACAGTAGCAAGAGGTCAGTCAGAGCGCAGACATTCAGGTTGATGGGACAGAGGACAATGGTAATGATAAAAGTAAGGAGAGAGGGCCTGGAGAGAAGGCTCACCCAGCAGGTGCAAGCCTTTGCTGCTAAGTCTACCAACCTTCCCATCCCTGGGACCCATATGTGACAGGACAGAACCGACTTCCAAAAGTTGTTCTCCGACCTCCAGGTGTGCACCAACCTAAGTGCGCACATAATCAATAAATAAAAGTGTAATTTAAAAATAACAAGAGAGGAAGAATCCCGACTCGTTTGGATGCACTTGATGCCAAAATAGTGTTTCTGGGTGGTAGGTCCCAGAGTGATGACCATCTAGGGTCAAGTCTGGTGTTCAGTGAGATATCTGACTGGTCGGTCAGTAACTCTGGGTCTGCTGATTAACTCTGAAGTAGCAAGATACTGACATGTGACATACCAATCACCGATGTAGGGTTTTTTTGTTGTTGTTGTTTTGTTTTTTTTAACCTCTGTTGGCTCTTTCCTTTTTTGGCTCTCTGGGGGCCTGGCACCCAGCTTCCAAATAAACACACAGAGGCTTATTCTTACTTATGAATGCCTGACCCTAGCTTGGCTAATTTCTAGCCAGCTTTTCTTAATTATCCCATCTATATTTTGCCTCTGGACCTTTATCTTTATCCCATCCACCTTTCTTTACTTCTTACTCTATAGCTTGCTACGTAGCTGGGTGGCTAGCCCTTGGAGGCCTCCTCCGGCTACTAGATCTCCCTTCCCAGATCTCTCCTCCTGTTTATTTGCTCTGCCTTCCAAACACACCTATCCTTTCTCCTGATTCACTATTTGGTGTTCAGCTCTTTATTAGACCAATCGGGTATTTAGACAGGAAAAGTAACACAGCTTCACAGAGATCATTAAAAAAAATGCAGCATAAAAAAATGCATCATTAAACAAATGTTCCAAAGCATCAATAAATGTAACACATCTTGAAATAATATTCTACAACACACTGAAGCTACTAGCTTTATAAGAGAGCAGGATGTATTCACAGATTGGCTGAGTCTTAGGTGGACAGGAAACCCAGGCTTCACCCCCAAAATCCCTGAGAAAGGGCTTGCTGAGCTGATGGGAAAGGAGGCTGGAACTATGTAAAAGCAGAGAAGATGGTTCTGAGCACTTCCCCCACTTCCCTGTGACTCAGCCAGTGCATTCTGGGTAAATCAGGGCAGACTCCTGGTCAGTCTGGAGCGACACTGAACTCCCTCTCTTCTCCACTGCCTCTGCCATTCAAAAGCATCCACTGTGTACTTTCCTCACCAGATGTTGTGGTATGAAGAGTCCCTACATCCCTGTCTTGGGATGCCAGGAGACTGCTGTGCCCTTCATTCCTGGCAACACAGCTGAGTGATTTGGTTCCTCAGAAGCCCGTTCACTTTGTCCTCATCTTTAGAATTAGATGTTTGGTGATTTGTTGTCATTTTGTTGACTTGCAAATGTCATCAAGACAGAAGCAATGGACCTTAAGTTTAGGAGGCATGGATTGGAAACCCAGCTCTGCCTATCGCGTTGTGTGTGTCTGTGGAGAAGCGCCTTCATGTCTCTGAGCCTCGGCCACACCCATCTCTAAGGATTACTGCAAGGACAAATGACCTTCACAGTGACATCCGTACATGTGTGTGTGTGTGTGTGTATGTGTGTGTGTGTGTGTATGTGTGTGTGTGTGTGTATGCACGTGTGAGAGAGAGCTGCTATGTGCACATGTGGATGTTGTCCTTAGGAACTGTCTGTTGTTGAGACAGGGTCTCTTCACCTGGAATGTGACACACAGCTTCAGTTGGTTAACAAGCCCAGGGATCTGCTCCTCTACTTTCCTAGCATTAGGATTACAGATGTGAGCCTTTTGCTTTGTTTATTTATTTTTTTATGTGCATTCTGGATGTGGTCTGCAAGTATTTTACTGCCAGAGCTGACTTCTCAGCCCTACAGGCATCATCTTCCCCCCTAATTTTATATTCATTTCTACTAGGTCAAACTCTTCTGAAACTCTGAGGCCTTGTTGACATGGCATCTTCTCTGGGTCTTGTGTTTTCTATTGGCCAAATAATAAGAAAGAACAAGGCCTTGCCTTTCCTCAAAACCCTGTATGTCTAGGGTGGGGGCAGGACAGAGAGTGAGAACTCTGTCTTTGATTGTCTGAAGCATCTGAAAAAAGCATCATGTAGAAGGATAGACCAGCACTGAAAGGGGCAGGAACACACAGAGCTAACTAACGATGACTTAACAGGGCCTGAGGACGCATGACTGATGGAATTTAGGAATAGTGGATGTAGACTAAATACTGAGGAAATCCGTCTGACAGTGAACGATGACTCTCTTATGAATTCTCAGCATCTACAACCCAGATGTCAGAGCTGGGGCTCTGTCTTCCACAGGACCCAAGGTTCTTAAAACTTTTTATTGCTTCTGTTGGGGGCAGGGCCCTTGGGAGCCCTCTGACCACCAGCGGATAGCTAGACATGGGTGGAGGGAGAACTGGGACCCTAAATTTGTACCAAAGTTTGCTTCAGTCACTTTGCTAGGAGTTGTGCTTCCATTGTGCACCTAGCTGGGCCCAGCCTTGAAGGGAATTCCACACCCTTCCCCCATCTCCCTGTGTGCATGTGCATGTGCCATGGTCCACATGTGGGAGTCAGAGGATAACTTTATGGAGTTGATTTTTGCCTTCCACCTTCACACGGGATCTGGGGATTGAACTCAGATCTCTAGACTTATTCAGCCTTTACTCACTGAGACATCTTACCAGGCTCTACTGTCTGTCACATTTTACTCATGGAGCTCAGGGTCGAGAGAAAAGCTATGCTAACAGGGAAACTTATGTGTCTGGAGTTGTCTTTGAAGGAAAGTGATCCAAGGTAAGCTTTCCAGTGGGGGGGGGGGGGGATGGAAGGAAGTGATTACTCAGGAAGATCTGGGTAGTTTGGAGGCAAGCCCTGGTTTCTTTTGGCTCAGTCTCATCTGTGCAATGCAGAGGAATGATCGCTGACACCACCCTGACTGCCCACAGCCCCTTCTTCTTCTCCATTCTTTCTTGCCCTCCCTAGTGTGATTTTGGAGGAAAGAAGCACCCAGAGCACAATGGCCTCCAGTAGACACCCCGGTGGTTGGAAGGGAGAATAGAGATTGTGGTGCTACCACCATACCAGGGCCTGGGAGCGGCTGATTCACATGCCTTTCAAAAGAGAGATGGATGTCAGTGGAGCCTGAAACTCCAGCATGGCAATTTTTAATAAGCCCCAGTATGGAACACTGAGCCCTTTTGGATCTCACACCTCAAGTGACCATGACTAGACAGTAAGCCATGCTATCAAATAGTGACATATTTAAGGGGCAGCCATGTCCGGCCTGCCTGGTTCCAGAAATAGTCATCCAGACTCTATGGTAGAGCAGAGATCTAGAGGCAGGGTCTCCCCTCCCCTCCCTTCCTCCTACCTCTTGGAGGCTTCTGGTAGAGGGAGCTGTGATTTGGGAACAGCTGTGCACGCATCCCCACGATCAATATCACCAAAGACAAATCTGCTGTGGTTGACTCCAGGCTCTTCTGTCACTAAGTGACAATGAATAATGACCAGTTGCTCAAATACATTGCATTTTCGTCTTTAAATCTTCCTACAGAAGCGGTGTCAATACCAGAGCACTAAATAATCTGTGGATAGCAGGAAGACACAAGAACATTTTTTTTTCTTCCTAGAAGATGGATGTAGCTTTTTGGGAGGCCTTAAATACTGAAGCAAGGAATTAGCTCTCTAAATGCCCCACGATGCCTGGCTAACTTGCTGGTCCTCTGAGGGCGATGTGAATACCTAACTCTTCTTTTCCATCAGTGTTCTTTAAATAACAACCCTTGGCTCTGAGGACCAGAGGCCCCTTTCCAAGCCCTGATGAATCCATCAATCAAAGCTTTCTGTGTCTTCTTTCTCTGGCCAAAATATATAGATTAAAAGGGGGAAATTGAGGCAGGGGGCATTTCAAGTGTTACCTAACCAGGCACACAGGCTGTTCTTTTAAATTATTATTATTTTTTTATTATTATATTTTTATCTTAAACAAGGAGACCAGGCCTGCTTCACTTGGGCCCTTAGAGGAACGTTACATAAGAAAGTTCTTGTCACCATGATCAGATGTTTGCTGGACCCTAACAAGGATGTGACACAGGTAGACATCAGCTCTGCAGAGAAATAAGCCTTACTCTTTCAAGAAGCATAGTGACATTGCTACACACTGAGCAGCAGCAGTGCCAGTGTACCACTCTAAGAGCTCTGTGTGCACACTCATGGACACCCCATAAGCTCATCACTGCCCACTCTAAGATCTCTGTGTGCGTGCTCGTGGGCACTCCAGAAGCTGATCACTGGCCCTATGTTACAAAATCAGAGGCATTGCCATGAACAGCCATGCAGGGACAATAGGTCTAGGCTTCTAACTCAGGTCTACATGGACCTTGAGAAACCCAAGCTTGCTTTCCAGTTCTTGATTCAGTAGTGAGCAGAAAAAGAGTCTATGATCTCTGAGGATGCCCCGCCTATAGCAAGCTTTTCTGTGACTACTCAATTAGATGCCCACCACCTCTATCATTCCCTGTGTATGTTCTACAGGCAGAGGCACAGGAAGGTATGGAGGGCAGGTACAGAGCAAACATGCCCACCACTTCCCCTCAGCCTTCACCCCATTCACATACCAGCTTCCAGGATTGCCATCAAGCAGTATGTGTTTCTTTTTGTTTGACAGGTGGAGAAAGAGCTTATAAATACCTGTCCTCTCCCAGTGAGTTATTTAAAAAATAATTAATCAGCACTAGTGGGCCTGACACTGTGGGGGGTTGATATAAAACATGCAAAGAAGAAGACAACGAAGTTTCTGCCTTGAAAGACTTTGTAGTTATTACAGAGAGAGGAGATTGCTGGCCAATGACAGCCAGCCCAACCAAACCCGAGAGTGGGGGCTGGAAGGCTACAGGGCAGTAGACAGCAATCGAAATGGAGCTTAAAGCCCTCTAGACTCTAATCAACTATTAGGGAGTTGGTGGGGGTGAATGCTCTAACTTTGGATTAGAGGCTCCCTTAAAGTGCAATTCTATCAAGGACTAACATTTGGTCTAGGGAGACTGCTCAGTGCTGACAGCACTTGTTTTTTTTTTTTTTTTTTTTTACAAATTCAAGAACTGGAATTCAGATCCCAGGAATGATTGCAACACAGAGCAGACATGACCTGTGATTCCAGCATCAGAAAGCACAGACAGGAGATCCTCAGAGCAAGCTGGCTGGTGAGACTCGATATGTCGATGAGCTTTGGCATGCACACACTTGTACTCCCCACAGGCCCTCCCCACATTCAAACATGCATACATATGAATGTATACCAAATACGTATGAAAGTTAGAAAAGAAAAAAATTGGTATAGTTCCCATAAACATAGACAATTGTCCATTCAGAGAAACAGCTTGTGCATGCCTTGCTGACCTGGAGCACACTCAGCTTTAATCGAGGTGATCAGGTGATCAGTGTCTAGCCTCTGGACTGACTAGGAATGTTGCTGCCTGACTGATTATTCTCTAACTTGACTACTAACAGAAAAGTATTGTGCAGCAGCAAGCACAGAGACAGAGCTGGGCAGTAAGAGCTGCTCAGGTTCCATAGGGTTCCACACAAAGGAGAGAGGCTGGCCTGAGCATCGCTTGCCCCAACTTCTGCAGCAAACAATGTCCAGCAAGCTTGAATGGGGTGTCTAAGAGCTGGCTCAGAGGGAAAGAGCCTCCCTTACTCCCTTGAAGAATGTGAGACTCCCAAGTCCATTACAGGCCAGGAGAGGTCTGCAGTAAGAAAGGCCTGAGCTTTATTACCTGGCATTCGTGAAGTTACCTGAGGATGAGAAGCAGTGATGGTTAATGTATCAGTTACCAACAGGAACAGTCTAAGGGCTACCTAAAATACTGGTGAGCGGTGGATTGGAGTGTGATCGTGAGGGTGCCTCCAGAAACACTGGCACGTGAGTGGCTAAGCTGAATGGGAGACTCAGATCCGCTGTTGCTGGGTGTCAGCCAATTATCTGGAGGTCTGGAGAGAACAAAATGACCCATTCCTCTCTCACCAGTATAGCTGGGGCCTTCTCTTCTTGTCCTGAGCATCAGAACGCAAAGCTTTGATTCTCAGTTCTTCAGCCTCAGATTGTATGTTACACGGCCGGCTTCCTTCAACCTGGCCTTTCTCTGACAGGACCATATGACTGGGGTCCTGGAGTCCCAGCTTGCAAATGGCTACTGTGAGTCTTCTTAGCCTTCGTGATCATGCCCGCCAATTGCGATGGTCACTGCCCTCCCATCTACCTGTTGTCCATCTGTTTGCCTATCTATCATCCATCCATCTGCTCAGCCACCATGCACTTTCTAGCTAGATATTTTACTGCTTCTGTTTCCCTGGAGAATACTGATGCAGATGGAGAGAGAGAGAGATCTGTAATTATGACATACAGTTTAGGAAAGAACACGTTAAAGATTCAAGACCCACACCTTAAAAGAAAAAATAATGAAGCCTAGGGAGATGCTCATTCAATAAATTGCTTGCCCTGCGAGCATGAGGACCTGAGTTCAAGTTATAGAACCAACATTAAAAAGTCAGGTGTGGATGCTGGAGAGATGGCTCAGCAGTTGAGAGTATTTGTAGTTCTTGTAGAGGACCAGCATTTGCTTTCCTGCAACCACATCAAGTCATTTACAAGTACCTGTATCTCCAGTTCTAAGGGAAACAATCCCCTCTTCCAGACTCCATTGGCACTGTACCTGTGTTCACGTACTCCCCACACATACTCACACACACACAACTAAAAAATAAATTCCATCTTTTTCACAAGGCCAGGTGTGGTAGCATGCATTTGTAATTCCAGTGATGGATGGAGAAGCAGAGGCAGGAGGATCCCTGGAGGATTCCTGGTCAGCAGCCTAGCCTTGCTAAGCCCCAGTGAGAGAGACCCTGCCTCAAAGCGGGGGGGGGGGGGGACAACGACACCCACTTGGTGTTGGTGTTGTCCTCTGCCTCCCACATGCACACCCACACACATTCACAGTGCCACCACACACTTATGTATACCTGCAGTATATGAACACACACATATGCACGGAAAAGATGATAAAAATAGAAAGACACACTTTTGGACAGTTGAGATATCTCCAGTGCTACCATCTAGGGAGGGTTGGGGTGTAACTCAGTCGTATACCATTTGTCTAGTGTGCCCAAGACACTGAGCCCCAAAGGCACAATCGCTGTGGAAGAACCTCCAGATATATTGATATCAATGAAAAAAACTAGGTGTGGGAGGCTGGATGAAGTACGCATTTGTTATTTTTAACAATAAAGTTGGAATATCTATACATGAATCTTGTATCCATATATATGCATTTACTTGCTTTCTAGGCAGATATAACTCTGGACATATGGATATGAAATGAATCACTTCAGGGAAAATAGAGGTAAAATATTCTTTTCATTGATTACTTTCAATTTTGTAACATGTAAGACATCACCTGCTGAAAAGTAAGAAAAAAATCTGAAGGCTGGAAAGATGGCTCAGCAGCAAAGAATGCTTGTTGCTTCTGCTGAGGACTTGAGTCCAGTTCCCAGCACTCACCAAGGAGCCTGCAACCTTCTGTAACTTCAGCTCCAAGGGATCTAACACACTCCCCAGGTCTCCATGAGCGCCCACACTCATGTACAAATACCTCCACAGAAACAGATACATTTAATTAAAAATAAAATCTCAAGAGAAAAATATCCTGTAGTATATTGATATCAATATGTTGAGGACACTGAAAAGAAATTATTATCAAACCACTTTCCTCCCATTATATCCCAGGGGCTTTTCACACCCCTTGGGATAAAGTCTAGGCTCCTAATGGTTCTTAATCATCTGCACCACTCTTCTTAAGCTGCCTTTTAACTATTTTATTATTACCTCATGCAGATGTGTTTTTTAAGTGTGGGCACACATGCCATGGTGTTCATGCGGACCATGCGGGACTGGCTTTCCACATCCACCCTCATGTGTGTCTCAGAAATCACACTCAGGTGGTCAGGTTTGTGTTGCAAGAATATCTTATCCACTGAACCCTCTTGCTGGTTCATTTTTGGTATCTCCACTGTAGTTAACACAGTGGCTTTTAAAAGTCGTGCGTGCATGTGTGCGTGTGTGCGTGCATGCATGTGTGTGTGTGTGTGCGCGTGTGTGTGTGCATGCATGCGTGTGTGTGTGCATGTGTGTGCGTGCGTTCGTGCGTGTGCGTGTGTGTGCGTGCGTTCGTGCGTGTGTGTGTGTGTGTGTGTGTGTGTGCGCGCGCGCGCGCGCATACACGTGCTCCATCCCTCAGTCCCTCTGTCCCTCCCCCCTCTCTCTAACCCTCTGTCCCTCCCCCCCTCTCTATCCCTCTGTCCCTCCCCCCCTCTCTATCCCTTTCTCCCTCCATCTTGTCCTCCCTCCCTTTCCTTCCCTCCCTCCTCCTCTCTGTCCCATTATACTCAGCACCATGCCTCTTGGGCAGCGCTCTGGTAGCTGTCCGTGGTGCTGAAGATTCTGTGCCAAGCTAGGCGCCTGGAGTAGGTGCTAAGGCAAGGCTAATAGCCCTCGAAGGAGGAAGGCAAGTACCTGATGCTTATTTCATTCTTCTTGTGCCGCTTGCGTTGTGTGATCATATTTATATGGTCACTATAGACAAAGAAATGAAGCAATTAAAAATGTATCATCTGCCTTGTGCACTAAAAACTTTTCAGATCCTTGGGTTGGACATGTTTGGAATCTTTTTTTTTTTTAAAAAAAAGGTTGTTTAAAGCCAGCTGCCTCAGGCTGCTGTGGTGGAACACGACTTTATTCCCTGTACTTAGGAGGCAGAGGCAGGCAGATCTCTCTGAGTTCGAGCCCAGCCTGGTCTACAGAGTGAGTTCCAGGACAGCCAGGGTTCTCTAGAAAGAATCTGTCTTAAACAAACAGCAACCTAGTTCACTCCTCTGCCCTTGGGCAGCTGTGTTCATATGGACACACTTGCCCCCCACACACATGTGAATATACACAATTAAAATGAATAAGGCAATGCATCTTTCAAAAAAGATCTGGGGCTCTTGCAAGCAAACGTGTCAGAGTCAAAAGCAGGAAGCAAGGAGGCCCGAAAGAATGAGAGAGAACCATCACACAGGCCAGGGAGGTGGCACATCAGGTATTGAGAGGTGTTTTGTTGTTAGAGATCTCAAGGCTTGTTGACCAACTGAACAGCATGCCACATGTGCTGAAGTACTTCCAACACAGAAAACAAATTCTACCCTGAGCCTTAATGGTCAGAATGTGGCCACTACCATCAGACTTCTTCTCATGTACTAGCTTCAGGGAGCTCATCCTGGGTGCCGAGTGCCGGGGGCACTCATGGCACAAGTGTTCAGGAGTCTGAGCCACTCAGTCGGTGCTGGCAGGTTTATCCCTGAGTCTACATGAATGAGCTAAATACAAACAGCCTACCCACATAAGGGTAGAATTGGGAACATTTTCCATTCTTTTCACACTCATGTGTTTTGTTTTCTATTTTTAGTAGGTAAATATAGCTCTTATAATCAGGAAAAAAATCTCTTTAGGATAAAAAAAGAAACTCAATGTGTAGTGGGTCATACTATGTTTACTGTTTGCAATATTTCTATCTATCCAATCCCTAGTTCTTATTAAATACAATTTCTACTTCATTCATTCATTCACTCACTCATTCATATGGGAGTGTGAGCAGAATGATGTGATGTGCTTGAGCATGCACACAGAGGTCCCCTGGCAGGAGTTAACATCTAGCCAGGCTGGGTAGCAAGCACCTTTACCCACTGATCCATCTCGCTGGCCCTTTGTGTTTTGGAGAGTCTCACTCTGTAGCCTAGGCTAACCTGGAACTCACAGTAGTCCTCCTGCCTTGGACTTCTGAGTGTTGAAATTACAGGGATGAGCTGCCGTGTCTAGCTCTTAGCTCCAAACTATGGCTCTTAGTAATTTTTCATTTCAGACCAATAGTCATTGCCTGGCTGTGGACTGCCCATGCTGTCCTTCCTCAAAGATCTCTCATGGATGTGAGTGTCTCTCATTGCTGGGATGCATCTGGCAGGATCCCTCCTTTTGGTCCATGGGCACAGAGCTGGACACCTCAAGCTCAGGGTTCACTGTGCTTTGATGGTCACGGGACTCATTAATCTGATGGTAACACATTGCTGTGCTTCTGAGTTTTCTCTCTTTACCCCAAATGTTTTGAGGTTTTCCTCCTGACAACTGTGATCATTGCAAACATGATCAACAAAAGAAAAAGGAGCCTCACTATTCTGAAGAGTTAGGGAAACACTTAGTTCCTCATGACTGTCAACACAAGGATGCCCACGGAGAGGCCCAGGCAGCCCAGTTTGCCTGAGGGAGAAGCAGAAGCTTTGCCAGTTCCTTGCTGGGTAGGGGCATGGTGATCCTGAGACAGGCAGCAAGCTGCTAGGTTGATAGTGCCCGAGTTCTCACCATGGCCTGTCAGTTCATCAAAGAACATTAATGCAGAGCCCAGGAGATAGGTTCCAGCAGTGTGGAGCCTCCACGAGAGATGTCCTAGGAAGGGTCCTGGCCCAAGTTCCCTGGCTGTTCTTGTATCTCTTTACATCTCTAAGGACTTATGTGAGACACAAGAGAAAAGCCTGTGGTCTTGGAGGCGAGGGAATGAAGCCTTTTGGAGTTCCCGTTGGAATATGGATTTCTAAATGGGAAGAAGGGTTGCCCCCTTGGGGGAGGCATCAGAGTCTCCAGGAGCTTTTCTTATCTCATTTCTATCCCCACCTCCCACATATTCTAATTTTAATGCCTTAGGGAAAGTGGGGCCCACTGCCTGCAGCAGCTACTATTATTGGTGTGAGAGCTTAGTCATCCATTGAACAGCCACTTACTTGGCTGTAACCGTGTATGGGCACAGTCACAGCCCTCGGGTGCATTGGTACTAAACAGAAAACATCAGGAGCCTCCGTGGTTCAGACTTCACTAAGTTAGAAGGAGGCACCCTCACCACCATGTTTTCTGGTTTGACCACAGCCCTGCCAATGCTCAGGTGTTGCCAATTGTGGTGATATGAAGAGATGGGCCCTTTAAGAGCTGATCAGCCAGGAAGGCACCTCCTTTGTGATTGTAATCAAGGCCCTTGGGAAGGAGGCTGTGCATTCAGCCTTCTACCTTTGACTTGTGAGGACCTAGCATCCCTCTCTTCTGGAAGTGTGAACTAACCTTAAGCTACAAAAACTGCTGGCATTTCACTGGAGTCTTCAGGCTCCAAGTCCCACCCTTCCCAAGATAACCATTTTGTATTGTTTATAAATGATTCATCCTTGGGTATTTTATTATATAGCAGGACAAATGTACTGCGACACTTGGCGAATGGAGCAATGGGTGGGTTTCTGCTCCTACTTATCTTATTGGCAGTGATGGTCTGCATGACTACACATGGAAGCTTGGCAGGAAGCAGTCATTTAAGAAGCTGGATTGTCAGCTCCACTAGGGCACAAATGACATTTGTCTTGACCACCACTGTATCTGAGCATCTAGGCTGGTTCCTGACTCAGAGCTGCTGCTTAATTAAATAGATGTTAGGTAAATGGATGAATCAAGGAAGGGAGAGAGGGTTAATTTCTTACCAGCTTGTGTGTGCGGAGTCAGTCCAGTGGACTCTAGGAACATGAATTGGTGATGGTCCTGAGACTGTCCCCCCACCTGATGCCCCTGAGGCACCTAGACAGTGTGAGAAGCCCTTGCTGTGAACAGGATCCCAAGCTCCACCTTTCAAATGGTGAAGGGGCTCTTGTTAAAGCATGCATCAGGTCTCTGTGTAGTTGAGATATTATTTAGACTCAACAAGTAGCTAAAGAAGGAAGTTGGGAAACACTGTGAATATCAGTCAGGGTAATTAATGTGGCATAAAAATGTGCGAGTTTTTTTTTTTTTTAACTTAATACAAAAACCAATGAAACAGAAGAACCGGAAGAATTGGGTCCCCTAGAGTCCTATCTTCCAAGACTCCTCTTCAGGTAAGAAAATAAGTTCTAACAAACAAACAAACAAAAAACTAAACAAAAAGCATGGGTGCTGGAGAGCTTGTTCAGCAGCTAAGAGCATTACCTACTCTCACAAAGACCTGTGTTCAGGTCCCAGTATCCATGTCCAGCAGGTGCTCCCAGTTACTTCTAGTTCAAGCATCAGGAGGTCCAATTGGTCTCTGAAGATAATGCACCAAGAGACATAAAGCCAAAAATAAAGACTAATCTGTAAAAACAAAACCCAAAGCTGTATTTCGTGAATATCAGGCATCACTGATTGAAAGACTGGTCCATCCTGCTGGCATCTTGGGTTGGAGATTGGGTAAGAAGAGCATAGACACATGTTCTCACTAAGCACATTGCAAACCAGTTCTGGAGATGCTCAAGCCCTGACACTGGTCTAATTCTGCAGGAAAGTGTGGAGGATAACCTTGCTTCATCTTGGGTTCAAGTCTGTTATTTGAAAGCCTTTCTATAAGAAGTGTCCTTCTTGGGCTGGTGAGGTGGCTCAATGGGTAAGGAATTTGTTACTTAAGTTCCTTCCCTGGGACTGGTGGAGAGAACCAAGTCTTGAAGGCTGTCCTCTGACTTCCACATGTGTGCTGTGGCACACACATGCACCCATAAAAAAGTGAAAGGAGAGACAGCAAGGGAGGGAGATAACGAAAAAGATCCCTCTTTGACATCTGGTTCCTAGTGTTCTGACAGCATCTCAAGTGTGCTTTTTACTTGTGCAGAACAAACATAACTTGACACCATCACTCTTTGAAAGAGGGTTAGAGGGCAGGTCACTTGCCACTCTGCAGAAGTGATCACCTCTACCGTGCATACCAGGCTGGTCTCTCATTCTTGTGTAACTGAAGATGACCTCGAACTTCTGGGCTTTCTGTTTCTACTTCCTGAGTGCCTGGATTACAGGTATGCAGCACCACACCCTTTGTGCGCTGTGATGGGATCCAGGGCTTCTTGCTACTAACTGAACTATGTTGTCCTTGGTCCCGAGCATGACCATGTTATTTTAACACTTCATCAGTTCTCTTTGTAAAAATGCTAAACTCTGAGGTATTTGAACCATAAACCTTGAATTTCCTGGGACTTACTTAAACCCTTCCTGGTTCCAGGGATCTTGAAGCCCTTTAGGGTGAAATGACTGTGGAGGAGAGGTGTAGCAGGAGCTAACTTTCCAGGATCTTGTGCCTCATTGGTGATATTCTTTGTGTTCCCCAAATCACCTTTCCAGGAGCTACACTCTTCTCTTGAAATCTCTTCTGCGTCAGAGACTAGAATGGTGCACTAAAGACCTCAGAGGACAGTCTCTGGCTGCTACAGCAAACTGACCTGTACTCATATGAGGGTGGGCATCATGAGGGTGGAGTGCACTCAAGTCCACATGCAGAGAGATGTCTCCATCCCCTTTCTCACCCAGGTCTGTCCCCGGGCTTTGTTTCCTGTAATGACCCCTCCACCAGGGCCACAAGGGCCACCAGGCCTGCTAGGAGGACTCTGAGCAGTGACAGGTGCCTGCTGCTTCCTCCGCCCTGTCTGCCACACTGCTTGCTCTCATGTGGCAGCCCCTGGGGCAGGTGGAGGGCCGCATGGCCTCAGAGGACCTCCCACAGGCTCAGTGTCCTTCATAGAGATCATCTTCCTCCTGTGACTTAATGAGGCCGAAGTCAGAGAGAATCTGCAGAGGTTGGACCGGAGGGGTCGTCTCATCCAGGCGTTCATTTACTTCCTTCCTCAAGAGAACACTAACATCTTCCCCTTCCCTCTGCACTGAGAATTTTAAACATTTCTAACAGAACTCAGACATTCATAGTCCTCAAAAGAGTAAACCAGACCTAGAAAGTGTTTATGTCACATCCTGCTCCCCTTCCCTCAGAGTTCTGTGATTTTTTCTCCATTTGTTAGTTTTATGCATCATCCAAATTCATGTCCGGCTGTAGAGACTTTCTGTTTCTCTCAGAGTGTTAACTTAGCCACTCTTCATCTTCCCAATATCACAGATTCTAGCTGAATCACTAGCCAACGTTTACTGTCCTATAACTTATAAAAGTGTCATTGGTGCATGAGTTTATGTGAATGTGCATACACACATGTGCACATGCGCATGCAGATGCACACGTGTAGTGCACAAGGAGGTCAAAGGGTAATCTTGGATTTTGCCCCTCAGGAACAACCCACTTTTAAGACAAGATTTCTTTCTTTTTTAAACATTTATGTGAGTATGTGTATCAAGTGTGTGCAGATACCTGTATAGACCAAAAGATACAGATTCCCCCAGAACTATAGAGTTATAGGATGTTTTAAGCTATCTAATATGGATGCTGGGAATCAAAGGCAGGTCCTGCAGAAGAGCAGTAGTACTGTGAACCCTGCGTCACCTCTCTAGCCCTTCCATCTTGGCTGGCCAGCCAGTGAGCTCTAGGAATCCATGTCTTTATTTCCCTAGCTCTAGGAATGTAAGAGTGAGATTCCATGTTTGACTTTTGATGTGGATTCTGGGGGTCAAATTTGGAACCTTAGACAACATTTTACCAGCTGAGATACATGTGATATCCATGTTCATGGGGCTAGCAGTTGCATTTTTGGGTAAAATTCTTATTTGTGACAGAGTTCTTCCATTGACTTTGTGTGTTATGTCATAGCTTAAGTTCTCACTGATATAATAATACACTCCAGAAACCTACTGGTTCTGTTTTCCTCTGTGTGCTCAGACCTTGGCTCAGTCAGGCCTGGTTGCTGTGATGTCCTGCTTGTGGGCCAGATAGTGTTGTCTCTCTGGTGTTACAGGACATTTCCTTGTTTCTCAGCTTCTGCTTCTCAATGTACTTTCTCATTTTGATGTAGCCTATCCTCCAAGAGGTTCTTGGGAAAGGATGCATGAGAGGCAGATTTGGTGAGGCATTACCAACAGTGGTTGGAGTTACTTCTCCTGGGAACTAGAAGGATTCTCACCATGTCTCTGAAAGCCTGTTAGGTCATTCAGCTCTGAGTGCATGGAAGACTCTTAACTTTGACAGACATCAGTCTGTCTTCTCCTCCTCTTTCTCCTGCTTCTGCCTCTCCTCCTTATCTTTCTTGCCTTCCTCCTTCTGCTCTTCTTCTTCTTCTTTGGTTTTTCAAGATAGGATTTCTCTGTTTAGCTTTGGAGCCTGTCCCTGAACTCACTCTGTAGGCCAGCCTGTCCTCAGACTCACAGAGATCTGTCTCTTGAATCTGCCACCACCACCCAGCCATGTCTTACTTCTTAGATAATTTCTCACACTCTATTTGCCCATTCTTTGATGGGGCTTCTGTTTTTGGCTATTTAACTTCTGAATTGTGTGAACAGAATAATGGCCATTCACAGTACCTGTCTCCAAATCCTTGAAGCTTATTGAGTAGGTTGCTTGTCTGGCTATGGATGTGAGATCACGTGGTCTGAGATGAGAGACTATCATGAATTATTTCATTTGGTTCAGGGAATCATAGAGAGCCTTATAAGCACAAGGCAGGGATGGAAAACTTAGAAAACCCATGACAATGGAAGCAGAAGCTGTAGAGATGTGCCTTGGAGGAAGGGCCAAGAGCCAAGGAATGCAGGTGGACTTTAGAAGCTGGAAAGTGAGAGTAGGGAGATATCTTACTTAGTCAAGTACTTGCAAATATGAGGACCTGGGTTTGTATTGCCAGCACTATATAAAAAGGCAGATGTGGCAGTCCATGCCTGTAATCCCAACATTAAGGAGGTGGGGAAAGGAAGACTCCTGGGATTTGATGATCAGCTAGTCTAGCCAAATTGGGCAAGATCCAAGTTCAATGAGAAGCCCTGCCTCAGAAAATAAGGTGGAGAAGGAGTTGATGAAGACACTTGATGTTAGCCTCTAGCTTACACACACACACACTCACACACACACTCACAAGCACACACCCACATATACACCTACACCCACACCCACACATGCATATGTACACACATAAAATACAAACTGAAAGAGGCAGGGAAATAGATTCTCTCCTCAAGCCTCCAAAAGGAACGCAGCCCTGCCAACAGCTTGCTGAATTTCAGCCCAGTGAGACCCATTTCAGACTCAGGACTCCCAGAAGCTGAAGATAATAAATGTGTGTTATTTAAAGTTACTAAGTTTGCAGCCATTTGTGACAGCAGCCACAGAAAACACAGGCAGAAACCAGCAAGCACCCACTAAGTGGCTGATGCTTAGTGTCTTGGCTGTGGCTGTCCTGAGCCTTCTGATGCTGGGGCTGCACTTGACATACAGTCCCTCCACGTGACAATCTCATCAGGTTACTATGCTTGTGTCATCTCTTCACGTCTCCATCCACTAGGGCTGCGTGTCATGGATGTCTGGCATATGGGTCTATAGTCTTGGGTCTGTTCTGAAGGTTTTAACAACGGCATGATGAGTGAATGACAAAATGAATGGAATGGACTGTCCCAGACAGTCCTGGCAGTAGTAACAGTAGGTCAGAGAAGTCATCAGCCATTTCCCAGAAGTGAGGGAGGCAAGTAAGGCCCTGTCAACTTCCAGGAATGTAGCAGCAAAGCCATGATCTGAAGCCAGCATTGTCTGACTCAACAGCCCTAGAGGCCATATATTCAGCCCCTCTGTGGCCAAGACATGTTTCTAAAGTCTAAGTGCTGTACCTCAGTCCACAGTCCCACAGTGTGGAAGACCGGGCCCAATGAGGGATGTGCTTCAGAGCTCGGATCCTGTGAAGGGTTGCTGCTATTTCTGATGAGTGGACTGTTGTAGAAGTTTGGTGTTGGGGAGATGGCTTGGCCAGCCAAGTGCTTGCTGTTCGAGCATGAAGAACTTAATGTGAGCCCCAGCACTTACATAAACAGATGGGTATGGTAGCATACACCTGTAATTCCAGAACTAGGAAGGTGCAGTGAAGAACTGGCAGAGGCAGGCAGGTCTCTGAGTTCCAGGGCAGCAAGGGCTATATAGACACTGTCTCAAACAAACAAACAATAAAAAGTGGGTGTAGGGTGGTGACTCAGACTGAGGAAGACTCTTGATATTGAATTCTGGCCTGTATACACAAGCATAAACACACGCAAATGCACGCAGGAGCATGCACACATATCCGGAAAATGAGTTCTGCCTTCATCCTGCCTGAACACACAAACACACAGGTGCACATATGCACATTCACACACACCTGTGCAAACAAAGGAACACATACACTTTCTATGTTTCTCTCTCTCTCCCCCCCTTTCATACATACACAGGTGCACACACATGCACATCACTCACACACCTGTATATACAAAGGAACACACACACAGAGGTGTACATATGCACATTTGCTCACTCTCACACACACCTACACACAAAGGAACACATACATTCTCTCTCTCTCTCTCACACACACACAGGTGAACACATGAACATACACATTCACTCACATACCTGTATACACAAAGGAGTGCACACACATGCGCACACACAGAGGTGCACACATACACATTCATTCACATACCTGTACACATAAAGGAACACACACACACTAGCACTTCTGACTTTCACCATCGGGTGTCATAGGATGAAGCCCTTCAACAGATGCTGGCCCTTTGATACTGGACTTTCCTCCACTTCAGAACTCTAACCAGTAAATCTCTGCCCTTCATAAAGTCCCCATCCTTGGGTATTCTGATACAGAAGCATAAAACATTACGACAGCCACTAAGCCAAAATTGTCCCTCCAGACTGTCTTCCTCTGGCCTCTTCCCACCTGACTGTTCCCACCCTTTGCTGACTTCTGCCCAGAGACCTGCCACTCTGGAGGCAGAAGCATCTTAATTAGGCCACCTTGCAGCTGTTAAGGGAGCTGCCTGGTCCTGGGTGGGGGCGGAGGCTTCAGTGACGAAATCAGCACTTAGCTATGCAGGGGGCTAGGAGCCATGGGAGCTGCCAAGTCACTCCAGGATTCTCAGGAATGGGCTGCGGTCCAGAACTGAGTGTCATAATCCTTATTATTGTTTTATCTAATCTGTTCTGAAGAACAACCATTTTGAAATTGGGCAAAAATACTGCCTAATATATTTAAACATATATATTTTTATTTTTGCATCATTTTAAAAATAAATGCATGGATGTACATTTTCCAAGTGCCTGCCTGCTGGATTCCTAATGTAATACACAACATGACTCAGAGCTAAATTTAAAGAGAGAAGCACATATGTTTAACGCAGGCACCAACTTTCAATCTGGGGAGAAACGGAGTCAAAAGGATTTTTTTTTTAGAGTGCGAGTGGACCCAGTGCAAAATGAATTATCTCCAAGCCATCTGGGAAGTCTGGTGTTTTTCAATGCCTTCACGACTCTAATTTTAAGCCGTTATTTGGCCTTTAAATAACAATATCTTTTCTTTCCATTGGCTTTTGCACCAGATTTCGTATTTATTGTGCTATTGACTCCAGAGAGAGACCTATCTTTGGGAGCAAAAAAGAGCAAAGTTATTGAACGTATTACTCTGCAGACTGGCTCTGGGGCGGGGTGGGGGGGAACAGCAGTCTGATATTTTGCAAATGAAGTTTGACATATTCTGGGATGGCATATTGCACTCACCAAAAACAAGCTGGTTGTGCCCAGAGGGGAAAGCTTAATTAAAAGCCCTCAGCAGCTCAAAGACTCGAGGGAAGACTCCGGGTGTACTGTAAATGACCTTCAAATGGTTCTGCAGCTTCTCTTCAAAATGGTCTGACTCTTACCTGGAATATAGACGGTACCACCACACTTAGAGACTCTCAGTTCTGCTCAAGAGTGGCCTGGGATGTCACCTAGAGAACCCTAGATAAATGTTCCTGTGGTTCCTTCCTGAATGGTGTCAGCACTGGGGAGCCCACCACCTTTCTGACAACAGGAAGTCCTTCACAGTATCAGGCTGGAGGCTACCCCTCTCCCCAACAGCTTTTCTGCAAAGGATTCTAGTTATTTCCCTAAATAATTCAGAAGGTCGCTTCTCCCTGATTGACACGAAGGTGGATTGAAGGTCACCAGCCTGACCTTCCTCCTGCCCATCATCTCTCTTCCAGGCTGTGTACTCTCAGCTCCATGGAAGGAAGAGCTCAAAGGGTAGGTACTCCGTAGGAACGGTAATATTAAAAACCAATATGGCATCAGGGGACCTGCTGCTTGTTCTGTTAGTTGCCAGACCTCCTATTCCTTCTTCTCAGGGTGCCCTCTCAGAAGGCATGGCTTGGCTGTAAACCAGATTCTAATTAGTGGAGAGGTTCTTAGAGGGGCTGACCTGGAGACACCCCCCACCCCACAGACCATCTGACGAGCCTTAGGCCCTCCACTTCTCTTCTTCTCCTCAAGGAGAAAGACAAACTCACCAACCAGCTTGCCCTGCATCTGATTGCATGCGTGTGTCGTGGATGTGGAGTTACTCCACCCCCTAATAGATGTTGCTATGGCAGCTTCCATGTGGTCTCACCCTGCACTCTGACATCAGCTCCTGCTTTCCTCCTGTGGTCCTTACTGTGGTCCTTTCTGCACCATTCTTCAATGCTTCGCTCTTCCCAGTTCCTCCACTTGGAATGCATTCCCGACGATGTCCTCGCAGCTTCACACCAGGGACACCCCAAGTATCTTATTGGAACAGCCTATGGAAACAGCAATGGCTGGCTGGCTAGATGGCTCAGAGGGACAATCTCCTGCTGTACAAGCCTGATGATCTGAGTTCAAACCCCAGGAACCCATGTCAAGGTGGAAAGAGAAAACTGACTCCACCAAACTGTCTTCTGACTTCCACCCACACGCCGCAGCACTTGTGCCTGCACACACACAAATAACAGTAAATAAATATGAATTTTAATAGCCACCTCCCTTATTCCGTCCGTTATCCTGCTCTATTCTCCTTTAATCCACCTCTCTATGTTACATATCACAGAAGCACCCGTTCCTCCAGATGATCCCTTTTCCCCCAGTAGAGTGTGGGCTTTGTCCTCTGGGCCCAGCTCATGCCTGACATCGAGCATCTGATTAATTAGTGCGCATTGGATGGATGTTCAAGGGCCCATCTACAAAGCCTAACAATGTGCTACCGACAGACCCGAGGGTGACTGGATTTGTCTTAGTGTGGTCTCTCTCATGTCAACGGACCGTCCTCTTCTACCTGGTTCCAGGGCCACTACACACCACTCCAATGGCCTTGTTCCTATGGCAGTTTGAATGTAAGCTGACTCACGTTTCTGCCTCTCTTGTTAGTAACAGTTCCCAAAGAGCCGTCATTCAACCAGATGCCAGCAGGTACCTAGGAAACATAAAGTATGAGAAGGAGTCCCCTCCTCCAGCTGCACCTGAAATGGAGAGGGTTGTGGAGGTTCAGCTGAAGATTTTTTTTTTTTTTTTTTAATGATGGAAACCTGTCCTTTCTAGTAATGTGGAGTACGGTTATCCTCGGGTAAGGTTTGGGCTGATGGAGAGTTTCTAGGGTTTGATGCTCCCCTCCGCGATGTTAGTTGTAGTGTGAGGTGCCATACAGCACTCCTGGGGAAGATGTCCAGGTGGGTGTGGGGTGCCCACTGGCGCATTGCTTCATCCACAATCCTAGTGCTCAAGATGCAGAATCGGGAGGGCCTCATAGTCAAGGCCAGCTTGGGTGGACCTGTCACAGAAAAAACATATCCATCTGGAACTTAATAAAAAAGACAGGTAAATGCCAGGGATCCCCTTGTCTCTGCATTGAGGTTGCACGCACTCACACCTGGTGCATATATATATCGTGGGATAAAACCCAGGTCTTCATTCTTTGCTTATTTTCTGAGATTGGGCCATACATCCCATCCAACCTTTTTTCTATTTAAAATTATTCTTTTATTTGGGTATGTGGGGAAGTGTGGGTGTATGAATGTGTGCACAGATGAATTACAGAAGGAGTTGGATCCCTGTATCTGGAGGTATAGGCTGTTGTGAGCCACCTGACATGGGTGTGAGAATTGAATTCTGGTCCTCTGCAAGAGCAGCAAGGCGCTCTTAAAATTCTGAGCTATCTCTCCAGCCCTCACCTCCCATCTATTCTTAATACGTCATTTGTCTAGTTAGCCTTGCGTGAGCTGCTGAGGCGTGCATTGGTTACTTTGATTTGCTATGACAAGACACCATGACTAAAGAGCAGCTTATGTCCTGTAAGTTCCAAATGGATGTGTTTTTTCCTGTGACAAGGTCTCACCCAAGCTGGCCTTGATATGCTCCTACATCTGCCTCCTTAGTGCTAGGATTGTGGACTCAAACATGAACCATCACACCTGCCTGGACGTCTTCTCCATGAGCACTACGTGATACCCAACATGTTTTTCACCATGAAGATTGTCAAATCCTCTGACCTATTCATCATTTTGCACCTTCTCTAAGCAGTAGCCAGCACTCCAAATTACACTAGAAACATTAGTTTTCATCACAAGGGTTTATTTGGGCATATATTTCCAGAAGTTGAGAGTCCATGATACGGAGTGGAAGCATCAGACTGCAGGCATAGTGACTGGGAGAGAAGCTGAGGACTCACATCTCAGACCACAACAGAAAACAGGAAGTAAACTAGAAGTGGAACGAGGATTTGAAACTTCAACTCCAGCAAGGTCACACCTCCTGAGCCGCTCTAGACAGCACCATCAACTGGGGACCAAGTGATCAAGTGCCAGATTCTGTGCGGGACATTCTCCTTCCACACACCACAGGAACTGTTTTATTGCCTTGAGTCAAAGTATGCTTGGGACTCACTGGCCTCTTTCCTTGACCTCCAAGGGTTGAGATCACAGACATGTCCAGCAACAGGAGTTTAAATGGTCAGGTTTCCGAAGAGTCAATGAGCTAGTGGAGGAGAATCTCCTTGCATTTAGAATGCAAAGCAATAGCCATGGAGGGATTTCAGTTTACAGTCCCTGGACTGGTTATAGTCATAGAGCATACAAAAGAAGTGTCGGCAAGTGAGGAGAAAATCCTTACCATTGCTGGTGGGCGTGTCAGTCACTGTGGAAACCGGGCTGGCAATTTCTCAACCATCTCAAGAGTTACCATATAACTCAGCAATTCTACTTTTAGATAAATATCCAGTAGAATATATATCCACCAAAGCACTTGTACAAAAACCATTGTACCAATGCTATTTGTGACAGTCACTCCCAAATTGGAAACAACCTAAATGTCCATTAATTGTTGTATGGGACAGCAAATATGTGGTACATTTATTTCTTTTAGATATAAAAAGGAGCAAAGCAAAGCATGGATGCACATTACTGTATGTCTAAAACAGCAAAACAGTGTGCTAAGTAATGTTGTAAAAAACTGTCTAAGCTGTCTCACACATGTGTACAGCCCAATTCAGAAACACCCAAGGGGACCCTGCAGGCTTAATAGATGGCAGACTAACTGAAGCCAAACATGTATTAATAAGAAAATGTAATACCCAAGACAACAAACGTCTTTTTATTTCCTGTGGGGATATTTTCAAACAAATTAAAAACATTCGGAGATATCAGAGCTATCTACCCACAGTCAGTCTAGGAGGATCACACAGTGGTAACTCACACCTTTAATCCCAGCACAGGGAATATGCTGGGAGTGGTGACCTACGCCCTTAATCCAATCTGAGTTCAGGTCATCTTAGTTTACAGAAGGAGTTCCAGGCTCCCAGGCAGGCACTGGTGGTGACATGCCTTAACGGAGCAGAGAAAATATTTAAGGCAGACATAGAAAGACAGAGTAGGCTGAAGAACCCATGGCTCACACTGTTAGTCCCAGCACTTGGAAAGCAGAGGCAAGAGAATCTCTGAGAGTTCAAAGCCAGCCTGGTCTTCAAAGCAAGTTCTAGGACAGCCAGGACTGTTACACAGAAAACTCTGTGGGGGGGGTCGGGGGAAAGACGGGAAGAGGTGGGTCTGTCCTCTGATATCTCTGACTGTTTTTATTATATTACAAAATATCCCCCATGATTTTCTGCCCAGCCAAAGGCGTAGAAGATGGGCCCACCTACGGGACAAGTGAATCTTCTTTAGCAGTGTTGGACTGAGTGCTGGTTGGCAGTCAACAATCTAACTCTTACACCACCATATGCAATGAATGAAGCCATCTCTATCCGGTGCTGCATATTCCGACAGCCTCATAGCCCAGGATCCATTTCTACTTTGAGACTACTTGATGGTGTCAGTGGACATTCCTTAAAACTGCTATTAGCCCAGGCTAATAAAACCTTGTACTTCTCTACTGTTCTGATGTTCAAGACAAAATGCACTGATGTTCATGTGAAAGGGAAGAAAATATTGCTTACTATTTTTTGTGAGGAGGGGTAATGCTAAGGATTAAAGGCAGGGCCTTGAGCATGAACTGTAAACCCTCTTCCCCTGCACAGCATCCACAGCCCCTGACCACTTTAAGCCCGTGATTCCATGCATACAGGCCATTGCTGTGTACCCATCACTACTGCCTGCTTCCAGAGCCCTTTAATGTTGCAGACCTGAAACTCTGCCTGTACCCAGCAGCCTGCCATTTCTTCCTTCTCCAGACCCCAGCACACCCCTCTCCCCCACTGTACCTTCTATCACTAGGAACTGACTTCTAGATACCTTGAGAATTTCTGTGAAGCCAGAATTGGCCAGCATTTCATTAGTTTTGAATAAGAGTTCTCCTGTCCCACAGCCAGTGTGTTGTGTGTTCTCAGTGGGGACCTCACTGAGAACCAGCCTTGGTGGCCTCCATTCTACTTTGAGTGTTTATGGATATGACCGCTGTAGGCTCGTTATATACATGGGATCTGCCTTTGGCCTTTTGTGATTGTCTTAGTTCCTTGCTCAGCCTGTCAGGTTTTTCCACTGTGAGCCTGCTCTAGAGTGTCCCTCCTTCCTCCTCACTGTGATCATTTGATCCAGTCTCACCCCATTCTGGATGTGTGTGCACAGGCATATATGTGTATGTGTGTGGGGGTGCATGGCTGCCATGGAATGCACGTGGAGATGACAACAAGAATCAGTCTCTCCATCCACCAGGCTAGGCAGCAAGTATTTTTTAAAAATCAGGGCCTCACAGCAAGAGTTCTAGGCTGGACTGCAACTTGTTATGTAGACCAGGCTGGCCTTTAACTCACAGAGATCCTCTTGCCTCTGCCTCCTGAGTGCTGGGATTAAAAGTGTGCCATCATGCCTACCTCCAAAGAGCTTTTTAAATGTAGATGCTTACATGGCAAGCCTTTTACCAGCTGAGCCATCTTCCAGCTTGATAATTATCATCATAGCAGCCATCCTGGTGGACACAAGGGGTATTCCTTGCATCATGATAGATGACAGGTAGGAACTACCTAGGTTATATTTGGCAGTTCAGGATATATTTATTGGTGGTATTTTTAGAAGTTGGAAAATAAAGAAAACTTTGTAGGCAGAGTTGGCCATGTGATGTTACTTTGACTATTGAGACCTGAGCAGAAGTTTGCTAGTTTGCATCTCCTTCCTTGTCTTCTTTCTGTCCAATTTGTAGTCAGGCTCAGGCATCCTGTGGCCACAGAGTGACCGAATGTGACATGTAAGTTAAAGAAACAAGGGACTCAGGGTGTAGGGGGATTATGTTGTTCCATTGTAAATAATTGTCCCACCCATTGGTTTAATAAAAAGTGCTGATTGGTCAAAGGCAGACAGAAAGTGTGGGTGGGGCTACCAGGCTAAGAAAACTCTGGGAACAGGAAAGACAGAGCAGAAATGTCACAGAGACTCCAGAGTTGCCACAGAGAAGCCAGAAGATGCGAAGGACAACTCTGCTGCTCTGAGAAAAGGTACTGAGCCGCATGGCTGAACAGGATAAGAGTCCATGGGTTAGTTTAAGGGTAAAGAGTTAGCAAGTTATATGCCTGGGCCTTAGGCCGAGCAGCCTAAAATTAATGTAAGCATCTGTGTGTCTCTGTGGGTCTAAACCTTGAGGCTAGGACCAAAAGTCTGGGCCAGAAACCTTTTACTATACCAGGGTTTTAGGATAGACTGATGAAGGGGTGGGGTTCCCAAAGAGCCGTTGCATCAATCTCTCAAGATGTACCCTGTGGGAGTTTAAATGAAAAATGCCCATAGGCTCTAGCACTTGAGGACTTGATCTACCATTGAGGCCGCCATTTAGGGGAGCTTGGGAAGTGTGTCGGTACTGCAGGAAGCATGTTACTGTGGGTGGGATTAAGGTTTGAAATCTCTCAGCCATCCCTAGTTCAATCTGTTTTCTGCTGTGATTTGAGATGTGATCCCTCGGTTCTACCCACTGTGTCTGCAGACTGCTGCTTCCCTCTGCATCCTGGGCTCTAATCTTCTGGATCCTTAAGCACAGATAACCCCTTTTCTTCTGTGAGTTGCCTTGGTCATGGAGCTTCATCACAGCAACAGCAAAGTATCTAACACACCCCCAGCCACTTATGAAGAGCAGCAAGCTCTTCTCCCTCTAGTGTACCTGTCGCTCTTCTGTTGACTGCAGCCAAAACATTCTGTCCCAGGATTCACTGTGTAATTGATGGAGCCAGGGGCTGAACAGGAAGTCTGTCTTCTCATGTGTTTTTCCCCCTACAACTTTCCACTGTCAGAGAATGGTTTGGTAGGGCTGGGAAGAGGGCTCAATTGTTTGTCAAAGTGTTTGTCTTGCAAATGTGAATACCTAAGTTTGAGCCCTAGAACCTATAGGTCATAGTTTTCTTTCTGTTGCTGTGATAAATATCATGACCAGAGCCACTCGGGAAAGAGGGATTTATTTCATCTCTCAGCTTATAGTCCCATCGCTGAGGAATGTCACGGCTGATGCTTAGCAAGACTAGAGCTGAAACAACAGAACACAACTCACTGGCTTGTTCCCCTGGCTTCTGCTCAGTTTACTTCCTTGTAAAAGTCCAGAGATGGAATTTCCCACAACTGGATGGGCCTTGCACAGTATTCAACATTTAGGACAATTTCTCCCCAGCTATAGGCACAGACCATTGAAATCCCCTCTTCTCAGATGACTCTCCATTATATATGGCACAACAGCTAACCAGGGTACCATCTTTAAAAATATCCAGCCACAATTTGCACTCATGTAATCCCAGGATGAGGGTAGTGGAGGCAGGAAGATGCTTCTCTGTCTCACTTGGCTGGTCCTGCAGCCATTTAGTCCCAAATAATCACACAAAGGCTTATACTAATTATAAACTGTTTGGCCTATGGCTCAGTCTTATTACTTGCTGACTCTTACTCTTAGACTACCCCATGATTCTCATCCATGTTTAGCCACGTGGCTTGGCACATTTTCTTCTGTGCACCATTCTTGTCTTGCTTCCTCTCCATCTCGAAGGCTTCTGCCCTGTTCTTCCTCTTCCCAGAATTCTTGTTGTCCAGTCGCTTTGCATATGCTTCCTGTCTTCCTAGCCTCTGGCCACTCCATGTTTTATTAATCCAATACTGACAGTGACAAATACAGTGTATAAAGGCATAGTCCCACAGCAAGAGACCCTGTCTCATAAGATAAGGTGAAGACCAATAAGATGGTCCAGCAGGTGAAAGTACTTGTCATCCAGCCCGGTTATCTGAGCCTGACTCCCAGGATCCACATGGCGGAAGGAAACACTGACTCCTGCAAGCTGTACTCCAATCTCCTGATGTTCATGGCACACATCTCTTCTCCCATCATAAATAAATAAGTGTAACGAAAAACATTAAAAAGAAAGCAAGATGAATGTCTTCTGAGGAACATCATCTACCTTTAGATGTGTGTGTGCATGCATGCACACACACACATATTGGTGGCACCAGCCTACACACACATGCACACACACATACACACACACCTACTGTGGCACCAGGCTAACACACACACAGACATACACACGTACGCACACACATACTTGCACACACACATACACACACACACATTGGTGGTACAAGATTCCTGTGGTCTGTTTCACCTGTTGTCTCTATTTAGGAAAAGACATTTGCCTGGTCAAATGTTGACAGTTCTAAAGAACATATCTATGTGACACACAGATGTCCTTAGTTGCATAGCTTAGAGAAAACCTTAGCTGCTAATAATAGGGGTTCAAGTTATTTGGCAAAGCCATTGACTTGACTCTTTGGTGATCATTCAAATGATGTCTTAGAGGAGCGTCTATGACAGACAAAGGTATTTACACTATCTTATGGCAAATGAAAGTTCGAAAATTCCTTCATTTCCATTTTGTGAAAGACTGTGTATATATGAATTTCCAAAATGTTGAGTGGTATAATTGTGTGCAACTTTATCTACTTATATAAGCATTTTCTATAGTTTCCAGGACTTCAGGATAATGATTTATTTTCTAATTAGGAATAAAAAAACTAAAGCTGCAGAGGTGGGGAGGGGGTGGAGATCCCAGCTTCAAGAGGAACAGCCTTCTTCCTAGCCAGGATTCTCACCAGATTTTCTTTGTTGTCTTACCAGAAGTATTGGAAGAGTCTGGCTGCTAAACAGGGATTTGACCTTCTGAAATACAGATCCCAGAGCTGCGGCTAAAAAGATGGCTCCATGCCGTGGTTAATTGGCTGCTCTTTCAGAGGACCAGGGTTTGATTCCCAGTATCTACATGGTGGCTCATAACTGTTTGTAACTCCAATTCCAATGGATCTGACCCCCCTTTTGTACTTTGTGACCACCATATGTTTATTGCATAGACATACATCCAAGAAAAACATTCATACACATAAAATAAAAATACATTTTTTTTCTCAGAGACAGGGTTTTTCTGTGTAGTCCTGGCTGTCTTGAAACTCATCTGGCTATACAAATCTTTTAAAAGAACAGATTCTAGGGCTATCACCACCTCATGTACCTTGGTCTCCCCTGGGAGTCTGAGACCCAGGCATCTGCCTCTGATCCCAGATTCGGCTGAGGGTTCCAGGGTTAGAAGCATCTGTTGTGGGCAGCTCATGATCCCTCTTGGTTAAAATACATCAACCACAGAACTTAGTAATAGAATTAGAGGGCAGTTCCACCCTCAAACAGTCTAAACAAACTATTTGCATCTCATTCTGCTCTGACCAGACTTAATGTATTAGTAAAAGGGTCAATTCCTGAGATGCATTGTACTTAATTACAGATGAATATGGGAGAGAATGGGGGCCCCTCACAACACGCCCAGTGGTTGATTAAGTGAATGTCCAAATGCATGATCAATAATTTACTAAGATATTTTAAAACACCTCTTGGATTCCAGTGATGGGAAACACCTAGCTCACTCATGGTCCTCTGTTGGCCACTCAGCAGTGTGTGTGTGTATGTGTGTGTGTGTGTGTGTGTGTGTGTGTTTTAGACTATCTGGCATCCTCCCTGTTTCTAAACTTGGATCCTTTTGCCCCTTGCTCCACAGCAAGGAGACAAATCTAATCCCAGGATGTCTCCACTTACGACCACCTACTGTTCTTGCCCCACCCGCATATGTCATGGGCATTATACAACAGTTAGGACCTTAATTCATTAAATTCTGCTTTAGTCTAGATTGAGGAAGTTCCTGTGTGGTGAAGGCTGGGCTCCCTGCCTGTGGTGCCAAGAGGAGGTCGTGGGCCCTTTAATAGAGGAGGCCTCATGGGAGGACATTAGGTCTTGAGGATGTGCTCCTGAAAAAGAGGCCCAGCCTCTCGGCTTTCTTTCTTTTTTCTCTTTTCTTTTCTTCTCTTTTCTTTTCTTTTCTTTTCTCTTCTTTTCTTTTCTTTTCTTTTCTTTTTTTTTTTGGCTCCTTAGTTCTGTCATGCTCTCTCGACTTCAGGTGGTTTGGATGAGAGCAGCCTCATGGGCCAGGACATTTGAAAGTTTGGTCCCTAGTGGGTGGAACTGTTTGGGAAGGGTTAGGAGAGGGTGTGTGTAGTAGGAGGTTTCTGGCCCGGACTTTCGGGCCTAACCTCAAGGTTTAGGACCCACAGACCCACAGTCCCGCAGTCCCACAGAGACACACAGAGGCTTACTATAGTTTTAGGCTGATAGGCCTAAGGCCCAGGCATATCACTTGCTAGCTCTTTACCCTTAAACTAACCCATGTCTCTTATCTTGTTCAGCCATGTGGCTCGGTACCTTTTCTTAGAGCAGTATAGTTGTCCTCTGCTTCTTCTGGCTTCTCTCTGGCGTTCTGCCCTGTGCTTCCTGTTCTCAGAGTTTTCTTAGTCTAGTAGCCCCACCCACACTTTCTGCCTGCCTTTGGCCAATCAGCACTTTTTAATTAAACCAGTGGGTGGGACAATTATTTACAATGTAACAACATAATCTCCCACAGGTGTGCCCCTGGAGGGTGACCTTTGAGGTTTCCAAAGGCCACAATATTTCCACTTAGCATTCCTGTTCTTTGCCTCTTGCCTCTGGATCAGACCTAAGCTCTCAAATACTGCTCCAGCACCAGGATGGCCACAGATTTGAACCCTGTGGAACTGTGAGCCTCAAATTAAGTGTTTTCTCTTATAAATTGCCTTGATCATGGTGTCTTACCACAGCAATTGAAAGGTCACTAAATGTACCAACTTAATGTAGCTTTGCCACATGCCCTAGAGCAGAAGAGCCAGGTGAGCATGGATTGAGACTACTAAAGATGTGAGCCTAAATAAACCTTTCTTCTTCTTAAGTTTATTTCTTCAGGTATTTTGTCATAGCTACAAAAAAAGGACATTGTGACTAACACAAATTCAGGCCAAGGCCTTTATGACATTTTGCTATAGGCTCTGCACACCATACTGCTTCTCACAGTCCAGGCCTGGCTTGGGTCTTCAAGTCCTCCATTCCACTTCCCATCCCATCACCTGTTAATCCCCTATTCTATTTATATGGGTCTCAGAATCCCCTAGCTTAGCTGGTGTGTGCTGGATATTCTCTGCAGCCACTCCAAAATTTCCTATGCACATCTCTCGCTTTGCATTTGTACCTTGTGATGGCTGTTCTTGGTCGTCAGCTTGGCTATATCTGAAATAAACTGAAACCCAAATGGCTGGGCACACCTATGAGGTATTTTTTTCTTAATTACACCATTAAACCCACGTCTAATCCACATCTTTGAGGTAGGGATATCCATCTTCCATCTAGGCCACACCTTCTGCTGGCGGCCTATATACAGGACATGGAAGAAGGAAGCTAGCTCTCTTTGCCTGTTTGCTTTCCCTGGCAAGTCCATTCCTTCACTGGCGTTAGAGCCTACTTCTTTGGAATTCTGCTATACATGCAAGACCAGTTTAGACATCCAGCCCTGTGGACTGAACAACTACTGGATTCTTGGAATTTCAACTGGTAGACAGCTGTTATTGTACTAGCGGAATCATATCCTGTAAGCCACCCTAATAGTCCCCTTTCTGTGCATCCTATCAGGTCTGCTCCTGAGAACCTGACTAACACACACTTCTTGTGTCTCTTGCTCCATGTATGTCTTCTAAGCAACAGGGAAGTGTATTCCATTTGAACCTTCATCGAGCCTTTCTTGGGTCGATATTACTGAACATTTGGCAGCACAGTGGAGGAACAGTGTTTATTTTTCCTCTTCCTAAAGATGAGGTGATATATTTATTTGAGACAGTATCATATAGCCCTGGGTGGCCTGAAACTCCCTATGTAAACCGGGTTTACCTTGAACTCACAGAGATCCACTTGCCTTCTGCGTACTGGGGTTAAAGATTTCTGCTAGAATTCCTGGCACTAGAAAAAGTTTTATTTTTACTTTTAATTTTGTGTGTGTGTGTGTGTGTGTGTGTGTGTGTGTGTGTGTGTGTGTGTGTGTACAGGTGCCTGAGGAGGCTAGAAGAGGGCAATGGATGCCCTGGAGCTGGAGTTACAAGTGTTTGGGAATTACAGATGTTTGTGCTGAGAACCAAAATCATGTCTCCTACAAAAGCAGTATACTTTTAACCACCAAGATGTCTGTTCAGCCCCTTTCTCTCTTTGAATTAATAGATCCCTTCTGTTATCACACTTCATGATGTGAGCTCTGGGAAGAATCTACTTCCTTAGTCTGTCTTTTGTGTGTGTTCATCTCTCCATGTAAACATCTGTGTGGTTGTTCACATGCTTTTGTGTGCACACCTGTGGAAGCCAGAGATTGACATTGGGTGTCTTCCTCTATTGCTCTCCATCTTAGTCTTTGAGACAGGGTGGCTCACTGATTGGCTGTATTGCCTGGTTAGTTATCTCCAGGGGACCCATCTGTCTCTGTCTCCTCCTTCATCAATGCTGTGGATGTGTCTACTCACCGCCATGCCAGGCTGGGATCCAAACTCAGATATTCACGCTTGTGTATCAGGCACTTGACTGCCTGAGCCATCTTCCCATTTCCAACTTCCTTGCATTCTAGATGCAAGCCCACATATTTGTCGGGATAAGAGCACATGCTGCTCCTCCAGAGAACCCAAGTTTGGTTCCCAGTACTCACATCCAGTGACTCATGACCACATGTAATTTCAGGTCCATGAGAGTCTGATGCCCTCATCTGGCTTCTACCAGATCCATATACATGTAGCACACACTCACACAGACACATATATAAAATTAATAAAAATAAATCTTTTTTAAAAAGGAAAGAACACAGGTGTGGAAAGGTTCCTGTTTATGCTCATTTCCAAGGGCTTCTATGACTCTGGGGTTAGTTTGATCATTGTTCTTACCATCCTGTTGTCTTCAGCATCACATCCAAGTCATGGGTGGGTCAAAAGCAAGAAAGCATGTGAGAAACCAGTGTACCTCCTTCACTTTAGAAGGACTGTAACAGGCCCGATACTAAGTACTTTAACATGATTGATGTCTGAGGCTTGACCTGGTAAACACAAAGGAGTATATAATCCACCTCAAATATTTTCATGCTGCTTATTGGATTATCTGAGACCATTGCCCCACCACCAGCTGCTGCAAAATACTGCATACATACTGTGTGCACACACCCTGAATGATTGACATGGATGTGTACTATGTCCCCATGACTCTGTGCTGCCTCTGCTTAGTCCTCAACCCCAGCCCATGGTGTCTTAAGCATTCTATTTTATGATGATGACAGGTAGCTTGTCATCCAGGGCAGGTCTGGTGAAGTCTTTCCAGTGACATTCTGCCCAACTATCCCATACATAGCTTTGCATCTGGGGTGTTGTTAATAATTATTAATTGATGAAGATGTCTCTCTAAATGCTTCGGCCACATGCTTTCAGAATACAATGGGAGTTGCAAGCGTATTTTAATTAAATACTGACAACTATAATTCTGACTGCTTGTTCTCATACTCCCGAGCTTGTAGTATCTAGCTAATGGCTTGCTCGTTTTGAAAGATGTTACCAGTGGGGTGCTGCCTTTTACCCAAACAGAATATCATAATAATTAAAATCTGATATTGCTCAAAATGAACTCCTTTAAAATAATTTATAACCCGCCAACACACACAGATGCAGGCATGTACATGCCAACATCCTCGAGAATTTACAACACCTCAGAGAACCCCTGTCTATTTCTTTCTGAAATGAAAAGTTCTCTGTTGACGTGATAAAAGACTCCTTACTAGGTTCAGGGGAAATGTGTATTTTCACTGATCAATTTCTCAGTTTCCCAGAAGAGGGGAGCCATAGAGAAATTCAGAGAACTAATGACTGCAGTAGCCAAGTCTATTTGTAGTTTATTGTTCCAATCAGGGTGGAAAACATCGAATCACAAAAAGGAGACAAAGGGAGCTGGGGGGAGGGGCTGAACAAGATGAAGAGATGACTCTGTGTACAAGAGAGATAGAGGAACCCAAACGGCAGACATCCTACACTGCATTGACTCATTGCTTCCGCTTACAGATGCTGAGCCTCGGTGTCCAAGGTGGTGGAGACTGCAGTGACTGCAGGAGGGCCTCAACCAGAGGAGCACATTTAGGCCTTATGGGGACCATGAATTGCCGGGAGATTGCCACAGAATCTCATATGGGTACATGAATGAGAGCAGAAAAATCCTGGTACAATTTCCCTCTCCCCTAGGGACAAGGAACACAGCTCGGGTTGCCTTCCCCTCTGCCCTCCCCTGTTTCTTCCTGGTTTTGTTACTGTGTGTTTGGTTTTGAGACAGGGTCTCTCTATGTAGTCCTGTCTGTCCTGGAACCTACTCTGTAGACCAAGCTGGTCTTGGACTGGCAGATCTGCCCCTGCTTCCCATCTCTTCTGGTTTTGATCAGGATCTTGCTTGGTATCCCTGGAACTCTTTGTATAGTTCAGGCTGGCCTTGAATTCACAACAGTTCTTTTGCCAAAGCCCCCCCCCCCCATGTGTTAGGATTATAGGCAGAAGCCATATACCTGGCACATCTTCTAACCCTCCAAAGACCCCTTAAAAGTAAATACACAAAGCTAAAACTTTGGGGCTCCAGCCTTGCCAATCTAAGACAAGCCCAGGGACTTACTTCTTTGTCCTTTTATGCTTGTAAAATATATTGTACAAACACCATAAAACTATATCCCAAAGTTGATGGAAAGTCTACTCAATAGACAACCATGGGACACAATTAATTGAAAACGTAGTAGCAGCAAGATCATGTCATCAGAAATCTTGAGAACAAACAGGCACACTATTAACCCCCTGTGGCAAGTCACAGGCAACTTCTCCTAATGGCTATGGTTTTCACCGTGTTTATAATGTACCGAATGTTATTTCAATACTTGTTTTTTGAGGTCAAGGTTTTACATTCTAGTCCAGGATGGCTTCAAACTTAACGTAATCCCCTCTGCCTCAGTTTCCCAGATCTGATTTTTTTAAACCTGGATAGTTATTAAAGCTTGTGGCTATTTTATGAAAATTAGTTTATTACCGGTTTTAAGATAACAAATCAACGCCAGCATTTGGGAGGCAGAGGCAGACAGATCTCTATGAGTTCAAGGGCAGCCTGGTCTACAGAGTTCAAAGCCAGCTAGGTCATAGTAATATCATGCCTCAAATAAACTAACAAAGACAAAACCAGCAACAAACTAATCAAGGTTAGGAAGGAGACATAATGAAGTAAAATTCTACATCTTGGAATTAAATATTTTTTATTTATATATATGTGGTATATGCATGTGTGTGGCATATATGTGTACGGATGTGCTGATAGCCTGGTAACCAGCAAGTCTCAGTCATTTTCCTATCCCCAACCCTACAGACTTGGAGTTAGAGACTTGTGTGTGTGTGCCTGGCTTTTTATGTGGGCACCAAGTATTCAAATTCAGATCCTCACAGCTGCACCAAAAGACTCTTACCCACTGAGCCATTTCCCCAGCTGATGTCCTCACAAACCCACTCCAGCCTTAGGAAAAGCCATAATTGGAAGCACTGTGAAGGTGAGGCTGATACCAGGAACTGACTACTGTGGAAACCTAAGTCAACAAAAAGCCTTTTCTTTATGTGGTTCTGTAAATTCATTTAAATAGTGTTTAAGATTGTTTGTGTCAGGGAAAGTATGGGGACCAGATTTTTGTGCAGATCTTTTTAAAAGTTGTTTATTTTTTATTTTATGTGTATAAGCGTTTTTATGTATGCACACCATGTGTGTGCCTGGTGCCCATGGAGGATGGAAGAGGGTGTTGGATCCTTTGCAATTAGAGTTATGGATGGCTGTGGGCTGTCACACGGATGGTGAGACCCAAACCCGGGTCCTCTGTAAGAACAGCCAATGCTCTTAACATTGCAGCCATTCCTTCAGAATGGTTTTAAATGGTCCCCAGAATTTATCTTTAAATATGTAGAATCAGTGGATTAAAGTTGAGGCTCTACAGTTGGACTGAGGAGAATCCAGTTATGATTAGGCAAGTGGTGCTAGAGGAGCAAGTGATACAGAACAGTATGGCAGTGTAGCCTGGCAGAGTGGAAGGGACAGTTTTCTTACTGTCTGGACTGTGTTTTTTGCTTTTCCTGCTCTTAAAATCATAAAGTCTCTTCAAACAACAGTGACATCATTTCACTCTTACAGTTGCAAAGAAAATGATATTAGAATCTTCATGTGGCTTGACTGCTGACACTTTGCCACATTTGCTTATCGCCCCCCCCTCCAATAAATGTTTCCTTCTTCATGTAGACACGTGGTGGTCGTTTGTCACTTCTGTGCAGATGTATAGCCCCCAAACAAGGGTCACTTCTTCTGTAACCACAATATGATGAACAAGGTCATGAAGTTATGAACAAAACTCTCACAACTAATTCACAGACCTTACTCAGATTTCTTTAGCTGTGTCTCTCAGATGAGCAAATGAGCAAAGGGAAAGCATTGTATTTGGTTGTCAAGCCCTGAAAACAATCCATGGCCTGGAAGAGCTTCTCCACCTTTAGCTCTCGATAGCACAACATTATTATTCTTTTGAAAAACTCTAACAGGTCAATTATTCTGTTGCAAGTCTTTTGATTTGAGGTTGGTTTTCCATTTGAATCCTCATTACATTCAGGGTTTGCAATCTGGTGGGTAGGAGCAGAGCAGAAGTCTGTGAAGTCTAGCCAATGTTCTCCCCATTTAAAGCATGTGTCATTATTATCACCACATTATAATTATTGTGTGTTTGTAAGTGTGTGTGTAGTTCAAAGGACAACTTGTTGGAATTGGTTCTCCTTTCCTGCCATGTGTGTCCTGGAGATTGAATTCAGGTTGTTTTTGCCTGCTGAGACATCTTTGATATTACTAAGTTTTAAAAAAAGTTCTGAGATATTCTTTAAAGCTTTAAAATTTTATTTATTTTAAACTTTATATGTGTGTTTTGTCTGCATGTATATGTGTACATCACTGTGTTTCAAATGCCCAAGGAGATCAGAACTCTTGGAACTGGAGTTACAGATGGTTGTGTATTATATGAATTCTAGTTAGTTAGGATATAGTGAAAACCCAGAGCCAGATACTCGGGAAAAGCTGGAATATCAGAGAGAGGAAAAACAGACCACAGTCAACTCTCACCCAGCCAACTTCTCTCAGGCCAAACAGGGTAAATGCTGTCTTCAAGAGTCCTCTGCCTGGCTGGTCTCTGCCTTCTCCTGCCTTAAATATCTTCCCTGCTCAGCTGTTTCACTTCTGGGTTCATAATCTTAGAGTTAGAATTAAAGGTGTGAGTGAGTTACTACTGTTTGGTTGTTTGGCCTTGAACTCACAAATACAGAGAGATCTCTGTTTCCTTAGTGATGGAATTAAGGGTGTGGGCCACCACTCTCTGACCTTCATAGCTCGATTCTGTCCTCTGATATTCCAGGCTGATTCTATTAAATATAGAATATATCACCACAGTTGAGAGTCATTGAATGGGTTCTGGGAACTAAACCCAGGCCCAATGCAGGAGCAACAAATGCTCTTAACTGCTGAGCGGAGCCATCTTTCCAGCCCCTGAGATATTTTCTTATCCTACAAGTCTAGTTCTGTGCTTCAGTCCATTTACAGTGCCATATAACCTTTTACATTGCTTTACAAGCATCCCATCTTCCACCTACAGAGACTTTCCCAAGTCCATTTTCTTCAATATTCCCAAGTCAGTCAGCCAAAGCCTTCTTCCCAGCAGCTTCCTCATAACTGTCTTATTCTGTTCCAGGGACTGGAGATGGAATCCAGAGCCTCACAGGTATCAGACAAGCACTCTACCACTGAGCACAACCCCAGCTACTACTACTGTTTCTTTATGTTGCTCCTAAAAATCCCTGAAGGGCTTTCTTTCCTTCCTCATTAACATAAAGATAGAACGGGTCAGTGTTATAAACTTCTTCCGACCCATCTTCTCTCTCCAAACTGTGTGCATTTGGCTCCTCTCAGGACAAAACTTGTCCATAGTAGACGAGGTAAAAAAATAAATAAGATGCCTTAAACTGCTGTGACAAATTTGGATAATATTTTGTTTAAATGCCAAATTTTCTCTTCTTCCTACAGTATCAATGCTGGGTGTTTTTTTTTTTTTTTTTTTTTTTCATTAGACATGTGAACATCACTGGAAACCAGTCCCTGGAAGCTGTAATTTTGCTTTTTCTTAATTTGGTTTTTGACTGCTTCAATATTTCATAGAAACAGAATCTTACAATATTTGTCATTTTGTGACACTTCTGCTTCATATAGTTTTTTTTTGTTTCAGTTTCGACTGTGAAATTATCACTGGTAAAATGTGTTCTTGTTTCCAGATTATTTTATGTGTACAGGCGTTTTGCTTGCATGCACGTTTGTGCACCGTAGGTGTGCTGTGACCTTGAAGGGCAGAAGAGGACAAGGGATCCCTTGGGACTGGAGTTTCAGATGGTTACAAACTGCCATGGCGGTGCTGGGGCTCAAACCCACAACTTCCAAGTGTGCCTAGCCACTAAACCATCTCTCCAGCTTCAAAGTGTGTCTTCTTTTGCTCTGTAGCCTACACTGGCCTTGAAGTCCAAGTCTCCCTAACTCTTTTCAAGGGCTGGTATTATCGGTGTGATAATAAACTTTGGAGTGGATAATGATGCTCATCAACAAAATGAATGAGTCTACAGATGTTACTTAGATATCACCTGAGGGTTTCCTGTCAGAATTTCTCTGCTTCCTTCAGCAAAATAGGTAACATTAAACTGGAGAATCATGAGGAGAAAAGGCCAATTAAAGCAGGTTGTGTTTTGGGGTGCTCCTGGAATTGGCCAGTGGGTTGTCTCACTCTAAGTCACGACTTGAGAGAGCAGCCCCTGTTGGCCTCTTGAAGCCCTTTTTACAGGAGAGGTAACAGGGGTAAGAATATTCATCTTGTGAATGGGGTCGTAAGTTTCGTGTAGGTTGAAAACTTGTTGCAGTTTACATCAGATTACACAAAGAAACTTTTAACTTGCAAAGACCTGAGGTGGAAAAAACAAGTACTTATTCTTTTGCTTTTAGTTTGTTTTTGAGACAGGGTTTTTTTTTGAGTAGCTTTGGCTGCCTTGGAACTTGATTTGTAGACCAGGCTGACTTTGAACTCAGAGATCCGACTGCCTCTGCCTTCCCAATGCTGGGATTAAAGGCCTGTATAACCGTATCTGGCTGGGAATTTATTAATTGTATTAACTGCAGACAGAATCAGTAACCTGCAAAGTACGTTGCTTTTTTGTTTGTTTGTTTTTGTGTTTTGTTTTTGTTTTGTCTGTTTTTGTCTCCCATTAACTTGCAAGGTACAGTGTTCTCGTTTTGGTCTCACAGTATATATACTTTCTATCACATATAATCACATTTTGGTTATGTGCTCATATGTTGGTGGACACCTGACTCTTTCCTTACCTGACTATTTTGAATGAGGTTGCCATATATATTGAAGTATAAACATCTCATTTAGACTATGCTTTCAATTTTTTTTGGGGGGGGCATATGGTATTACTTCTATTACTATTATAATTTTACTTTTTGGACATAGGGTCTCATGTAGCCCGGCTGTTTTCTCCTTCCTATTAAGTTCCATAGAGAAAAACACTTTGAGACTGTGTAGAATATCTTGCTGCTTTTTTTTTTTTTTTAAACATCAATTGATTCATATCTGAATCAGTTATTTCAATGGCTGCCGAATGGAAGTTTCCTAATATCACTCTGTCTTCATTTATGTGTTGACACTCTCCTGTACGTGAGAGAGTTCTTCACCTTTATTTATGAATATGGGCTCATTTTATTCATGTACTCTGGGGACATTTTCTTGTTCCGATAAACTCTTTCCTATGTGATTGCCCAAGTTTTGGCGATACACGATGAACTTCTGCATTTCTTTGTCATTCAACGTCAAGCAAAAGGCAAGGGCAACCTGACTTCTCCACACAGCGATCACACTTTGCTGCCAAACCTCTCATTTACACAGACTGGCGCCTTTCCCAAGGCGTACAGTGGAGCGCCTAGGCGAGCCCGCCCCGTCGCAAACTCCATATCCCAGAAGCCTCCCCGGAAACGTCATCAGCGAGTGCCGCGCGCCGCTCCGGCTGCGGGATCCCGAAAGTCGGCTGTGGCGGCGGCAACATGGCGGACGTGCTGAGCGTTGGGGTGAACCTGGAGGCCTTTTCACAGGCCATCAGCGCCATCCAGGCGCTGCGCTCCAGCGTTAGTAGGGTGTTCGACTGCCTTAAGGATGGCATGCGCAACAAGGAGACGCTGGAGGGCCGCGAGAAGGCCTTCATCGCACACTTCCAGGACAACTTGCATTCGGTCAACCGGGACCTCAAGTAGGTACTGGCTGAAGGAATCCGGGTCGAAGACCCTCCTGGCACCTATCCCACCGGAATCCCACGCCAGTCTTCCCAGTCACGGGCTGTTCTTCCTTGTCTTCACTTCGTTGTCTTTTTTGCTCGTCTCCAGGTCCCTGTCAGCCCCTTAGGGACACCTTGTCCGCTCGTCCTGTTACCTAGTATTCGTTTTGTTAGGTATTTGGTCCTTGTCTTCTGCGGTCGTCGGTCCCCTCTCTAGAAGTCCTATTCTGACGAGGAAACCAGCTCTTCTCAGGAAGTTCCACTTCTTACCTGTAGACCCTTGGGCACCAGCACGTCTGGCCAGACTACCTATTAACACTGCCTCAGGCTCAGTCAAGTACCCGTTGATCCAGTGAGCCCCAGTTCCCGTCCGCACAGCCCGGAATTCATCAGTTCTACCTCACCTCACCCTCAAACACTACCTCCGTTACATTTTGCCTCTTTCCATTTCTTCCCAGCAGTGTACCTCATCTTTATTACCTTTGTTCGGCTCTTTCTCGACAGAGACCTCAAATCTCACATTTGTTAACGAGGGTAATTTCTCATGCCCACGCCCCCCTCTGCCCCCTCCAATGAAGTAGGACGGATTTTAATTAGGCTCATAGTTTCAGAGGACTCAGTCCACTACAATTAAGAAGGCATGTAGGAGAAGCTTAGCCCCTAATAATTTTTAATTTGTAGTCCCGGGGATTACATATTTACTTTTGTTCTTACAAGACTCCTTCCTTAACCCCATTAGTCTATTAAGAATTAACTGAGCCTGGTGGTGCTGGTACTCACCTTTAATCCCAGCACTTGGGAGGCAGAGGCAGGTGGATCTCTGAGTTTGAGGCCAGTGTGGACTACAGAGACAGTTCCAGGAGAGAGCCCTAGATACACAGAGAAAAGAACTGACTGAGAGGACATTTGACAGATGCTTGGTACATAGTAGGCACTTTTTCACCCCTCAAGACAGGGAAGTTTTTTGTTTGTTTGTTTGTTTTTTTGTTTTTGTTGTTTTTTAATCCGTGGCTGTCCTTGGACTGGATTATAGACCAGGGTAGCCTTGTACTCAAAGAGATCCACTTGCCTCTGCCTCCTGACTGCTGGGATTAAAGGTGTGCATCCCCACACCCACCATAGTAGGTACTTCTTGTTTGCCTGAACTTGTATTTTCTTGACTTTGGCCTTTTACTTCTGAAATTGACCTAAACAGGAACAGCATTTGGTGATCTAGTCACTTAGAATTTCTGGATAGATTGGGCTTTCTCTCTCCCATCTCATGTTCCTTCACGGTGCCTGGTTCCAGCCCAAGGCCTTGCATGTGTTAGGCAAGTTCTTCACTACTCAGCCAACCCTCAGGACTCCCGCATCCCCCAGTTTGGTTTGGTAGGATCGAGGAGTGTTAGTGAAATAATGGTTAACTTTTCTTCTCTGTATCCACAGCCCTCCTTAAATCACACATGCACACTTTTTATTTCAGTGTCTGCAACAGGTAATATTTACCCTGTTTGAGGGTAAGATGCTCCCACCCACCACCACCACACACACTTCCATTTTATTTTTTTTCCTCTGGTTTTCTAATGAGAAGTTACAGCCCTTTTTACTTTAGAAACTTGAGCAATGTTGACGTTAGTTTGACTTACTAAATGTATAGTAGTAGTGCCAAGAAAAAGGTGGCTGAAGATTGTAGACTGGATACCCCATGGGAATGGTTCACAGTCTTGTTGGCAGCTGGGACAGGCTCCTCAGAATCCACTCCTGGAGTGTGTGGTTTCACTGTGGACTCACTTTCTCAAGCTTCTCCCTAGTCTCCCTGCCAGCTGACGTGTGTTTGTTTGACACAGCCCCTCAATGGTGTCTTCCCATTCCGTTTGTTTATTTTATCTCTGTTTTGCTAAAGCTTTGCCATCTGCAAAGCATCCTGCACAAATCTATCCTAATGTGAAATGATAAATAATGATTTATTCAGGTACTTGCTGCTCTGCCAAATGGAGTGATCTTCACGTGGTTCTGAAAATCCTGAATGAGAGGCAGTGTTATAGCACACTGTAAGATCCCAGAACATCTCTTCCTGGCCGGGGATGAGTCTGAGTCGTTAAATTCTACTTCTGGGAAACTTACTCCTATATTTCCTTAGCTTTATCTCCTTCCCTCTGGAACAGCATGAGGCAGCTCTGTTTGGTTTTGCTTTGTCTCACTGTATAGCCTTGATTGGCCCGGAACTCGCTGTGTAGACCAAGCTGACCTCAAATTCTCATGGATTCATCTGTGTCTCCCTCCCCAGTGCTGGTATTAAAGAGATGGGCCATGACTGGTTTTAACACATATGTTTGAAATGAAAACTCTCAGGATTCTCTTGTTAGCCCTTAGTCTTTTTCAGACCCCTTAATAGACTTTTATAGCATCTAGCCTTGAACAATGTGCTTGGCCTTGATGGAATGAAGTGGATTCAGGTTTATGTAGTGTCTTCCTTTACTTTTTTAGTGAGCTGGAACGTCTGAGCAATCTGGTAGGCAAGCCGTCGGAGAACCACCCTCTTCACAACAGTGGGCTGCTAAGCCTTGATCCTGTGCAGGACAAAACTCCACTCTACAGCCAACTTCTGCAAGCATACAAGTGGTCCAACAAGGTAAAGGGGGTGCTGTAGAGCTGATAAAGCAAAACTCAGTGTTCCTCCCCAAAATGCAGAGCATTAGGACAAGTTTTCTTTTGCATCTTAAAATCTGCATGAACTGTAGAGTTGGACTCTTATGGTTTCCTTTAAGTGATGCTTTTCATTCTTTTGAAACCTTTGGACTTGATAATGATGCTCAAGTAATTACATTTGAAAAGGAATCCTAGATCAAGTGTACTTAGCCTGGAGATTGGGTATGGAGAGCAGATTATGAAACTCTGGGTAATACATGAAGTGTTGTTGTATTACATGAGGTGTACTGTAGTGTGTTACATAGAGTGTGCTGTGGGTATGCAGTTTTACCTGAGGGAGGTGCACGTGTCCTGGCTTCTCTCAGTTTACCAGGAGGTCTTGACTGTTACAAGTTTAAAGACTGGGTCTTGCATTGTCTTTTTTTCTGTCATGGTGGAAGAATATCTGGAGAGTGGATTAGATTATGCTCTACTTTCTCCTAAACCCATTTTAACATGTGCTACAGAGTGTGACTTTGTGATGTTGTAGAATGGGCAGGTCCATGGTGTGGCCCTTGGAAATCTGGAAAAGGAGAGCTAACAGTAGTCTGAAGTAACAGGAACCGCTGGGCTCACAACCCGGAAGCATTTGCCTTTGTTTTGTCTGTTGTGTGCTGTGTGCTTTCTTGCTGGTGGGAACTGGCACATACTTTAGGGACATGTTTGGAAGCCCTTCTCAGTACACTCTGGCTCTTGAGACCTGTTGATTGTGAATGGCTGTGCTCCTCCTGGTCTGCCCTTTGTCGCCTTCCTCCTGTACTCTCCCTCTTGGGTCTCCGTGACAGATGAGCGTTGATAGTTTTCTGCTGTGTGATTTTTTTTTTTTTTCTCCTTAGAATTTTCTCTGGCAGGCTTATTTTAGTACCTGGTTTGAAGTTAGTTGGAGATTCAGAAAAATGATTGTGACCGGGGACTAAAAAAATTTGGACTCTAAATATATTGATTTGTCTTTTAAGATCTTCCTCCAAATTCTGTGCTACTATGTGTAGAAATTCACCCTGGAGTTGGAGGAAACTTAAGAGCATCAAAAACGATCAATAAAATGGTCAGGGAACTGCTTGGTTCAAAGCTAAGCTTATGAGGGTCAATGTGCATGGCTCTGTCACTCAGGTGCTTGCTTGCTTTTGTTGTTCTGAGATGTTCCTGGTGGGAGAAAGGATGGCCTGGCAGCTGCAGATTTCTGTATCCTCATGTCTAGAGAGTTCCCAGTGACTGTGCTAGGTCCTGTATGGTAGGTGTCCTTGTAGAGAGTTAATTGTATCAATGGGTGGGCATCTGAGCTTGACTCATTTGACTGATTCCCTTTGTAGTGGAGAGGGCCATTTCCTAAAAGAAGAGTGCATTAGTCTTGTTTCTGTTACTGTAATGAAGAGCCTGAGATAGACTAACTTTAAAGAAGAGGGGGTTGTTTAGATCTTCCTTGGTTTTGGAGATACCAGGTTAAGGAGCTGCATTGGCTTGATTCTGGTGTGGACTTCATGGCAGAGCACATCATAGCAGTAGGTGAGCATGTAGGAGGGATACACAGGAGGTCAGAGAGGCTGGTCTGACCTCTGAGGACACTTCTGAGGACAGATCCCCAATTGACCTAAGCACCTCTTTAGGTTCCACCTCTAACAGATCATCACCATGTGGAGGACAAACCCTGTCACTGATGAAGCTTAGTGGGAGGTGACAATAGCCACTTACCACCCAGAGCAGAAGGCACCAGGTAGCAACAGTAGCAGTTGCTCCATGGAAGCTGCCTGGTTTTCCTGGGGGTGTGTCTGGGGTCTGAACATGATTTTTCTGGTGAGTGGGTGGAAGCTGGTCAGCAGATGCATGGCTGGACTCAACTCCCAGAAATTCCTGTGTACAGGTGAGTCAGTCCTGTTGCTGTGCCAATGATTGGAGCTGGGTGTCAAGAGACTGCTATCCAAAGTGGCTGGTCTTACATCAAACTGATGGCAGTTTCTGTTTGAACAACAATACTTTCATAACTTAAGGAATTCAATTGTTTGGCTATGCAAACAAGTCCTGGCCCTTGCCTTTATCCCAAGGAGGGAAAAAAATTGTATTAAGGAAAATAAATACTATGTGTGTGGAACTCTTGCTTTAAGATGCTACAGGTTAAAATATTTATGGAAACTTGCCACAGATTATAAATTCTATAGCTAGTATTGGGGAGCTTTGGAAATCTTAGGCCTGGCCCTGACATGTGGTGATAGGCTTATAAAGCCACAGTCTTCTCTCACTAGTGCCCTTTGTCACCAGCAGAAGAGTTCAGCTTCTTGTGTTAGAGCTGAGCCAACTGAAGCCCTGTGAACTGGCCTTGTCATGGTTCCTAGCTGGACTACAGTTTGAGCTTTTTCCTTTTTTTCCTGAAACTTGATCATTAAATTCTCAACTTAGAAAATATTTCTCCCCTTTGGCCACATCTAAGAAATTCACGTGGCATTTTATTCATACTTTTTTAAAAAGACCTATTTAGTGTACATGCATTTTCATGGTTTATCAAAAGGCAGGGAAGACAAATGCATAGTATGTGGCCCTTCAAACTTTTGCTCCTTCCAGGGCAGACATTACTAATCAACTGTTGCATTATTTCCTGTGGATTGGCTCAGACTTGTACAGGCTAGGCTGCAGGATACTTGACTTCTATACCATGACATGACATCTAATGAGACTGTTATTTCTTCCACACCTTACTTAGGGAAAGACTTAGGTTTATAAGATCCACAAACCAAAAAGAAAAAGAAAGCCAGGGTGAGGGTGCCTTTATGTATATTCTCCAATAAACTAAAGAAACAGCCTCAAGAAGAAACTAGTATTCTCATTTCCAGCTGTTGACTTGCAAGAGGCCAATCATTAATGGTGTGATTTTCTTGCTTCTATAATTGAAAAGAGATTTTAATTGCTAAAAACATTCACCATTCATCATTTTAGCCAAGACATTTAAGGCAGTGTGTGCAGTAATGTGTGAAGGGGAGCTGGGTATCTTGGCCATGTCAGCTCTCTGTGCTGTGGCTGAGAATGGAAGGACACAAGACAAGGCTTTGACACCACCCATTATATGGTGGACTTTGTGTGCTGTTGGCCATAGAAAGGTCTCATGCATGTCTAATGACAGCTCGTTTTCTTTGGGGGAGTTTTTCTAATTTTGTAAAGTCAGTTGGAGTATTAATTACATGGTTGTTGGCATAATTGTTAGAATAACACATTCAAAGATTAATCTAATTTAATGAAATGGTGTCAAATTGCTGTGAGAAGCACTTTCCCCATGCTGATTTGGGGAAAGAGCAGAGCTCCTAACTCTAACGCACCTATAGTTAATTCTGCAGAAGGGTGACAAGCTCTCTTGATTTGGGCAGAAAATAATTGGCATAAGCTCTGTCCCTGTTAAGTTGTTAGTGTGGACTTTGTCACTTGCCGTGTGCAGACATGAAGGAGACTGAACTTGTCTTGAAGGTCCTTTTTGAGGATTCCAGCCTCCCGTCATGAGGCTTTTAATTTTAGGCATTGATGATTTTCACTTGTTGTGGCAGAAGGCTGCTTTGTGTAAAGTCCTTTGTAGTCCCATTGGGATTTTGATCCCAGGAACTCCTGTGCCTGAAGTTAGGAGAGCCACTGATGCTCAAGTCCCTCATATAAGATGATGCTGTATTTGCATTAACTATGTACATTGTCTCTGTGCTTTTGGAGATGGGTTCTTGCCATGTTGCCCAGGCATTCACCAAGTGACCCTTCTCTCAGCATCCTGAGTAGCTGGGGTGTAAGTATGTGCTACCATGCCCACCTTCTCCCATGTGCTTCACATTGCTGTTGGGTGACATCATACTCAGTAAACGCATTTGCTATACAGATGGCTGCTGCACTGTCGCCCAGTAATAGTGGCCAGGAAAAGTCTGTGGACACTCAGTAGAAGAGCAGGGTTTTCCCTTGGGAGTTGGTTGAATCTGCAGACTCGCTGACAGAACTAGAGAGGGCTCCCAGCATCTGCATAGAAGAGCTGACCATGGTTTTGCTTTTTCTTGGTGGTACTGGGGTAACAAAGACTTCCAACTGTTTGAGTTGGGGAAGGCCAGCAGAGCAAGATGCTGTTGCTGCCTTCTTCCTCTCCCTTCCCCACCCCTCCCTTTTTCCTCCTCCTCTTCCTACTTTTCTAACATCTTTAATGTTTACTTATTTATTTAATTTTTGCTTTTGAGACAAGAGTTTCTCTGTGCAGTAACCCTGGCTGTCTGGAACTTGTTTTGTAGACTACTCTGGCCTTGAACTCAGAGATCCTCTGCCTTCCCATTGCCAGGATTAAAGGCATTGCACTGCCATACCTGGTTTGTTTTATTTTTATCTACATACCTACCTACCTGCCTGCCTGCCTACCTACCTACCTACCTACCTACCTATCTATTTACTTTTGTTTTTTGTTTTTTTTTGTTTGTTTGTTTGTTTGTTTTTTTTTTTTTTTTTTTTTTTTCTTTCTTTCTCTGTGTAGCCCAGGCTGTCTTGGAGCTCACTCTATAGACCAGGCTGGCCTCAAACTCAAGAGACTCACCTGTCTCTGTCTTCCAAGTGCTGGCGTTAAAGGTGTGAGCTACCATGAAAGGCCTAATGTTTTATTTTTAAAAGGAAGTTTTTAGGCTTGATGTAGTAGTGCAGGCCTTTAATCTCAGCATTTGAGAAGCAGAGGCAGGCTGATCTATATGAGCTCCAGGGCTACATGGTGAGAGCCTGTCTAGGAATAAAGTAAAATAAAAATAAAAAACAAGTTGTTGGGTTTTTCTTTTTTGTTGTTACTGTTCCAAAAGCTCAAGTTACCCCATGGCTTTAAGTTACTGTGATGGTCATCTGCCACTGCATGGCAGAAGCGGGCATCAGGTCCTATTATAGATGGTTGTGAGCCACCATGTGGGTGCTGAGAATTGAACTCAGGACCTCCAGAAGAGCAGCCACTGTGAACCACTGAGCTATCTCTCCAGTTCTACCACATCCATCTTGCATGTGCACATTTGAGACAGGGTCTCATTGGGCCCAGGATGGCCTCCAGTTCAGGATGTTCTTAAATGCATGATTCACATTCCTTCTGGATCCACTTCTTGGAAAGTATGCTTTCTGGGTTCAGCAGGTCTGGGGCTATTTTGCAGTGCAACACTGAGCTTTTCCTGTCAGAAACCTGTCTTGTTTTGAGGGTAACCTGTAAATCCCAGAGGAGAGGCACCAAATCCATCTTGTATTTTGCTGGGTGTCCCAGGACTGTGCAAGGGGTCTGGTAGAAAAACAGAATAAACATGCAATACGAATTCACCCATGGAAGGGCTTGGGGATGCAGCCCAGTGCAGAGAGCTTGCTTTGGAAACCAAAACAGAAATCACCTCTGAAGGAATGAAAGGATAGGCAGGGTCTTCTGTGCTTAATTTAAATTCAAGACCCATTTATGGCTTGCTTGCTTGTATTTTTGATGAAGTGTGAGGTCCGGTTGTGCTGTTAGTAGAAGAGAGAATATTCCAGAGCCTTTGAGGGCCTGGACTGACTTCCAAAAGGGTAATTTGGGAAGGTCAGGCAGAGGTCAGTTGGTAGGTGATGGTAAGCTCTTCGAGGGCTGAGCTTAGCAGTTTTACTTGTGAATGTTGTCATCCAAGATGTCTTTCCTAGTGGATCAGGCCCACTTAGGGTCCTTAGGAGGGGGACACACCTTGGAGGAAGCCCCCTGGGGTGGACTGGGTCGGGCTAATTTGAGCTACTGAACTGATGCAGGTTTTCTGTGACAGCTGTAACTTTACAGCAGTGAGAAGCAGTCTGGGAAGAACAGGGTCAACTCCACCAACCTTTTGGAGTTATCCACTTCGTGCATTTTCAGCAATTTCTGTAGTGTGTTTGTGTGTCCATTGTATGTATTTCCATGCAGGTGCCGGTAAGAAGCCAGAGGCTGACACTGGAGTTTTCTTGAGCTGCTCTTCCCATTGTTTTCTGAGCTCTTTATCACTGAGCATGGAGCATGGAGCATGACTTGTCTAGGCTGGCTGGCCAGGGAGTCCCAGGGATCTGTTGTGATAGAACACTGACCATGCAGTTTAGGGCAGAGAAGACTTTATTCACTGAGGAAAGCTGAGGCAGGAACTTGAAGGCAGACCTATTTACCATTTCAAACAGCAGTTCCTCTGACCATGGAACGAACTTCACAGCTAATGAAGTACACAGCAGGAATCATGGAGGATGTTGTTTCCTGGTTGGCTCTCAGCCTCAGTTAGATTCCTTTCACAATTCAGGATCACCTAGCTAGGGCCTGTACCACCCACAATGGACTGGACCTTCCAATATGGGGTTCCCTGCAAGCGTCAAGGCTACCAGGGAAGTGAACCATGAGAGGCAAGAAGGAAAACTCAGTTCAGTCTGACTTGGTGCTGGTTCAAACTTCTAGAGAGTCTACCACCAAATGATTTATTATAAGCATATTAAAATATGATACAATTCTGGAAAAAGGCATACCAGCAATGAGGCTGAAATCAATCCAGAGATGGGGACCACAGGAGAGTGACAGATAATACACAGTGTAATACAATTCCCGGTGCACAAGGAGGCATAATTACATTGAAACTTAACTCAAGTACATGTGACCATGAAGATGGGTTCTATAGTTTAAGGTCTAGAATCTGATGTGGTGTCTATAGGGTAAAGGTCATCAGGCTCTGAAGTACTTGTGACATCTCCACTAAGGATGGGTTCTGTTGACTGATAAAGGTCTAGGGAAGGAGAATCTGGGATAAACATTCTAGGGGTTTGTGTCTGGTCTAGCTCCACAGATAGCAAAGGTTATCAGGTCACTAACAATAACCACTCCTAGCCTTTTGGGTGGAAAACAGATACTCATTTCCTTCTTTGAGGAGACAACCCTTTGTGATTAACATTCCTGGTTTCCATAGCAATCTGTGGGTGCAAGTACCTATGTGCTCTTAACACTTAGTTAATAGCTAAGACAGCCCCTTACAGGCCTATCCTTAGGACAGTTGGATCTGGGCAAGTCCTCAGTTGAGATTCTCCTTTCAGATGACTTTAAGCTGTGAAAATTGATACTTAACAAGGACACTGGTACAAACGGGTCCCTGTGCTTGTAGGACAATCATGGTACTGACCAAGCCATCTTCCCATCACTACCTGTTAGTCATTTCTGTACCAGAGTCTTCCTTGCCAACAGCTTGGCCCTGATCTTTTTTCTGTGCATATTTGACACAGTGATAAGGGCACACGTTCACACAGCTGATGAAGGGAAGGACAGGTACTTAAATATTTGTTACTATGGGACCTGGTAATGTTCTGGGAAAGGTGTTAGTTACCATTCTTAGAGGTGCTTTTTCTCAAACCTGGTCTCATAGCACCTATTCTCATACATCTGACCTGCTGGCAGAGTGGACCGACTGGTAGTGGCTGTCTGGTTAGATCCTTTCATGGGAGGCATGACAGAAAGACTGCAGAATACCACCACTGAACAGGAAACCCAACATCAAAGCAACCTGCTGCTGCTCCATAGGCCCTTAGGCTTGGACCTGTGCAGGCCTGGATGATGCAGGTTTTATAGAGTCAGGCTGCTTGGGTTCTGATGCAGCTCTACACTCACACAGTGCCTTGTCTAAGTGATAAACTTCTTCCTGAGTGGGGATGTCCCGACTGAAATGAGACTAGAACTAGGGTTTTTTATCATAACTTGGTGAAGTAAAGATAATGTCTGTAAAATGCATTGGCTATTGATGCTGGCATGTAGCTCAGTAGTAGGTCGTCTGTCTGTCTTAGCATGAGAGAGGTCCTGGCTATCATATTCAGATGGCAAAATAAAAATAAAAACTGTCCTTAGCTAATTCCCGTATAGTAAGTGTTGAATGAATGGTGGCTGTGCTCAGTACATGTAGTGTGCACATACACATGCATCAGTGGTGTGCGGAAGCGCTGCTGTGTGCTTACTCATGTAAGCTCCAGGGCCTGAGCACCTTGACTCACATTGCCTCAGAGTGTGTGACTAAACCTTCTTGGATTTTCTCCTTAGCCTTAAAAAATGCAGCATGTTTCTGAGAGATGATTGGGAGGTCTGAGTAATAAAGTAGTAGGGCTCACTGAATTTACAAACAGCAGCGAGGAGAGACTTTTCAGAATGCTCTGACCCCACCCCCCCATCACAGCTTCCATTCTGTCACCAGACCTCCCACTGTTGCACTTGTATTGTTTCCAGAAGTTCTTCAGAGTGCCTGAGCAAGGATAGCAACCCCATCACACATGAATGCAAGTTAGTATGAGGAGTGAAGGATTGGCAAAGGGTTAATTGTGAGGCACACTGACAAGAAGCCACAAGGAGGGAAGAGAAGGCCACAGAGGAGGAGATAGGAAAGACCCTGTCAAGAAGATGGAGTGTCCAAATCATAGAGAGTTATCTCACCTGGAGGTTCAGTAAGAGATCTTTTTTGGAGTTTAGAATTGTGACTACTCTTATGATCCTCTACTGCAGGGGATACTATGTGTCTACATGTTGCTTAGGAACAGGTTGGACACAAAGGCCAGTTTGAAAAGAAGCATTTAGTTTATGCCCAGTTTGTCACTGGTATTATGGCCAGGTGAGTTTTGTGCTCTCCTGGGCAGCTGCTGGTTCAGAGTTGTCACCAGGGTAAGAGTAACTTATCTTCAGTGACTATGTGGTGAGCAGTCACGAGGTTCCTATGCCATCTGATGCTGATGGTCTTCCCTTGGCTGACAGAAGGGTTGGGCTGGATATGCTTTGAAGTTCTGCTCTGACCTAGAAAGGCACAGTGGCAGTTGATGCATGCCTGTGGGTAGGGAGGGAACACCCCTGGGGGCTGGAGAGGACCTCTCCTACTCTTCTGAAGCATGTGGAGCTACCTCCATGCTCCTAAGTATCTGACACTGGCAGAGCAAGGCAGCCTTGAGGGCTCAGTGGAAAATTACCTTGCAAAGCTTCTCCAGTGTCTTGGCTCTTGCAGTGCACCCGTATAAATGCTAATGAGAGTCAGGCAATGCCCCATAACGGAAATGGTTTCTAGCCCAAGGCCTCAGGCCAGTCCACATCTCAATGTTCTTATTAGGTGTGGTTTGTAAAAATGGCCACCTTATTGTTGCTGGAATCAGGTTTCTGTGACACAGAGAGCTGGCCTATCCATAAGCAGCTGCAGCAGTTTAACAGGCCTGTGGCTTTCTTCCATTTACTCCTGCCCCACACCTTAGTTTTTGCAGTGCTGGGGATGGAACCTGGGAACTTATGCATGCTGCCCAAGCACTCAGCCTTGAGCTGTATCCCCAGCTCTGCTAGACTTTTCAGGACTGAAAAGGTATGTTTGGTTTATATATAGGTCCAGGACTTTTTGTGGATTATAACCAGAACCTTAAAGGACATATTTCTTTCCTGAACTGTCTATGTCATATCTCTTCAGCCAGGGTACAGTGGGTGGGAGGGAAGCATGTCATTGTGTGGACAGGGAATTGGGTTTGTGTCTTGTTATTTTGTCTCTTCCTGGTAGGCAGGCTGGAGAAGAGCTATAAGATCAGTGCATCCTCTCATCGTTCTGCTCTATCTGGGCCATCTCATCAGCCCTCCAGTTCATTTATCACCCAATCTCCCTGAGACCCTTCCTGTCTGTCATAGTGCTCACAGGAAAACACTTGTCCTTCCCACTCATGAGTCTCACAGACAAGCAATCTAGATCGAAAATCTTGCCTCACTGCCAGCCCTGATCCTCATGGTGGGATCTAAGATTTATGCCCAGGCCCTGATGTCACCTATGAGTACCGACCAAACCTTCACAACCAACCACAGCTCTTTTGGCCTTCTTATCCCATCCTGTTTACCCTTTCTCCTCAGGCTCCTTCTCAGGGACATGCTCAGCCATATCATTGGCATCTCCTTTCTAGTAAACTTGGTTCTCCAGATTGCAAGGCATGGTATCTGTCACTCTCCCGTGGTCCCCATCTATGGATTGATTTCAGCCTTATTGCTGGTATGCAGAGCATTCTAGCAACCATGTGCATGCAGCTGAGTCTGCTATCCAACCTCAGTTTCTATGGAATGGTGCTGGCAGTCCTGCCTGTAAGAGTTGTGATGGTGACTTGTGGTGTGTGGCACAGTGTGAATGTGCTTCCTTCTGTGGTCACCAGGTGACACACACTGCTTACTGCGCTCCCCATTCAGTCCTTCCTATGTTGTCATCTTCCTGCAGAAACAAAACAAAAGGTTTTATTATGAGAAATTTAAAATATATACAGAAATAAGAATTACATAACTCTTTTCATAGTAGCTTCAGGTGACAACTTGACATAACTGGGAGGGAAGAGGGAAGAATTGCCTCTGGCCTGTGGGCATGTCTGTGGTACATTTTTTTGGGGGAAGAGGGGATTAATAATTGATGTAGGAGGACCTAGCCGACTGTGGGTGGTATCATTCCTAGGCAAGTCTGGGCTGTATAAGACAGGTAGTCTCAGCTGGGCATGATACCTAGGCCTTTAATTCCAGCACTTGGAAGGCAGAGGCAGATGGAGCTCTGAGTTTGAGGTTCCAGGACAGCCAGGGCTGCAAAACTAATAATAACACAAGAAAAGCAGCTGAGCAGGCCAGAGGGAGTGAGCTAGGAAACCCTTCTCTGTGGTCTCTGCTTGAGTTCCTACCCAGGCTCTAGAGGACGGATGGAACTTGTGAGTCAAACGAACCTTTTCCTTCCCAGGTTGCTTTTAGTCAGTATTTTAGCACAGCAGCAGAAAAGCAAACCAGAATATTTGGTAACCTAGCTTGATAATTCAGAATATTTTACAGTCTTGTACATTCATCCTGCCTTGAACACTTTCCTTTTTTGGTGAAGGGGTAGGGCTGGACAAGTCACACACACTGTGTGACCTGGGCTGGCTACAGTTTTATAATTTTTCTGCCTTTGCCTTCTGAGTGTTAGAATTACTAGCATGCACTCCCTTCCCCACGCAGGACTGGAGTATTTTAAAATAAGACCAGAAGACAGTGCCATTTAGTGTGTGCATTCTTCAGTGTCCAGTGCCTCTTTAGCCATTTTGATCTTACAGAATGAATTGCAGTCTCCCAAGGGCCTTTGAATATGTTCTCCCATCTCACATCTCATTTTTTTCTGTGGAAAGTCTTAGACACTTAGGGCCTATCTTGCTGTTCCTCCTCTGAAAGCTGTGGTGTGTCCAGTCAGGTGTCCCCAGCTTTGTCCCCATTGTTGCTTCTATCTCACAGCATGCTTACCGACTTGTTTGCAAATGTCTCCTCTTATTTGGGTAATTACTGAAGCTCGGAGGATCATAGTGTACCGGACTCTCAAATGAACGCAAGGCTGATCTCCCAGAGTGGTTCTGATCTCTTCCTGGTCTATTGTGTAGATTTCTAGTGCCTCATAAGAACTGTGCATAGCCTCCAACTCAGGCAGCACTTATGGTGGCCTATTGGCTTGCTCTCAGTGTTTGAAGCAAGTTAACTAAACTCCTCCCTCCCCTCTCTCTTTAGATTGTGTCTCTTCCTCACCTTGACCTTTTACAGATTTCCTTGTGCTCATTAGAAGACTGTGGGAGGAGGTGTGCATCTGGAAACAAGAGCCCTCTCCACGTCTCTCATGGCCATCCCCTGCTCTTCCCCTGCTCTTGGGTCTCCTCTAGGCTGGGGTCAGGATTCTGCAAGATTGAGGAGACGAAGTGCTCATCTGCTTCCTCCTTGCTGCACTGTCCTCTGGCTCTGGGACTTGCTCTCGGCCTTTCTCCCAGTGTGGGCGTTCCCTTGCTGCATCACTCATTTGTTTGGGAGATGCAGCTCACTGCAGGCAGTTCCTTGGGCTGGGGAGGCTTGTTGCTGGGGCTGGATTTCTTCTTTCTGACTTGATAGTGAGTGGAGCTCCCTGGTCTCTTGGCCTGACTAGCAGGTTCTGGCAAACCAGTAACTTGTGTTGTTTCCCTGACCTCAGGCTTGGCTGTAGCCACAGTTGTTCCGGCCCTGTGAACTGGAGGTGCCTTTTCAAATGCCTGTGTTGTGCTGCCCACCAGCCTCTGCCTGGAATGCCTTGTGGCTTCCTGTGTACAACCCTCCCTCTGTCTTATAAAGGCCAAGCAGAGATAGTCTTATCTATCATTGCCCTTTGGCCTTTATGTAGCTGAACTGACCACACTATATCAAGGGATGTACAGTTGTGTTCCCTTTTGTCTAGGGTTAGAACTGTGGGTCCCCTTTAGATACCTAGTATCTAGTAGACACTTGGTGACTGTTGCTGATCATGAGAACTCAGGGGCTTGGCAATCAGGTAGGCTATACCGCATCTTTCAGAGAGTAACAGCCCCTCAGTGAGGCTGCCAGGGAATACTGCCAGTTGTTTGGAAGAGCAGAGTTGTTTCTCCAAGGCTGCTGAGGCACTTTCCCTGTTAGTAAGGTGGGAACAGTGGTTTAGACATGAGTATAGGGAATCATCAGTGACAGTTGTGATCCATTGACAGCCAGGCCCAGGCCCAGTGCAGGTGTGGGTGTGGTCAGAGATTGCCTTAATTAGCATCATGGGCAGAGCAACCCCAGGCCCCTCCTCATTAATAGCAAGATACATTAAGTTGGGGGTCTGTGCTGGGACTCTATGAAGGAGAACCTACAGTTAACCTGACAGGAGAGGGTGCACCAGTGAATGGCTGTGCCAGGGAAGTGCCAGAATTCCTGTACTTAGTGACACCTCCAAGAAGACCACACCTCCTAATCCTCCCCAAATAGTTCCACCTACTGAGAACCAAGTGTTCAAACGTGATTGTATGGGACCTTCTCATTCACGCCATAACAAACATTCTTTTCTGAGAATAGCAACTTAAATCTTACTACTTATTTTTAGAATTTTCTATTTAACATCTCTGGACTAAGACTGCTGATTGTGGATAGCTGAGACTATGAAAAGCTGAGCCATAGTTGTGGGGATGACTGGGTTTTCATTTGAGTCTGTTTGGATTTCCTTCAGATGCTGAGTCCCAAGGGTAATTTTGCTCATGTGTACACTGGTCTTCTATCCCTTCCTCAGCACCCAACCTGGGTCTCCATTATTGCCTGACTACCTACCTGATGCTCCATGCAGTCATTCAGCCATGGGAGGTTTATCTGCCTCGCCATCTGTGTGATGTGTGGGTTGTGTCTGTGCTCTTCTGTGTGGAGGCCAGAGGACAACCTTGGGTGGTGTTTCTCAGGCACTGTCCACTTTCCTTTAGTCAGGTTCTCCCACTAGATGTCTGGGCTTCCTAGGGATCCTCCCCAACACTGGGGTTACAGGTGTGCGCCAGCACTCCTTGCTTTTAAAATGTGAATTCTAGGGATGAAACAGGCTTTCATGCTGCTGGGCAAGTACTTTACTGACTGAGCCATCACCTCTGCCCTGCCTTCCCTTTTAAAATCACATTGTATAAATTCAGCTGCTTCCCTGAGTAGAATGTGCCAGTTCAAGCCAATATGTCATCTGTAGCTTCTATGATGAGCTGGAACCACCTGAGCATCCAGAGAATCCATACTCTCAGATTCTCCGGTGAACAGGAAGCAAGGAGGCCACCATTCAGGGGTTGGTGTAGCAGAGGAGGAGTGTTGTCCTGTTTAAACCACTGGAGTAGTTTCACTGTCTTCACAAACACAAAAGTGGATCTAAAGATACTTCTTTTTCAGGAGGGAAAGCACCTAGCTCCAGACAGTGTTGTAGGCACTCAGTGGGTCTCAGTTTTCTTTCACTGCCCTGGGCTCCCTGTGCCATATCTCTGAGGTGACTCTCAGACTCAGGTTGGGGTCTTTGTTACTTTTTTGTTGCTGGAATGAAGTACATGACCAAGGCAGTTTAAAGAAGGAAGGGTTTATTTGGGGCTTCCAGAGGGTTGTTGTTCAGGGTATTGGTGTGAAGTCATGGCTCCAGGCAACTGGAGCAGTAGCCCTGAACTCCCATCTAGAATTGCAAACCGGAAACAGAGGGCTAATTCAGAATGGCCCAAGTCTTTTAACCCTAAAACCTTCCTCATGACATACTTCTAGCAGGGCTACATCTAATCATCCTCAGACAGCCACCACTGGGGACCAAGTATTAAAATGCATGAGACTTATGGGGGACATCTCATTTAAACAAACAAAATAACAAACAAACAAACAGAAAACAAAATAAAGCAACCTAAAGAACCAACAGTGGATTGTAGAGACTACCACTCTGCTCTTGCTTAAACAGAGCAGTTGTGTTGGTTTTCATTGTTTGGGTGCACTCAGACATTGAGTCTGTAATGCGTTTTTCCATCCCCAGGCAGAGAGTAACCACATTATCCTGCTGGCAGTTCACAGGGATTCTTAGCCAAAACAGTGTACCCAGGGACCTCTGCTGATGAAGCTGGAATGTAGCAATTTCCTAGCTAGATGTCTTATGGGGAATGTTGCCTTTTCTGTTATGACCTCGCCAAGTCAAGAAGAAAAACAAAGGATCTTTCTCAGTCACTCAGGGTGTAGTGGGCATTTGTTCCTCTGTCCTGGAACAGTGGCAAACCCTTGTCCTGCCCCTGGGGATCAAAGGCTTCTCTGGTAAATCTCCCCTTCCATTTGCTTCTAGAGGAACAGTGACAGTTCCTGCAGTTTGGTGGATCCTCAAATGGCACAGGAAGCATTTGCTGCCATCAGTGAGCCATCTCCTCTTGTCAGCAGTCTGTACCAGCCTGTCTGTCCCCCATAGTGCCAGAGTGCCTTTCAGAACACAAATTTGGTCATATAGTAGACTCCAACTCTCTCTCTCTTTTTTTGCTTGACTCATGGTCCCTGTGTTGTGTGTTTGTTTAGAGTCATACACTGGGAGAGTTCTGATCCCCCAAGCTGGGGTAAGATACCCCTCTGTGAGCTTCTGCTACCCACTCTCTATGAACTGACTCAGTTGAACTGTAGGTACCGGGCCAGGACCAGGGATCATGTCAGCCTGTTCATACTTGTATTTCCAGTATCCACCAAGGCTCATCAGAAGAAAATAAACAAGAACAGCTGGAGCTAGGAAAGTGGCATTATCCTAGCCACATTTTTGAGAGACAGAGATGGGGAGCAGAGGTGTGCTCTCATTTGTTGGTGGGTTGGGTTCTCTGACATAGCTGCAGAATTTAGATCTGACTTTGGCTTATGCATTCTACTCAGGGTGGGGCTTCCTGAAGAATAATGCACATTAAAGTTCGTTCTTTCTTCCCTCCTTCCCTCCTTCCCTCCTTCCCTCCTTCCCTTCCCTCCCCTCCCCTCCCCTCCCCTCCCCTTCCCTTCTCTTCCCTTCTTTCTTTCTTTATTATAAACTAGTTTGGGAATGCAAACAGAAGGCAAATTGTCTTGATTATTTTGAAGCAGAAGGAAAAGGACAGGATAGGATAAGGTGGAAGCGAAACACCTCATAGCACTGTGCAGCTGTGAAGTGTAAGCCTGGTCGTCCTTTTCAGACCTGGGAGAGGTAGTGTCCAGATGGGGCTAAAGTATTGGCCCTGGGGACATGCTGTCTGGGTTCATGGGCTACTTCTTCACTGGTCTGTAACCTTGAATATATAAACTGTCTCCTGTCTCCCAATGTATAAACTGGGGTTAGGGACAGTTTCCACCTCAGGGTTGTTTTGAGTCCAGAGCTCAGGATAAGTAACTGATGTGCCCAGAGCTGTGAGTGCATTTTACAGTGATTAACATGGTATGCTCTACTTACTAGACTGTGCAGACCACAACAGTGTATGAAAGATCAGGGATTGCATAGTTAGCACAAGGCTTGCTTTACAGGCTTAGGACCTGAATTTGATTCCCCCAGAACCCTTGGGGTTTTGTTTTGTTTTTTTTTAAAGTGAAGAATAAAGTGTAGAGGTGCAAACATGTAATCTCAACATGGGTAGGCAGAAACTAGAGGAGTCCTCAAGCTTTGCTGGCCAGAGCCTGATGAGAAATTCCATCTCAAAAACAAGTGAATGACATCTAAAGTAGTCTTTTGGCTTCCACAGGTACACACACACACACACACACACACACACACACACACACACACATGCATACACACACGCATACGTACACACACATGCACGCACGCAGTGTGACAAATCAACTTAATTTGCAAACTATTATTTGAATAAGAATAAAAAGAAAAGTCTTTCACCCCAAATCTATAGGTGTAGACACGGTTACTATTCTGTCAGCACATCCCTTCTGGTATAACACGGCAGGCTAAGGTTCTGCTGTAGTTTAAGGGCAGGAGTGTCCTGAGGTAAGATGATCTAGTCGTTTTTGACTCCGACTTCCTCTTAGAAAACTCATTTCCAAAGTTGGAGCTCATCCTGTGTCCCTCAAGGGTTCCCCCAGACTACTTTGTGCCCACTATTTGCTTTTCTCTAAAATGCTCCTTAATACTGCAGGAATGGTTGTCTGTCAGAAAGGTCTGGTGTTAGTCATTTAGTTGATGAAGATGACCACAGTATCAGCAACTGTCCAGAGAGGTTACCCTTCAGGACGTTTTCTCTGGAGAAATGAGGAAGCATTTCAAAATACTGAAAATGGAATCTTGAGCAACATGTGAATGGCAGAGCTATGACACTCTGGGGATGGAGAGGGCATTGAATGAAGGTGTTGTAGAAGCCAGAAAGCATGACCACTGCCTTGGGGATGGACCAACACCTCCTGGCAGTGTGCAGTAACTTTCCTCACATGTTCTAGCTGGTATCAGAGAAAACCTGTCTGAGCTGGCATGCCCAAGATGGTTCTGGAGGGGCCATGTGTGTTTTGTGGGTACAGGCTGCAGGTACCTGTCATTTTTTGTCAACCCTCATCTTTTGTCTCCTGACCCAGCTTCTTCCAGCTGTGCGGATGTCCCTGTAGAGCCACAAGAGTATACCCGTGCAGTCTTGCCTCACAGCAGAGATGTGTCTCCTTGTTCCATGTACACACTTACACCAACAAATCAAAGTTCGCCAAAAAAAAAAAAAAGGTGTAAATCAACAGTTTAACAGCTTTTGTTAGTGTTTCTCCTCCACCTTGAAAACAGACTTCCATTTCCTCAGGTAGCCTGGCCTGAAGATCAAGGCTGTGTGGCCTTTCTTGAGTCTCAGTTTCCACATTTTGAGTAGGGGTATCATGGTTTTTATGTTGTTAGGGTCTTGTGACAGGTTCCAGGAGCTAATGCTGCTAAAAAATGAGGCTGTTAGCTCATAGCAGTGTGGCGCAATGAGGTATGTTCCTGAATGTCCGTGCTAAGAATGTCGACCTGAGCCATCGTTACAGAGCTACCCTTCTGCCTGCAGTAGGACTAAGGAGGTAGGATGTGGGAAGTCATGTGTCCTAGCAGCACTGAAAAGCAGACATGGTTCTTGATCTATGTTGGGCAAGGCATATTAATGGCTGCTTACTTGAGGATTTATTTCCATTCGTCATGTGCAAATGGCTGTGGGTGTGCAGGCTGTAATGGATCTTGTGTTTAAGGCTTCCATTGTGGCTCAGCAGAGCTCTCTCTGGGTACGCCCCTCAGATTGACGCTTGGGTTCCAAAGGTACTGCATCTCTTTGGCCTATCACCTGTCAGCTCTCATTTGGTGACTGAGACACAGCTTGGAGCTGTTGGCAGATTGGCCTTAGGAGAAGCTAGGCACTGGAGCTTGCCAGCACAATTTGTACTTTGATTAATTTATTTAATCTAACTAACTTGTATCAACCTGCAAGGATGATTATGCACAAATTACTGTTTAAACTGGAAGCTTATCTTCCCTCCCGAGCCCCATGCTGGCCCACAGCTCTTCACTGAAGTCTTTGCGAGAGTGTTGAGTGTTTCTTATTCTTTTGTCCTCCCTGAGATACCAGACTCTCCAAAGTGAATACTCTAGTTTGAGTTAAAAGCTTCTGAGAAAGGCAAAGTCCTGGTTTGGATTCTGATCCCATATGTCACATCTCCTGGGCAGAGAACTGGCCCTTTTATCTTTGCCTGAGTTCAATTCCATTTTCTTTCAGCAGTAAGGTTTTGTAGCTGCTGCTGCTTCATTCTTTGAGTCAGGTGGGATTTTCAGAATGGGGCTGGAGCAGGTTCCTGTGCTCTTTGTGAGCGTGGGGAGTGTTGTGAGTAGCATGTGGGGCACCTCACTAGGTTGGTTCTGTTTTACTGGCCATTACTGCTGCCAGTTGTAAGGCTTGACATTCTGTTTTGTACTGCTGTGAACCTAGGGGAGAAAGCAATTCACTCTCAGATAACTGTCAGACCTCAAGGTGGCGGGAGATATCCTATGCCAGGTTTTAGGATAAGTGAGTTATGACTTAGCAATGGTGGGGTTTGGCTGTGCAATCTTAGCCTTTCAGGCACTTTCACCGAAGCTGTGAAGGTGTGGGTGTTTTTCTGTTGTTCTTCAGTGACCTTCAATTGAACTCCCAGATTACATAGTGAAAGCAACAAGCCTTGCTTTTGTGAGGTAGGAAGGAGACCAGTGCCCCACACTGCTTGGAGAAATTGGAGAAGATGGGCAGGGTTTCTTGCCATGTTTTTATGTCTGACTTTGATGAACACATTCAGCCTTTTCACTGGGCTTAATAGAAAGCTTTCCCTTTAACATTTCTGTATAATACATTAAAATCCTGATATTAAACAAAGGTTGTTGGGACTTGAGCAATGTCTCAGCAATCAAGAACACTTGTTTTGATCCTGAAGGCCCAAGTTCAGCTTCCAGTACTCCGAATCAAGAGTGATGTGCACACACATTCTCTCTCTCTCTCTCTCTCTCTCTCTCTCTCTCTCTCTCTCTCTCTCACACACACACACACACACACACACACATAGGAAAAGCTTGCCTGTCATTGCTGCTGTTTTCTCCCAAGGGCACATTCTACTGTGCTTATTACATTTACCTTGAGCCCAGTCTCCATTGCTGTCTTCAAGAAGGAGCTGAGAAAAGGGAGGAGGTGACAATTTGAGTCTCTGAGGAAAGAAACCTGGGAAGTCTGACTTGGTACCACCTGCTGGAAAAAGCCCAGGTTCTGGCTTAATTTGCTGGTCACTTGCTGATTTGGTATCTAGGAAACGAAATCCAGCCTTCTCATTGACTTATGTTTATCCAAGCATAAATAAGGCTTAATGAGGACCCATCTAAGTTACTCCCTGTTATTTCCGGCAGGTGTATGAGAATGCTTGAACACCACATCCAGGGTGGCTGTGGTCCCCGTGCCAACTGTGGTTTCTCCTGGAGGTTTCACCAGAATTTTCACACTTTACTTGTGGTGACTCGGTGAACAAGTTTTCAGGGAAGTAATTGCTCACAGTAAGGCCCACTCTTATAGTTCACCTTTGCTCCCTAGGGACTTATGAATCAAGTCCTTTGAGCATGGTATTCCCTGTTGGTTTGTCAGATGAGGATGTAGAGGGTCAGGGAAGGCAAAAGTATTTGCCTAAAAGCAGGCAGCACAGCAATGGAGGTCTGGACTGTGCACCTTCTAATCCTGATTGATTGGGCTGGCTGAGGATTACATCAAGTGTGCAGCCTGAGATTCACCTGTAGGTGTTTTTAGTAAATGTTGCATTTATTGGGTATTTATGGAACTGAAGAGCAGGCCATGTAGGATTCCTTCAATGGCAACTCCTATTGGATTGTGACTGTCCTGAGCCCTGGGGTCTCTTGTCCCTGCTTTATTGTGTCTCTGTTGGGTTTTCTATCTGTAGGGGTGGAACAAGGTGGCCCTGTGCTTCTGAGGTCACATCTCCTCAGCTTAGTTGAGCACTATGGAACCAGTGAAGGATCTTTTGATTGTAATTTTAAAGAGAGGATTGGTGGTCATCTGACCCACCGCTCTCATTTCTTGTTGGAACAGGACATTGGTTGTAACATAATTATTAGCTAGGTGTCAACCTTTTGTTTTGGAGCTCTAATCTTTAATTTTCCTGTTAGGACAGTACCAGCTGGGGATCCTATCTGAGCAATGTCTTTTAGAGACCGAATAACAAGGTGTGAAAAATGCCAGCACTTGTCTGCCTTAATGAGAGGCCACCTCATCAAAGGCACAGAGTAAACACTATGCTCTGTTATTGTGGGAATGTGAGGAAATACTGTCAGTTTTAGCAGAGAGGATAGTGCAGATCAGAAGCACAGCACAGATGTGATCAAGCACTTGGACTCAGTTTCAAGGCCCAGACTGGTTTTGCTGTTCCCTTCCTGTGTGTCCCAGTCCATGTGACTTCATCTCTTTTTGCTTCCTTATCTGAAAAATGGAGTGAAACACCCTGCTGCTTCACGGAATTGTTGGAGGGCACTTGGAACATAGTAAGGGCTCAGTAAACAGCTGCTGTTCTCGGCACCATCATTCAACATGAGTGGGCCGTGCTGGGGTTTTACTAACATCATCTGCAGACTTAATGGCCTTGGCCTCTCCGTTGGCTCCAGCAAGGGGATAGTAGTGGGGCGTCTCCTTTGTGCTGATTTTAGTCCAAATGCTGTTCCCTTTCCTAATGCTGTCTTGGAAGCAGCTTATCAGTGCGTTAGTGAGTCTGAGGCATCTTAATAGCAGATTTTATTTGTGGTTGGCAGTATGAGTTGACCCACATCTAAATCCTTCTTGATCTAATCGTCTCTGCTATCCTGTTTGATCTTGTAAATATTAATTTAGTCTGTTTGTACGTGTGGTTTTCAATGGTCCCAAGGTTAATTACTGTATTTTGTTTATAAAGTGCTCACAGGAGGCTGGCCATATTGTGGAGGACTTAGGAAAACTCTATCACTATTTAGGTCTGTAGACTGCAGTAAAACCTGCTGAGCGTTAAAGTGAGAAGAATTTCTAGTTCTTGTAGCTTGGTGGATGATTCCTGCTCTGGTCTCTTGTTTTAAGAAATATGTGGGCAGGTCTCAGGAGATGGTGCTGTGCAAACATGGGAACCTGAGTTCAGATTCCCAGCATCTATGTAAAATGCCAGGTGTGGCAGCATATGTTTATAGCCACAGCACCAGTGGGTGGACACGGGGATCTCAGGTACTTGCTGAGCAACCTGTCTAGCCAGTATGATGAGTCCTATGGGCTGAGTAAGTGATGCTCTGTAGAAAACAAAGTGGAAAAGTCATTGAGGAAGACATCCTGATGTCAGCCTGTGGCCTCCACATATCTGCATGGCAAACAAACCTGCACACACACACACACACACACACACACACACACACAATGTTTGTGTACTTGTTTTGTGCCTCTTCCTATTCCATGGCTGAAGTGTTCCCCAAGAATGCTCAGGGAGCCCTGATGTCATTTGGACCACTGTGCACAGAGCTGCTTGCTAGACTGGGGAAGCCAGGCCCTGTCACAGCACTTCTAGGACAGTGAGAGGGAGGCAGGTCCAGTGGTGCAGGACTGAAGGTCAAAGGAAGGCTCTGCAGAGTCTTATGGGGAGATAGTGCTGTGCACACCCAGAAGAAGACAAGCAGGAGGCTGGTCACCCCAAGCTTGTCTGTATTTGACAGGCAGTGTGGAGGGTAGGGGAGAGTGTTTCCAGGTAGGAAGGACATTTTGAGCAAACATTTACAATCCACCCCCAAATTCCTAAACAGTCTAAGAAATTACATCTATGTGTTCCCTTCTTAATTTTTGGTTACTTGATCACTTTTAAAATTAGCTTTTCTGAGTATATTTGCTTTAAAAAGGAAATATTGCCACTTATTAATTATGTAAGCATATGTATGTATATTTGCTAATAGACTATGTATATATACTAAAATGAAAAGCAGTTTGTCTAGACATCACCCAGGAGCTGTCTGGTAGACCCCTGCTATGTCTCACATGCTTTGACCAACTATATATTCAGCTAATGAGACTTGGCTATTTTTCCTTGAAGGAGAGAGTCCATGATGCAGAGCAGTGAGGGGCAGAGAACACAGCTTCAGAGCTACAAGTCTGGATTGAGAGCTAGGCCACTGGGGCTTTAGCCTGTTTCTGCTGTTTTCTAGCTGTTATTCGGCTTGTTGTTTAATGTCTCTGTCCCTATGTTTGCTCATGTAAAATGAAGTATTTCCCAAATTGAAATACAGGGAGAGTTTATTGAGACTGATAAGGTGAACGAACCTTTATTAGATCTCTCTTCTGACTTTGGAGGTAGGCATTTCCCCCGTGATGCTCTACTGTGTCTTCAGGAATACTATGTTCAGCTTTGTGGAGCTTATCATAAAGAAAGCAGACCCAGCTCCTTTTTTTTCTTCCCTTTTTTTGGTTCTCTTCATAGCCACCCCAGCTGATAGGTTGCTGAGTTGGGTGCACCCACCTGCAGTGTGGGTAGTGCTTCATTAGGGAGCGATTCGTGTATGTATATGAGTCTTCTACAAAGGCTTATTCAGATGTGTCCTGAGGGTCTAGACTTCAGAACTTACGTTTTGTGTTGCCACCAAATAGTGCCTCAAACTAGGGTGTCCGGCGATGATGGCTCAGTTGGTAAAACTGTTTGCATCACAAGCATAAGGACCTTAGTTTGATTTCCATCACTCACATAAAGAGTAAGGCATGATGATGCATGCTTGTTATCTCAGTGATGGGGAGGCAGAGACAGGCGGGTCCCTCGGACTTGCTGGTAGCCAGCCTAAGTGGGCATTCATGAGGAATGATACCCAAGGTTAGCCTCTGGCCTGTGCATAACATTCAAATGTTTACACATACACACACACACACACACACACACACACACACACACACACACACACACTCCCCCACACCCACCCACATACATACACCCATCCACCTGGGTACTGGTTGTATATTAGGCTCTTCTCCAGTAGATAAATAACAGGCTCTTTAAAAAAGAAAGGTAGCAATAAGCTGCTTCTCCAAGCTGTTCCCTTTTGTGTATGGCCACACATAAAGCTACACTGCTGCCCCCCCCCCCCATGTTTGGGCTGTGCAGCATAAGTGGGACCTGCCTGAACTGGGCCATGCTCTCCTTTTTCTGGACTACAGCTTGCTTTACTGCCATCACCTTTTGTGCAGTCAGGCTCTTGATGTAATTAAAATGGGAAAGGGACCTGCTTTGGCACCTTTGCCTCCTCCATTGGGATCCTTCTGGCCACAAAAGTGTGGCATATGCTGGAGACATTTTCCAGAGTGGGGAGAGTGCTCCTCATGGAGACGCTCAGTAACCATTATCCATCACAGTCCTTCTTAGCCATGTGCATCCTGTGAGCTTTTGAAATGTGTTCATTTCTACCAAGGAGCTAAAATTTCAATTTCAGTAAAGTAGCCATATGTAGGTTGTAACCATTAAATTAGAGAACATAGATCTGGAGACTGAAGGGACTCTTGGGCCATACAGACCAGTATCAACCTCCCTTTCCACTTAATTATACATATTCACATAGTCCCTTCTCCTGCCTTATAGACAGGCCTTTGGAAAGCAGACCCTTCATTTGGAGGCATCTCAGACTCTTCTCCTCACCATGCTTAGATTCTAGAATAAAGTATGCTGGGCTTCTGTGTTAATCTTTTCAGAAACCCATTTGCCAGCCAGCTGTGCTTCTCTGCTTTCTTTCCCATTCAGGAAAGCTTACCGAGATGCAGATGAGTAGTGGATATGTTATTAAGGATAACCTTGAATCTAATCTAATTTATTAGCAAATCATTGACAAGCTTGTGTTATCGGGAACATGTTACTTTAGAAGGGCCTTGTAATTGATTACAAATGCCACTGTGCCTTGACACTTCTGCTGCAAAGATTGGTGACAGCATCTGCAGCACCTGGTGTGTGTGTGTGTGTGTGTGTGTGTGTATGCCTGGAGTTTCCTGGACATGTAATTGCCTATGAAACACAACTTCATGTCATCACCCATCACCTGTCCTTTATGCCCAAGTACCAACTAGATGCTCAGATATTGGCATGGTAGGAATGAAACCCAAAAGTTTGGCATCTAGATACTCTCCTCAGCTGGGGCTGACAAAGGTGCAGAAACCAACATTAAGCAGCCATGAGCATTCCAAGAAAATAGGCCTATGGGCTGAAAGTAGAGGAATTGGGTAGAACTCTTTAGATAGGGTTAGGGACAGACCTATGGGGAGCAAAGGAGCCAGTCAGCTGCTGTCTGGGCCCAGCAAACTGCAAGAAATCTGGCTTTACGGTCTTTTGAAATCTTTCTACTAGGCTTATAGCTGTTGGTGTCTTTCTGTTAGAAAAGATGCGTTGTGTTCCATTTTATACCTGCTCCCACTGTCCCTGACCCTGTCAATACAATAGGCCCTGACCCTGTATCCCACGGGAAGGCTTTACTCAGTGGGCATTTTTCTCAAAACCAGGTGGCCGGTTGCTACCTGTGCCTGGCCTTCTTCCTGCCTGAGTGTCCTCAATGGTGATCTCATTGGCAGTGGCCCCTCTTAGCTGAGCACTCAGAGCCAGCCTTTCCAGTCCAGATGTTTTCATTTCTACCCAGGGACCACAATTTGTGATTTGCAAATGTCCTTCTTGCCTACATCATGCACTTTAAAAATGCCCTTTCCTGGTCCTTGCACCTTTGAAGGCTTTCTCACCTTTGCTTCTTCTTGGACACTTTCTTATGTCAACTAGCTGTGACAGAAATGCACATTTCCTGATTCAAGTTTAGTGTGTCTGTGTTATGTCTCCCACGATGTTCTGGTACTGTTGAGTTGGTGGTCAGTGTGGTTGGGATAATTCCCGTGTGTGGAACATGCTCTAGCAGCAGTTCTCAACCTGTAGGATAACGGTAGCAAAACTAGTTAAGAAGTAGCATTGAAATAATTTTGTGGTGGGGGGTTACCACAACTGTATTAAAGGGTTGCAGCATTAGGTAGGTTGGGAACCGCTAGATTCTAGTGCCTTGGACTTGGACCCAAGGACTCTAATATTTGCATTAAGCAACAATAACATTATTTTTAAGTGTAGAAGAGGGGACCCCCCCACTCACCCTGTTTCTTCAAAAGAGAGTTCAGCTTTTTGCTCTCTTTTGATCCCCCTTCTCCTCTCTTTGGTGGTGTTTTCTTTCAGTCTTTTGGTTTTGCTGAGAACTGAATATGTGTTTAGGGTGAACTGAGGCACCAGGGGCATCCTGTTAGTCTCTGGTGGGTCAGAGACGCATCTATAGAAGGTTGCTTTGTGGTGGTATTTTCTGGTTGGAAGGCTCTGCCCAGGTCTTGTAATTGATTACAGAAGCATTCCTGGCCCCTGGATGGTGAGGCCTTGGTTATGCCAGTCTTCTCCCTCTTTGCCTCCCCACTCCCATCTACCTCCAGGTGTTGGGGGTTCCATGTTGTTCCTTTACATTTGCCTCCAAGTACAAGCAAATGTGCACAGAATCTCATCTAAGGAATGGCAAGGCCTCTCCTTGATTTTTCCCACAGTCTGCAGAGCTTGATTTAGGGCCGCACCAGGATTAAGTGGGATTACCAGCGTCTTCCCTCTGTCTCTCATGTGTATCTTGTATGAATGTGTCCTAATAACTATTGATATCAAGTTCATCCCTCAAGAAGCCGAGTCCGACCTTTAGTGTCCTGCTGAGGCTGCAGTTTGCTGATGTTTTTCTTGCAAGTAAAATCAATGGAGATAAATCTCAGTAACTTTTCCTACACAGTGAGGTGGTTGGACCCTCTGTCTACACAGCACACCTGCATCACATGCAAGGCTGTTGCTGATCCACTCACTACTCTTAAAGGTCATGCTTAATCACCCTGCAGGCAGCCAAGAGAAGATTCCAGAGTGGCTGGGTTCTGCAGTTGACTTTGTACTATCCTCTGCTGATATTTGCCTTTAACAGCACATCTCTAATTCACCAAGCAGGTAGGCCTGAACTTAAAGGGCAAAAACCTGGTGTGCATTTTTATCCTGAAAAATTAGTCACAGCCGCTCGGCTGTGGTTTAGGAGTGGTAGGGTTCACCTTTGGAAATCCTAATGTAAATAGACTGACACTCCTGCTCTCTGCCTGTGACATGGATGCTGGAGGAAGGACAGACATCGGCTATAGCCATGGAAGTCATAAAATAAATGGGCCGACACCCCAGCATCTGTCAAAACCCTGCTTTCCATGCCTGTGACACAGACAGACGGAGGAAGGACGGACAGTGGTCACCAAGAGGGCCAGCTCCTCTGAGAAGTTGATGAAGCAAGCTGACAGATGCATAGGGCTCTGCTGCTGGCTTCATGTTAAGCATGGTCCTATAGAACAGATGGAAGAGGCCTCCTTGACAGTCGGGACGGTGGGGACCTTTTAAGTTATGAGGAGTCAAGAGAACAGTTTAGTGATTAGCTGCATTCTGGGTGACAGCCTGACATCCCTAACTGTCCACAGTGACCAGGCTATGTTGGAATGACACTGTGCAATGTGTCCTATTAACTTTCCCTAATAAGGAGGAATACTTTGATTTGTGTAGTTCTGAATAATTTCACATTTCACTGAAGGACCAGAAACAAGGCCACCATGGTTCCTCCATTCACAGAACAACCCCAGCCCCCACCTGAGGGACCTCCCTTGATCTTGAGGGAAAAAAGTTGGGGTGTAGAATCTGTAATATTATCTAATGTCCTGAGAGCGATTATTGAGATTGTTTGCAATATTTTAGAGACAAAATTAATATTGTGTGTGTTGTGTTGTGTGTGTGTAGTGGGTAATTACAGTTTTCAAAGAGGTAAGTGCTCATTATCCCAACTGGAAAAGTATAAAGAAGAAAAAGGTTATCTCTAATCTCTCCACTTAAATACAGTTCATGTCTTCTGCTTTCCTTCTGGCCTTTTCCCCAGGGAAATGTCATTGTACTTAGCTTTGTTTTTTGTTTATCCTTCATACACCATGAAAATGACCTTGCCCCGTTTTTCACCGGACTTTAAGTATTTTTGCATGATATTATATGACAGTGTTACATTAGAAAATTACTTTAAAAATGGTCTAATATTCCATTTCCCGTGCTATTTCCCTAGTGGAAATTTCACTGGCTGTTGTTACAAAAAGGACAGGGTCAGAACCTTACTTAGGACTGCCTAAGGGGGAATTACTAGTCAAAGTATTGTTTTCTCTCCTGTAGGATGTTTTATAAGAGCCCAGATTGCTACCTAATCATTGTAAAGGTGTCAACTGGATCAAGAGCGGGTTGTGTGTGTGTGTTCAGTGTGAGTATGTGTTTGCAAAATGTAATCAGGCCTCTAAGATTTTCAAGCATCCTGGCCAAGCCTTTTTGAACAGTGTAGACTGTCATCAGTGATATTCCTCATTCCCCCCTCCCTCCCTCCCTCCCTCCCTCCCTCCTTCCAACCCCATGCCTCCACCTCCCCATCCCCCCATCTCCCACATTTGCTGCTCTTGCTCCTGATGTTTGCTCTAATGTTCTCTGACTATGGCTGCTGCTCTCTACCCATTGTGCTCTGCACACACTGACATAGCTTGTGCCTCCCATTTTCTATGGGGTTACTGGAGTGAGGAGCAGAGCCTGAAGGCACTGAGATCTCTGAAGCAAGTACAGTCTTCATGAGCACGCATTCATTTTATCATGGTAGATTTGGATTTTTAATCCTGATACTTTTTTAAAGATTGCTCTGAAATTTCAGGCCAAGCTGTTATCTATATAGCTAGTTCTAAGCTAGCCAGGGCCATCTAGTCAGACTGTTTCAAAACTAATCAACCAGCCAACAACAAAATAGAGGCAGGAGAGATGACTAGGTGGTTCTATTCCCAACACCTGCCTTAGGTGGCTCACAACTGCAGCCTTGATTCCAGCTCTAGAAAATACACCTGCTGACCTCCACAGGCACTGCATTCACATGCACCAAGCCCCACATATATAAACTGGAAATAAAACAAAGCAGAATAACCCAATGTTCTGCAGGGTGCCTGGAGATGGGTATTGGAGTCACAAGAACACATGGGAAGGTGTTGCATGGAAACAGGACTTGGCCCCTTCAGATTCCAAGCATCTGTGGGCAGTATGGAACTGTCAGAGGACTGTGGTGTTTGGGGTGACAGAGACAACGTTTAGATTGCTCAAGAGTGCCTGCTGCCACTCTGTAGACCAGTACATCTGTGCTCTCCTCATCTCATCATCGCAGATACCAGGCCGCTGATCACCTGGGGAAGGATTTAAAAAGCCGATGATGACTTTTGTTTAAATGCAGCTTTGTGAGTTTGGACTTGTTAAGATTCATGTACTGAACACTACCAGCAGCATCCAGAGCAGTTCCACCTCCCAAAAAATCTATCATTTGTAATTCCCAAACCTGTGATGTGTTCCTCAGACTACAGAGGTGTGTCTGGGAATGTCCCGTGAATGCCTCATTTGAGCCTCCACTCCAGCTTCTTTGCCGAGCATGGTGCCTCTGAGTTTTGACCAGGTTGCTGATGGTTCCCTTTTAGTTTTTGTAGCTCTGCATTGTGTGGACATAGCACAGATTTACAGACATTTGGTTATTTTGCGTCTTTGCCTGTTAAGTGGTGCTATCAGCATTTGTATGGGATCTATCACTTTCCTGTGTCACATCCAAGGAACCTCTGTGTATTCCTGGTTCACAAAGGCTCTATCTTTTCTTCCAAATGTTTCATAGTATTCATTTAACATTTAGATCTGCGATTCATTTTTAGTTAAATTTTATGTATGGTGTGGGACCATGGTAGTAAGACTGTAGCTGTTGTTGCCGTGTTTGTTAAGGCTCCCCTTTCCTCATTGATTTGACTTGTGTCTTGTCAGAATCAATTGTGCATGAATGATTGCCTTTCCCAATTCCATCCAGCTCTCTCACCCACCTCATGTCTGCCTTGTGCTGGCCCACAGGTCCTGATTATTGCAGCTTTATGGGATGCTTAGAAATTGTAAGTCAAGTTTCTTAACAAGGGTTCCTTTTCATACAATAGTTTTAGCTATTCTGCCTTCTTCACATTTGATCAGCTGCATTCATTATTTCATTTGGGTTGCCCCTCCACTCCCTAAATTTTAGTTACTCTGTTTCAGGGATTTAAGAGATGCACGTGCCAGTCCTCAGGTGCTGTCACTGTGCCAGGTGTTTCTTTTCTGTGATTTCCCATCCTTGCCTTGAGGCTTTCTTCCTTGTTTCCTTGGCTGGGAAACTGTGATGACACAGTAGAAAGGCCCAGGGAACACAAAGGCAGAGCTTGGGGGCGTGGGTGTTCCACCACTCACAGCTCCTGATTGGGCTTTTAAAATGTAAGGCTTGGTGGGGCTCCCTTTGCTTCTGCCAGTGCTGAGACCTGAGAGTAGAGAGAAGAAAAGGCTCAAGGAGGTGTGTGTCTGTGTGTTAAGAAAAACAATTGTGCGCTCCTGCTAGACAACCTTTGATTGTCTAATACATTGTGTGTACAGCCCATGTGTTTGCGTTTATCTGATAGTCAATCATGGATCATTGTGGATTGTTTGTCTGCTATTGATGGACGGGCTGCCTAGTGTATTTTCTGTTACAGATTTGCTGCAGGGTGTCTCAGCCATATCTTCTGGCACATGTGCCATATGTATTAGTCATTGTTGTCTTGAAAACTTAGTATTAGGCTCCTGCTTCCTGTGTCTTCCTAAGTTGTTGACTGCCTTAAATTTTATGATCCCCCCCAATTATTCACAAGCTTAAGTTTTTATTGTTGGGGTTTATTGGTCTTTTTTCTTTCACGTAATTTTAGAAGTAGATTTGGGATATTCAGAGTTGCTTTCTTGCCATGTCCCCTTTGGGGACATCTTATATTGTGAACTCTCATATACGGAGAATTGTTTCAAGTTTACAGTGTGAGAGAGCACTCCAGGTTAGAATTCTTCTCTTTTCTGCATTTTCATGGAGTTAAGTGAGTTTTAATTTTGTCAGGTAATGACAAGCTTCTTATGAAATGAAACTGACCTAACAGTGAAAAAATATTGAGTTATTATGGTGTTTCACAGGTTTTCCCAGCCATAGAATGTGCAGGGGAGATGTGCTGTTTTTGACTCTCTTAGCAGCTTCAGGGTTGGCCTTCAGATTTGAGGGCAGCAGATAGAGCTCTGCTTATGAGAAACAAAGTTAGCTGTAGATCCAGAGAATAGTGCAGTGGGCAGAAAGGCTGCCAGGAGGGCGGAGAGGGGTGGGCTGCAGCAGCAGTCCTCACGCACCCTTGCCTTCTGTGGCCCTCAGGACAGAATGTCTCCTGGACAATTCACCCCCTTCCCCTCTCCTGTCCTTGGTGGATTTTGGTGCCAAGCCACTAAAAAAGCGGTGGGTGTGAGAAAGAAGAATGAGCAGTTGTGACCTGGGTTTGATGCTGATTCCTTTGGGGATGTCGGGGGAGGAATTTAGTGATCCTTGGCAATGAGCATGTGTAAGGCCAGCCTGGGCCACATGAGACCCTGTCTGCGGAGAGGGGCAGGGGAAGGGTTGTATGAGGGAAGTTAAAAGCAGTTCTGTGATGCTGGCAGTGTCGTCCTTTGAGCAGGAGAAACCAAAACTCAGGCTAGCGTTCTTTGCCAGTCTTGCTGCCTCCAGCCAGAAAAACTGGGTCTCAGTTCTAACATGTGTATGCTTCCCTCCCTCCATCTCCTCTTCCTGCTTCCGTTTGCTTAGTTTTTCTCCTTTAGTTATTTCATGAACCACTGCATGCAAAAGTAGCTCTTCCCTTCTTCCTTCCCTCTCTCCCTCCTTCCCTCCCTCCCTCCTTCCTTCCTTCCACCCTTCCTTCCCCCTCCCTCCCTCCCTCCCTCCCTTCCTTCCTTCCTTCCTTCCCCCCTCCCTCCCTTCCTTTCTTCCTTCCCCCTTCCTTTCCCCCTTCCTTTCCTCCTTCCTTCCTTTCTTCCTCCCCCTTCCTTCCTTCCTTCCCCCTTCCTTTCCTCCTTCCTTCCTTTCTTCCTTCCCCTTCCTTCCTTCCTTCCTTCCTTTCTTCCTTCCCCCTTCCTTCCTTCCCCTTCCTTCCTTCCCCTTCCTTCCCCCTTTCTTCCTTTCTTCCCCCTTCCTTCCTTCCCCTTCCTTCCCCCTTCCTTCCCCTCCCTCCCTCCCTCCCTCCCTTCCTTCCCCCTTCCTTCCCCCTTCCTTCCCCCTTCCTTCCCCTCCCTCCCTCCCTCCCCCCTTCCTTCCCTCCCCCTTCCCCTTCCTTCCTTCCCCCTTCCTTCCCTCCCCCTTCCTTCCTTCCCCCTTCCTTCCCTCCCCCTTCCTTCCTTCCTTCCTTCCTTCCCCCTTTCTTCCTTCCTTCCTTCCCCCTTCCTTCTCCCCTTCCCCCTTCCTTCCTTCCTTCCTTCCTTCCTTCCTTCCTTCCTTCCTTCCTTCCTTCCTTCCACCCTTCCTTCCTTCCCCTCTTCCTTCCCCTTTCCTTCCTTCCCCCTTCCTTCCTTCCCCCCTTCCTTCCTTGGAGAACATAGCAACTCTGAGGAGGTATAATGCTGCCATTTGACACTCCCCAGTGGATCTAACCTGCAGCCACAGCCCCAAGGCACATGATGCCAAGGGTAGCTATGAATGATGCCCAACACATGTAGTCTTATTTAAAACATGAGACTGTGTGTGCATGCATGTGTTTGTAAAAAAACAGAAACTCAATTGTATGGTTCTCAAGTGTGAACTTTGTAGAACACACACACACGCTAAATAAATGTAAATAGAACAAAATCTGCAAATTGTTGTTATTACCATTATTATTATTATTATTATTATTATTATTATTATTATTATTATTATTGGTGGTGGTGTAGTGGTAGTATTTTGTGGGTGTGGGTATGTGTGGAGGCCCAAGGCTGATACTGGGTTTCTTAATCTGTTGTGAGGTATCCATCAGAGACCACTCTGACATGGGTTCAAACCAATAAAAAAATCTTTCTTAGCCAGTTGATGACTGCACTGGGTGGTTGGGATCTGAGTATAGTTCTAACTTTTTTTTTCTAGGATGAGTTTTAAGCACAAAAACCACATCATGGGTTAACATAACCTCAGCTAGCAAGATCAGTTAGCTAGAAGCAGAACTACAGAAGCCGAAAGGCAAAGTTAGTGCATTGAGGATCTTGATGACTTAGGTTAGATCTTGGTCTCATTTTAGAGGGTGCAGGCTCCAAGGCCCGAGTGTCCTTTTGTCATAGCATCAGTTGTGCTGAGGCCTGGGGACCTGTTACATCCCCAACCTCCTCTATAGGCATGCATCAAACCATGGACTCATTGGAGGGCAGGAGATTATATCATAGTAGTTTAACAGAATTTATTATTTTATATAGCTAAGTAGGCAGTAAGCAGGGTCCAGTAGTGAGAGGTAGGAGAAAAAAGAATTAATGACTCAGCCATGACCATAAGTAAAATAGTTAACCAGGAGACCAGGAGAACAGAGACTAGTGTCAGTTGTAGATTCTTGACACCTCCTTTCTCTATACTGGAGGTTATTTCTGACCATGGCGAAACTTCCTTTAATCACCCCTGACTGATTGGCATAGAAGCAAAAAATTTCCCTCAGCCCTACAGAGAGACCTGCTTGTCTCATAAAGATGAGATACAATTTTCTTCAATTTTGAAGAACAGTCTTGGCAAAGGATTCTAACTGGGCTTCCATATGGGAAACCAGAATTTTCTAGATGGCCCAGATCTATGCATATTTGAATACTGAGTTCTCCTGTAAAAGGGCCAAAGTTCCTGCTGCAGTGAGCCCATGATGCCTGCCCTACCAACGGACATAAGAACGGGACTGACTGCTCACCACATACAGGGAAGCCCAGAATCTGGTTTAGTGACCCTGCCCTCTTTCCATTACAATGAACACCTATGTGAAAGTGCACAAGGACCCAGAGGAGTGGGATCTCTTTCAAAATGTAAACAATTCAGAAGATGTTCATTTGGTTATTAGTGAAAGCAAGCCAGGTAATCGCTGGAGCTTGGAAATATATTCAACTGCCATTCCTAGAATTAACTTGTGGAATCATGGTGACATTAAACAGCCACCCTTCCCTTGGAGTTTTCCCAGAGTGAGCTTAGTTTGGTCCCATCTGCAGCAGTTAGGGTTGGAAGTGGAGATTGTTTGGTTTATTCCAATCCCAACATAATATTGGGGCTTGGGGTCCAGGCATAGCCAGAAGTCTTGAACTTTCTGGTTGAGAATGGCTAAGGAACTGATACACTTTTTTATCAACCCAAATATTGAGGGGCTGCCTCCTCTGCCTCCTGGACCTCTATCTTTGAGGTTACCAAAGGAATTCCTGGGGAAACTGGAGTTTGGGGCTCATATTCTAGAGGTAACCAAGATGGTCAGTTTGGGCCAGTGCGCCGAATGACTCTAGGTGCATGCTTCTTGTGGATAGTGAATTTGCTGCCTGGAACTGGACCATTTAGATATAGCCTAACTCCTCAGGTTCTCTCACCCCCCCCCCCCATGAGAACTCTATATGTGAGAAATATGAGTCAACAAAGTGACCAGGTCTGTACTTCTCCCTGAGGAGGGGTCATTTCTGCCTCCCTGCTGTCACTGGAACCTCTTCTGTGACTCCTTCCTTCCAGGCACACCAGCAGCCACAGTCTGAATTTTGAGTTTGAGTTTGTTTATTATGGAAGACAGACATCTGTATTCTTTTTAAATTCTATTTTTATTTTGTTTTATGTATATGAGTGTTTGGCTTGCATGCTTAAGTATGCACCACATGCCTGCCTGGCGCTCATGGAGGCCACATGAAGGTCTCTCATCTCCTGAAACTGGAGTTATAGAAAGTTGTGAGTTGTCTGGTTGCTGGGAATTGAACCCAGATCCTTTAGAAGAGCAACCAATGCTCTTAATTCCCAAGCCATCCCTCCAATCCCAGCATTTCTTTTGCTGAAGGCCGAGGCACCTGAGTCTGGCAATGAGGATAACTGTGGCTCTGGCAACTGTATCTCAAATGGCTTCCTTCTCCTGTGGGTAGTAGGTGTTTTCCATGACCCGGATTCAGACCATGATCATTCCTGAAGAGGAAGCCCACTTCTTTGGAAGCCTTACTTTCTTCGTGGAGGTTTCATTTTGCTTCCTTGTCTTTATTCAGAAAGCTTACCTTGCCCCTTAAGGGAGAAGTGACCTGAGGTCTAGAGAAAGTCTGTTTTGGCCCCCCTAACTTATGAGAACAATGTGTGCATGACGAACAGGAGCAGAACCATTCCCTTTACAGTTGCCAACATGGCTCCCTATGACTCATCTTGCCTCAGAAGACAGCTGGCCTCTCAGAAGTTCCAGTGTTGTAGATTTTTACAACTTTGCAGGTGAGCCTTGGGGTGCAAGAGGACTCTTAAGTGGAGCCCTGTAAAGAAGGCCCCTGTTTGTTACAGGAGTGCCTGGTGCCAGGGAGCCCACTTAGACCTAGGGTGCCAGCCTAGTAGTGCCAGGAGCTCAGCTTGGCTTTTACTCTCTTGAAAACTCGAAGTTGGGTTATAGCTGCTCTGTACTAGAGGAGCAGAGACACTGGGATCTTCGGTCTCAGAGACTACTGATTCATGTAGTGCTTGGCCTGGAGCCATTCAGGCCTTATTGATGTGACTTAGGGCAAGTGACTTTACATCTCTGAGCCCTGCTCTCCCTCCCACCATGCAACAGGCAAAGAGACTGAGATATTTCTAGAGTCCTAATCTCAGAGCCTGGTGCTAGTGTGTTAGTGTCAGTAATAATTGCATTGTTACCATTGTCATCACCCTTTAGCCAGCCTCCTCATTTTGTAGAGGGAGAAACTGCGTTCCAGGTCTTGTGACCATGTGACTTCCCTCTCCAGGCTCTTTTCACCCTGCCACCTGCCCATTTCCACACAGCTCTAGACCACATACTTGTCACCTCCTCAGTTCTCTGCAGTGCCGGCAGATCCTGACAACAGATGGTGCTGTTTTGAATTAAAACAATTTAACTCAAGATCCATCAACTGCCAACATCAAACACCCTTAAAGAAGGAAAGAAACTCATTATCAAGAGTATTTAACAAAGTAGGTATTTAATCTATCTTAGTCATTTGCATTCTTGAGGAGAAGAAAGTCAGTGGCAGCTGCCACCACAGGCCAGGCCTGTGACTGCGCCTGCCTGTAATTGCTTCAGACTTGCTGCATCCACGCCCCCATTTCCCTCTTCGCCACACAGCACTAATTTGGACTTGAGTCCTAAAGAACAACTTTTAAAGCCATGTTGAATATTTGAGTGTTTAAACTTGAAAAAGTAATCTCTTGCTTTTGTATCTGAGTCTTTTGGTAAAGCTTTAGTAATGCATGTGGATACAGCATGTGGTTGTGCTTGCAGTGCTGGGCAGAAAGGGTGTGTTAGGCCAGTTTTGTTATTGCAGTGAAATACCTGAGTTCAGCTTCTCAGTTACAATAGGGCCTGGTTGTGGTTTCAGATGTTCACAGTCAAAACTGCTTTGGGAAGGACCCTCTTGGCTATAGCACCTCATGACGGATGACACCACGGCAGGGGCATGTGTGGGAAAAAGAGAGCACATGAGCAGCTCGGCAGAGGGAGAAGCCATGGTGTGACCAGGTCTGTTCTGTTAGGACCACCCTCTTGGAAAACAACTTGCTTTGCATTACCAGCAGTGCTTCCAGTGCCATCCCAGTAGGCCCCACCTTTTATGGGTGAAAGAATTCCTGGCATGTATGTGGACTGTTTATTGCATGCAATAACAGCAATAGGTCCCACTGGCCTCCAGCATTACCTAACACACCTTGGACCAAGCATGAACCCTGGGGACACAGGCAAGCCAGGTCAGTAATAGCTCAGGTCCTAGCTCTCAGTATGATATTCTGTCCTTGTTTGGCTGCCCCCATGCTCCTCTTTGCAAGCAGCTCATCTTAGTCTCTGAGGACCAACAAGGCAGTTTGGCAGTGGCCCTCTTTATCTGGCTTTGTTGCCTCTTGTAGTCTTGTGGTTGGGGATGTAGCTCAGCTCCTGGGAGCCAGGCTCTATGGATGCCCCTCTTTCCTTGCCTCAGTTTTACTGAAGCATTTGTGGCTACTCAAGGGACAAGTAAAATGGTTGTACTGCCCCTCTAAAAAAGTCTGCGCATGGGCAGAGTACATATACATGTGTGAGGGTAGAAGAACCAGACTGAGTGTAATACCCTGTGATACTTTGACCTTATTGAGACTTTGGTGTACCAGATGCAGGTTCTAGCCTGACAGGCTGAAAGGTCTACCTGGCATTAACTCCCTTGTCTACTCCTAGTTAAATGCAAATGTCTTCCTTCATATTTGTTTTTTGCCCCACTCTTTGCCTGATTTATGGCTCAAAGTCCTATTTCTAGAACTTTCTCCTGACATTTGTATGGGCAGGCTCTCCTCTAGTGCTGGCTTCCAGGGCAGGGCTACCTGGGCTTAGCCAGCTCATTCTCGGACCCACCTCTTTCTTGGTCCAGGTGGTTTCATAAGCAGCTGTTAAGAAGGAGCCTGCCACTTGGTCCCCATCTAGTTTGGTTTAAATGGTTCTTCCACAGGGGAAGAAAGCAGAAAGTTTCCAGCGTTTGTGTTTTCACCTTTTAATAATGTATTTATTTCCCCACTATGGAGAAGAGGCTGAGGCTTGCCATGGCTTGAGAGGCCAGGGCTTTGTTTGGCATTGCTTGGCCCCTGCTCTGAGAGGGGCCCCAGCAGACCTGATGGGGCTCTTTTGCCATCACTCTACCGAACAACATTTGAAGAGTGATGTGTGAGTGGTCTGAGATTTATCATAGCATACTGTTGTGGGAAGGGGACATTGTGTATGCTCTCTATCAGAATGCCCTCTTTATTGACATTCCTCATTCTCCCGTGGTCTTACAAGGCAAACCAAACAAGAAACTGGAACCTTGAAGTTTCAGAGCAAGAGAGAAGCCATGGACGGAAGGCCCTGGATAGTAGAAGTAAAGGGTGCATCCTTTCTAGTGGAACCCTAGAGAGGCAGGAAGTCATGAGTGTGTCCTTTCCTAGGGCTAACACTGGGCATGGCAAGGCATCTGCACAGGGAGGAGTCGTTGAGCAGGGCATATCTGCCTCCTGCGCCTAGTCTACTCCTTGTTGGGACATGGTGTATCCATTCTCTGTGCACACTCACTTGAAGCGATGCTACTTTCCTTAAAATACTTAGTGGACTCACATTGTCTTTGCTGTCACGGCCCAGAGTGATTCAGTCAGTACTTAGTCTTGACCTGCCTCTGTGTGGTAGGATTGTGTGCATAGGTGGTAGGATGGTGTGGACATGGGACTCCACAACTGCAGCTAGTGGAGACAGTGCTGATATTTACCAAGTACTTGCTGTGTCCTAGGGACTAAAGCTGGGTGTTCTGCATGATGACAGTGTGGTGGCACATGTTCTATTAGTTCCATGGTCTCTCCTTAGAGGAGAGAAAATGTAAAACATAGCAACCCATAGTCCAGTTCAGCTCCAACACTCTACTTGCTATCTCATGTTCTTGCCTTTTAACAGAGTCCCTGGAAGATGGCAGGCTGGAGGAAACTGAAGTTAGAACATTTGTGTGCTGACTTTACTCTGCTCTTTGCCACTTTTGATGTTGAGGCCTAGAAAGTTCTTTTCTACTTAGAGATGTACTCTACATTCTGATGGAAGTTGTGTTTTCCAAACTGTATTCCTTGCAATTTAGAAGTCAAATTGAAGACCAAGGGGCCCAAATAATGCCATTTAATTGCTGCAAAGGCTTCACTAAACAGGTGACTGACCTCCGTGTTTTTGTCCTTCAGCAAGGATAGTCAATTCCGGTTTCTCATCTACCCCCAGCTCTGTAACAACTCCCATCTTATTGGAGCAATCGTCCCTGAACTTCCAGTGTTGTGTGCTTTGACATCAGCTTGTTCTGATTGGCTGCCATCTCCACTCTCTGGCCACCCTGAACCTCTGGGCAGGCTAAGCCCACACGTCTGTCTCCTTGTTTTCAAATCTTTTCTTCTTCTCAGTGACTCCATGTTTAACATTATAGTGCTGCCCCTCTCCCCCGTGGAAGCATAGCATGCCTTATCTTTCTATGTGGCATCTTTTTCTCCTTGAAAAGTGTAGCTTTGGGTTTGAGCTCCTTTCTTTCTGTGCTTAGTTAGTATCTTTGACTGTTATGCTCTAAGCATTTAGACAAGTACCTGACACATTTAGGGAGTGGCCCATAAACATTTGTGGGATGATGGATGAAGTATAGCCTTGAAAAAGCCACTTTCTCTTTGGGTCTTTAAGATTTTTAAAGTAAAATATCAGCTTGTACTAGATGAAATGTCATATCCTCCCAACTGCGACTTGTGTCGATTCTTTGCTTCTAGTGGTGTTGATGCGTCACTCATCACCTTCCCCCAGCCCAGGATGTGGGCTTCCTGGGGCAGGCAGGATCTAGCTGGTGTTGAGGAGGCAGGTGTCATGGTAGTGCTGTTTCTGAGAAGGGAGCTCGAGCTGTGGCAGCCTGAGCATGCATGGAAGTTGCACCCTACTTCCGTCCCCCATGTTTTGTCCATTTTCATTTGGTGATGTTTCCTGGGGATTCTGCCATGTCATTGTCATTTCCCTGTGCCAGCATGGCAGCTTCACTCTCCTCGATGCCACCAAAGCCCAAGCCCATTGTTGCTGTGGATTTGTTTGCATATTGCACAACCATCTGCTCCCTTTACCATCCAAGCTTTAGATTTTGAAATATGAATTGCCAATCGCTCCAAGAATTTCAGTCGCTTTTTGTTTTGCATGCCAGTAACTAGTCTTTCAACTGTTAGAACCACCATCGCAAAAGCCTTGCTTACTCTTCTTGGGAGCCATGATGGGCAGTAATTGGGACTGAGCAAACTAGTGCCCAGTGTCTTGAGACCTCACATTGCTGTTCCCTTTCATGCCTCCATCCAATAGGGACTTGAGACCAGAGCTGTTTGAGAAAGCCCTAGTGTGCACTAATCCTACTGCTGGGAGTTCATAGATAAAGATTCACTATCTCAGTGTTTATTCGCTTTACAACTCCAGTTCCACCCACTCTGTGGTAGAGTAAATGTGGCTGCATGCATCCTGTGGTCTCTCTGCTTCTTCCCTCAGCTCACTGGCCCACTTCATCCTCTTCCTCTTTCCCTAGCACACAACTGTCATGCTGCCCTGCTTCTTCACATGCCACTATCTCTGCCTGCTGTGAACTCTGGTGACTATTTAATTTTAGCACCAGCCTTTTCTCTCTGGCGTCTGTCACAGAGATCACCATTTTTGGTTAACAGTGATGTGTTTAATAACTCCTTGAAGTCCGTAGCAGCACTGAGCATTGAATTTCTGGGACAAGAAAGAGTAAAAGGGTTTGCACAGACAACCCTGGAAGGTGTTAGTACAGCGTGATTTCCATTGTGCACATGAGCATCTAGAGCAGAGAAGGGAATTTGCCCAAGTGCCTGGGTGAAAGGCAGTGGGTAAATCTTCATGGTGCTCTTTCTTCAAAAGCTAGGCACACCAGTATTAACAACATACTGATTGCCAAGACACTTAATCAACAGCCACACACCATCCCAAAGAGCGTCTTTTGATTGTATCTACATGTTCAGAGAGAGCTGACATCTATTTATTAAGCGTTAGCCAGAGAATATTTTTGTTTTCCAGCTCTCTTTTCTGATGTTTCCAAAATGTCTGTTTTTCTACTTTAAACAATCCCCCACATAAATGCAGTTTAGTCTTTTTCTTTTGAGGAATCTGCAGTTGTCACTCAGAATGTCAGCTCGAGGAGGCTGGGCTGGGCTTCTGGGAGGGTTACAGGAATTGGTGGTTTTAGGGCTCATGGGAGAGCTGGCTTTGTTGCCTCAGTGACTGGTCAGGGTTAATAACTGGTCTGACTCAGACTCACTGAAGCTTTGACCTTATTGTTGCCCAGGGAGAGGCCAGGGCTTCTGCCATGCCCCTTCTAAGTTGGGCTTCAGCACCACCCCTGCAGAATGCTGGGAGCTTCAGATCGTCTGGGTGTGGTGAAGTGTGAGGATCTGCCATCTTCATAGTTTTCTTAAACTTCTTATTTTGGATGTGTTTCTAACTTCTAGAAATATCTCCTTCAATCCTTGTGGAGCTCTGTGGACTCTTCACCTGTGCCCTCTGCCTCCTGTTTCTTGTCTTTGTCATTGTCTGGGTTAGGATCTTCACTAAGCAGTTAGATCATCCATAGGCACTTTTCTGTGCTGCTAGAGAACAAAGGTGTCCTCACCAAGCAGGCTCTCAGGTAAGGCCAGGATTTTATCCTTCCTTCTGATTCATTCTTGCTTGGGTTTTTCTTTTGCTTTGCTGTGCTGGTGATCAAACCCAGGGCTTTGGGCATACAAGGCAAGTGAGCCAAGCCACATCTTCAACCCAGTTGGTTCTTTTTCCAGCAGCTGCTCAGGTCCACTTTTGGGCATTCCAGGATCAGTTCTCCATGGAGAGAGTTCAAGCTAACCCTACCTTTCTCCTTTGCAGACTTTCCACATTGAAGATGCTGGATGAAAGCTGTTGCTCAGACCCAGACACATTCAAGGGAAGATTTGGAGCCAAGGGCCACTGCACTTACTGTACAGTGGCCATTTCCCTCAGGCCTGTTAGCAGAGGCTTGTCTCTCTTTACCTCTTGCCCCTCACAGTTTGCTCCTTGGGTCTTAGGTTATCTAAAGAATGAGTGTAAGCACACATGATCATTCTTCTGTATTTAACCAAGTGAGGGTCCTGTGTGTGGTGGGAAATGTTCAAGGAAGCATTTCTCCCAGGTGATGGGTGTGTAAATTGAACTGGAAGGCTGAACTCCATGCTTGGGATCCATTGGGCCCATTTACCCCTCTCAGAAGGACCTAAAGGAAGAGAATCAAGTTGGAATAATGTGCAGATGCCCCAATGAGGGCTCATACTCTGGGGTCTTGGGAGGTTTTGTCATTGAGTTATATTGCAGGTATGATGGAATTGTCTGTATTTCCTCCTCACCTCTCCCATTGTCATATTCCTTGGTTTCCTCTGTGACTCTTGGCATTCTCTAGTTTTGTGACCCGCCATTGGTGTCCTTGCCATATTTTCTCTGTGTGCCTTCCTACCCTCCTCATGGTTTACTTATTTCCTTTATTCACTGTCTGTTTCTTTCCTGTTCAGTAATGTGCTCACCATGCAGTGCGAGTCCTGCTTGACTTTGGAGCTTATTCTCAGCACTGCTCTCAGAGCAGGGCCAAATGTTAAGATGTTAGATGCCTAGCATATCTTTATTAGTGACACTCGAAGATTTATATATGAAGTTTAATATGTGCTATGATTCATCACTGGATGAGTAAAAAAGACCAGTTGATAGTAATATACATCTGTAATGAAGCATTTCAGTGGTTTTCAACCTTATGCTGTGACCCCTTAATATAGTTTTTTGTGTTATGGTGACCCAACCATAAAATTATTTTATTGCTATTTTATAGCTGTAATTTTGCTACTGTTATGAATTATAATGTAAATAACTAATATGTAGGGTCTCTGATATTCAACCCCAGAGGGGTTTGTGACTCACAGGTTGAGAACAGCTGGTTTGAGTGTTGTGAGCTTGATATCAGCAGTGTGACTTTGGACAAGTGACATCTTGTTTGGCCTCTTCCATATGAGTGTAATGGGATTGTTGGGACACCATCCTGTGGGCTGCACTGTGAAGGCCTTATTAACACCTGGTGTAGCAGACAGTTGTTGTGTTGTGGTTGATATTGTTTCACAAGTTAGGTGGATCCGTAGTCTTCTTTCCTTGTTCTTTTTTTTATTAGCATTTATTAATTGTACAAAGAAAATTGGTTTCATTATGACATTTCATACATGTCTATAATATACTTTGATCATGGGAAGAGGGGAGGGAGGGGGAACAGTGGTTGGTATATAAGACTTTTAAATAAAAAAAAATATGCTTTGATCATCTTTAATCACCTCTTACCTTATCCTGCTCCCTTCCCACCGCACTCCCATCTCTGCCTTCAAGCCCCCCTTCTATTTTCATGTATTATCTCTATTATTTTCTTTAATTATTATTGCTACAGATTAGAGTGCTTATCCCTGGGGAAGACTGACTCTCCCTCCCTCAGCAGTCTATGAATTGCCTTCTGAGATTCCCTGACCTGTGTTGGCATGTCCACTGGTGCTGTGTGCAGGTCCTGTTCAGGCAGCTATATTGTTAGGATTTCATGGGTGAAGCTCTATGTCCCCCTCAGAAGACACAGTCTCAAAATAGATATTCTGGTCCTCTGCTTCTTAAGATCTTTCTACCCTTCTCCCACAGTCTTCCCTGAGCTTTAGGGAAATGGGGCTGTGCTATAGATATGTCAGCTGGGCTGTCTGCATTTGACCAATAGTAGTTTTCTGAGACAGTCTCCATCTGTTGCTCCTTTGATGAATGACCTTGCTAGTCACAGGTTGGCTAGGCTTACAGTACCTAGTACAGTCATGAATTCCCTCCTATGGAGCAAATCTTACATCCAGTTAGACAGCTATTGGTTACCCAGTGTGTCAGTGACACTGTTGCACTAATGAGGATATCTGCAGTGCTTGATGCACCATTTCTATTCATATATTTCTCTTCTGAGGTGAGTGTGTAACTGTGTGTGCACATGTACACCACAATATATTACACTGCCAATGAACTGGGCCATTATCACAGATCATTTTAAGAGTTGACGCCTCAGCACAAACAGAGCCCCCTTCCTACCTATGCCAATTTGGTGTGTTTGATATTCTAGGAGAGGCCACAACCAACGCATGGTCAGTCTCTACTTAAATCTGCTTGTGCCAACAGGGGACTATTTCTAAGTTTAGTGAATGACATTGTTGGGGACACATGAGGTATAGGTAAGTAGCTTTATGTAATGTGTCTAAAAACCTAAGCTGTCATTCTGGGATTCAGTTCCCTCATCAGATGCCTGTTTTGAGCTTTCTGACTAGCAGTGAGATGGGCCTTGTGACTTCCTTGCACACATCTTTAGAGAACATTTTCTAAGTTGCCTCTTGTCCTTGGGCAAGAACACTGGGGTGACATCAAAGTCAAGGGCAGAGCTTGTGAAGAAAACAGTTCCTCCAAAGTGAAAACCAGTTTGTTTTTCTTCCATCACAGGTGACCTTGGCAACCTTAGATTCTTGTGTCCTGATGAATTGCAGTCTTGGAATGTTCACAAATAGTTAAGCTCTTCTGTGTTTCCCCCTTGATTCTAATAAAAGTAATCACTTGTTTTCTGCCTCAGACCTGTTTATATTTATGAGAGCTAATGACATATTGTACCTTGGCAAAAGCAAGGAAAAATTCCTCCTGATTTTGAGCTTGGGGTGGGCAGGCCAAGTAAGCTGCATTCTCTATTCCCATATATTTAATAAAGGTTACTGTGGTACTCATGATTTCATGTCTATTCACGTGGGGCTGCATGCTGGTGCCGTGTGCTGCTTCTGAGATTGGCACTGTTATATTATTAATAGTACTGATCACACATGCCTTGCATTTAATATAGAACATAAGAGGCTCACCTACCATGAATGAAAAGTCTCAAATTGAAAGTGTGGATGCCATAAAAATTTTAAAGGAGGAAATGTGCTGTGGTTTAAGTTTTGAAATAAAAATAGAGCATTTTTAATCAGGTGTGAATGTCCTTGGGTTCTTGAGTTAGGATGGTTGAGCAAGGAGAGAAAAAGCCCCCTTTCTTTTCTGTGTGCTGAATAGAGTGAGGGGATTATTCAGAACACCAGGAACCTCGCTTATAAGGACAGAAGTGGAGGAGAAACCACCACAAAACTGCCAGGGAGAGCAGCTGTCCCCTAAGCCAGTCTCTAGCTCCTGCCTGTGAGGGAGATCTGTGTACACAAATACATGCGTGGAAATACCACGCTCTGATGACATTCTACAGGGGGCGACCTTTGATGATGAATTTTTTTGCCCTTTTTAGGAGAGGAGAAGAGGAGGCGGGTAGTAGTTCACAAGACTCTAAATTTACTCAACTTTTTGGGGTTTAAATTTCCTTAGGGAAAAAAAAAATGTCAAATGATTGTAGATCCTAAAGTGTCTTTGTTGGCATTTGAATGGCTCTGAGTCCATGGATGTGTGAGGTAGAAGTGAGAAGAAAGGCTATCTTTTCTTGCTGATGTGGTGTGAAAGCAGAAGCCCCAGACCACAGTGTCTGGGACCCTCATGATTTATATGTTGTATGTGATCTTTTCTTAAACATTGTTAACCTGTGCCCTTTACAGACAATACTGGTCAGAAAATGTCAGGGGAACTTCAAATTGCTTTCATAATTGTGTAAAGGAAATTGTCTTCAAAATCCAGAGCTCATAGCAGCCATCCCTAATAGATAGTGTGTTTGGGAGCATGAGGCTGTCTTTGGCTGGAGGGCATGAAAAAGAGGTTTTACTTATGGCCTCAACCAGTTTTGAAGAAGACAATATGTTGTTCACTGGCAGGCTGTTGTAGGCGCCTATTTAATAGGTTGGGAAGGCTGATTATCCAGGCAAGTGGCTTACTCACAGGCAGACTATTACAGCTAGGAAAGGAGAGTGGAGAGAGGACATCTTGACCACAGGGTCCTGAGAGAGAGGACAAGAGAGGCAGGAAGGAGGTGAGGTGGAGAAGAGCCTCCCTCCTAAGGGTCAGGACCCCATTAGATGGACCTTGGTGCTTGGAGGGGTCATTGCTCATGTGATAAAGGAAGGCCTGCAGTCGCCAGCATGTTTTGTTATAAAATGGCACAGACATATTGAGCATGTTCATCTGCTCATTTAGGTGCTAAAAAATGATCCTAGTGAAAAGAAATAAAGACAGATCTTTGGCAGGGCACGTGTGTCCTGACTCTTGACTACTGTGTTTTGAAACAACATTGGTTACTTTGGTTCAACTCTTTCAGAATGAAGAAAAAAACTCAGATGTATGGGCTTGATCAGTGGCTCGCCAGATTTAACCTAAGCTGAATTCTGGCCACATTCTTTTAAAAAAGTTTACTTTCTCAATAAGCATCAAAGATGAACCTATAAAAAGGAGCCTAAAATCCGACATTTTCCCATCCGACATAAAACATCTCATGTATCTCAAGAATTTCCTTGTCATTTTTCATCTTTATTTGCAGTCAGGGTGGGCCCCGCTAGGGCACCAAGAGCTCTTCTCTTGGGCCCAGTTCTTTAGAGCACACTGAAACTCAGTGCTGCACCCACCCCATCCACATCTGATGGAGCACCCAGAAGGCTCTCAGTGCCTCATTATCCTACAACCTAAGTGAATTTGCAAATTAATTGATGTGTAGGAGGGAAGGCATCTGCTATTGTAAAACCTTCAACTGAGACAGTAAAGCTTGAAATAAAATTAAGTGTTACTATAGTAAACTAATAGTCCCCAGGTTATGGAGTTCATTTTGTAATGGGGCGGGGGTTGGGGGAATGCATGTTTAGACCTGCTTTGCTGCTCTGGGTCCCTTCCCCCGAATATAATTTTCGTTTTCATCAAATACAATTGTTTAAAAGAAAAATAATACTACAAGATTTTTTTTTTTAACAGAAGCAGAGGTTCCTTTCCCAACTCTCCCATGTTCCTTTTCAGAAAAAACTCTTAATTTTTAAAATTTTTTATTTTTTAGCTCTATTGGTTCTTGCCTGTGTTTCTCTGAGTAATTACCTAGACTATCTCAGTTGATATGTAGACTCCACTGTGGAAGATGGAGGTTTGACTCCTACACATCACATTCCGCCATGGCGGATGTCAGTTTACACGTTACATGGAATGCTATTGGTGGCTGAGCCATGTAAAATGCTGTGATTGCTGTTTCTTTGTGAAGGTTGGAGGGGTGTCTCACCGGTCCCCCCAGATTAGTGTCTGGGAGGAGAGATTTGGATATTCAGTAGAGATTTAAGCAATCCACATGCTTAAGTTCGCCTTTCAGACCCCTTCCTCATCTCACTGTTTAGAGATTCTGTGTGCTGTTCAGCTCACTCACTGGCTCTCAGCTCTTCCACCACCCAGCAGCTCGCCCACTGTTGAGGACTGCAGTGAGCTCTCTCTGCCTAGTGTTGGTCATGCATCTGCTTCCTGTCTGCTGGACTGTCTCCTGAGGACTAATGTGTTGAAGACTTGGTCTCCAGTGCAGCCATGTACGGAGCTGGGTCTTCTAGGAAGCATACAGATCACGATGGTTTGGACCTCATTGACAGATTAATCTGTTTATGATTTGGTGGGCTGTTGAGGTGATAGAGGCAGGATGTGGGGCCCAGATCAAGGTACTTGGTCCTGCAGATCTGCCCTTAGAGGCTTGTCTTGTCTTTGGCCCTTTCTACCCCTCTTTATTTTTGGTAATTTGTGTGTGTGTGTGTGTGTGCGTGTGTGTGTGTGTGTGTGTGTGTGTGTGTGTGTGCGTGTGTGTGTGTGTGTGTGTGTGTGTGTGCGTGTGTGTGTGTGTGTGTGTACGTACAATGCACTGTGATTATACCTTCCCTGATTGCCCTCTTACCCCTGTTGATCCCCTTCTTCCTAGTCCGTCCCGTGCGTGCAGCCACAGCTGCTGTGTGTTCATGATTGCCACAATGAGTGTGCCATCTCTCTCTATCCCCTCCTCTACGTTGTGTCCTGGGCCATCCCGTTCAGTTCCCAGTTGGCTGGGCCAACTGTCACTTATTCTCAGCTCCCTGACAAGTTAGAAGTCTGTATCAACCATCATCCACTGCAAGCAGCTTCTGTACAAAGGCTGAGAGCAGTGCTACTCTGAGTATGAATGAATATCAGTCTCTTTTTGACTCTTTCTAGCTCTTTGCATCATAGCTACCTTGGCTGCCATGAGGTGAACTGCCTCCTGCCATTCACTCCCACTACTATGTTATTGTGTCTCACCTCATACCATCAGCAATGGAAGCAGCCACGGATAGACCACAAAATCTAAATGATCTCAAATAAACCGCTATGTTGATTTCTCCTGGATATTTTGTTGCAGAGACTGAAAGCTGACTGACCCAGCTTTTGTGTTGTCTTCAGATTCTTTGGTGCCCCCTCTTTGGATTGACCCTTTATGTTTGTTCATTCACCATCCTTTCAGAGACTTGGGGAAGGAGTGCTGTTGAACATGTTATTTATCCACCATGTTCAGCCAAGAGGCCCTGACTCCCATTTGAGACACTGTGCTTTGTGTTATGCACAGGCTTATCCCTGACTTTGTGTTTTAAAGAGTGTGCTTCCTTGTCAGTGTGCCTGTGTGTTCCTTGGAGGGTCTCCGGGCATTTCACATTGCTGAACTGAATGAAGTAGATGTATTTGGGCTCCCTAGCTGAGACAATAGAGATGATCCAAGTTTGTTATTATAGCAGGAGGGAGAGATGATGAAGGGTGACCCAGAGGAGGAAGGCTTTCTCTTTACTGCCATTAGGCTTTCTCTTTACTGCCATTCCCCAAGGGCTAGCCTTATCTCTCGGTAGTCTGCCTTGCTGCCTTGATTGTTGACAGTTCACTCTTTTGGGCCGTTGTAGTCGAGGACAGAGGCACATGGTAGGTAATGTCAATCCTGGAAGCTGAGCTTTATGAAGAAACCAGACTTCATTAACATTAGAGCCGTTCTTCTGTGTGGGGCTAGGGACAGTGTGACACTTAATGCCTGTGCGGTTGGGTCTGCTTCTTTGTATGATATCCACCTGATACCCGCCCCCCCCCCCCAGTCACTTGTGCTGTTTCCAATAAGATGGAAGATAAATTCCTTTGCACACCTCTCCCTACCTTTGGAAACCAGAGCACAGACCACCAGTTTGATCTGTCACCTGCCTTTGGGAAATGATACGATGTCTGTGTGCGATATGGCCATGACAGTTTCACCTTTCTTGGCCCTACCTCTCCCTGCCTCAGCCAGCTTATGAGCATTGGCCTATGCATCTCGAGACCCAGTTTGTACCTTGCCCTGCTGTATTTCCACCCCTGTTACAAGGGAATGTAAAATGCAGCTCACAAGCCTATCTCAGAACCTTATTAAAACATCATTTCCCCTGCCTTGTTCCCAGATTTCTGTGCTTAATCATTGAAAGGCAGCTTGCTCAAATATACATTATTCTTGTTTGGAAAACTCTTGTTGGCTTGTCTGTCTCCCCGCCCCTTCTGCTGTTTGTAACCCTGCTGGACTGAGGCAGGACTTATTGAATATCATAATTTGCTCGTTGGAGAATTATTTGTAAACTTAATTAACTCTGTCAGTGTTTGTGTTAATTTTCTCCCTGAATTTCAGCCTCCCTGCTCCTAGTTTTTTGGACTATCCTGTGTCTGTTAAAGACTTTTGTAAATAGTTTTGAAATGCCAGTTGGTGATATATGGGCCTCTTTAACATTTCTTTGATTTATGTGCAGTGCTGTGGAAAAAGGCAAAGAAAGCAAATTATATGGGGGGAAATGTTGCCAATCTTCACTTTTTTTTTTTTACCTTTAGTTTTAAAAAGTACACTTATCAATCACATCTGATGGATTTTCTTTTTTTATAAAGATTGAAAATTTAACTATTTGAAGACTCCTGTAATGTATGTCTATATTTGCTTAGTCACATGTAGCTGGACCCTGGGTCGGGAGTCAGAATTCCCAAGGTTGTTTCCAGTTGTCCCCAATGGCCACATGAAAACAGGGGATGCTGAACGGAAGGGTAGATCCCTCATCATGCTGGAAGCATGTTACATCCGCCTCTGTTCTCCTAGATCCTGGTGAGTCTGGAGAAGCTGCAGCTCAAGAGAACTCTTTGAGATTTGTCCAATAGAAATACCATCACACATTTGTTACTGCATTTGTTCATTTGGACACGTGCACCCTGGAGCACGTGTGCACCCTAGAACATGTGAGCATCTACCCTGGTACACAGTGGAGGTCAGAGGACAACTTCTGGGAGTCAGTTCTCTCCTTGCAGTGTGTGGGTTCCAAGGACCACATCAGGCTTGGTAGCATGTTCCTTTACTGGCCAAGCTGTCTCCTCTGATCAGTTGCATATTTTTGATAGCTTCCAAGGAGATATAGAACCAACCAGTGAGTCCATAAATATTTTCTAATATTGTTCCATGATGGCTCTCAGGTTTTAGTGTGCCTGAGAGCCATGTGGGATCACTGATATTGGTGTGAATTACTGGACATTTCCTAGAAATTCTCATCCAGCAGATTTGAGGTAGGGTCTTAGAATCTGCGTTGGGGATAGCACCCCCTGGATGGTTTTGATGTCGTTCCCTGCAGTATGGCACAAGTTCCAGCTCCTTCTCCAAATCATGGGAGTCTGAATGTATTTGAATCTTAGGATTTTATGTTATAGAAAGGTAGCATGTTGATATACCACACATTATACTAATTTCTCCAGCGGGATCCAGGATAATACCTTGTAATCAGATATTGTGCTGTAGAAATGTCTGCCTCTTCACAGTAAGTGAGATAGATTAAGATTTAAATAGACTCACAGCAGTTCATGGCAGGCTTTGCTGCCACACGAGTTCTGCGCCTACATTGATGAGAAAGCTTTTGACTTTGAGGACTTTCATGCATTTTCATATTGTGAGAAGGAATCCTGGCTCCGTGCTGGCAGCTTCTTGTCCTGTCCTCTGTTCTGGGTGTGAGACAGCAGAAGGCAGTGAGTGGGTGAAAGGTGTGTATATACCAGCTCCAACACTCCTTCAGCAGCAGTTCTGCAGTGCAAGTCCAAGGCGGTTGGCTGTTCTAGAGCTGGAAGAGCAGCCAATGGATTGGGACTCCAGGACCAGCAGGGACAGTTTGCTAGGCTATAGTGACCCACGGTTCCATATTCCAAGAGGCCTGGCTGTAGCCTCTTCTTGCTGTCTCTGTTTCCTTTGTGATAAACTCTTAGTAGCCAGGCAACCTGAGAATGGCTGCTTCTTGTAACCTGAACTGACCAAGTTCCTGCCCCTACCCCATCCCCATCTTTTTTGAGGACCTTACTCACATCCCAAGGTGGTTCTCAGCAGTATGAAATCTATTTCACGTCGGTTCTGGCTTTCTCCAACTAGTTGAACGCTTGCTCACTCATTTCTTTATAAATACTTGGAGAGGGCATACTGAGTTCTTGATGGCAGGGTGACTGTAGTGGTTCTAGAACAGGTGCTCTGGAGCCAGGCTGATCAGATTCCAGGCTTCACTCTGCCATTGTCTGTGCCTCAGTTTCCCCCACCATCAACATAGAGATAACACCAGTATCTGTTTTACAAGGTCATTATGCAGATCACTTGAGTTAACAGATTAGATGAGCCCCTTGCTCACAGTGAGCCCTTGTTATCCTCTGGATAGAAAGTGTCCCAAATGGTTCATATATTGAGCCAGGCGATTGCATCGATCAGCAGATTAATATTGTGGTAGATTTATAGTATGATGGCATTGCTGAGGGGTGGGGGTAGTAGGTATAGTCTAGTTAGAGGAAGTAGGTCACTAGGGACATCCCTGAGAAAGATGTGTCTTGCTCCCTGACTCTTTTCTTTTGTACTTGCTTTCTTGCGGCCTTGAAGTGATAGCTCTTCTCTCCATGCTCCTGCTTGCACAGGGAGCCTCATTTTAGACTCCTTGTGTGGAGCTGGCTCACCAAGGGCAGAATCAGCCTCTTCTCCCTGTTCTTGCTTTCTCAGGAGTCTACTCAAGATGGTAAGGTCTCACTGACAAACTGACTGTACTCACTAATGTTAGCCCTTTTACTGCAGACTAGCTACTGTTCTAGACTAGGGAATACAACTCGCCTTGTATTCTGCACCTGTCACAGCAGCCTATTCTCAGCATGTTATTAGTGAACATCCACATGGGCCCCTGTGCAGAGACAGTGGGACATGGTTGGAATTCTTCAGGCTGTAATGCATAGTAGTAATAGAACTGATGCTTCTGAGAGGTGAGGTAGGGTGTCTAGTCATTTTGCTGTCCATATGGGTCTTGAGGTTGAAGGGCTCTCGTGGTTTAACTCCAGCCTGTTCTCCTCTTAGTCCTGGCCGAAGGATGGCTCCTTTCTATACTGAGCTCTGTCTCTGAGTGTGCACAGTCATGTCCCTGATCTTCCCTCATGGATGCTCCCTCCTGCCAGGCTCCTGTGTGTCACAGTTGTTTGGTTGTTTCCTCACAGCAGATTGGATTGGATGGTTTGAATATGCTGCACCACATCTTCAGAGGAAGCATCTTCAGAGGAAGCGTTCTCATTCAAGCTGCTCTTCCTGGGCTGAGGGTGTGGCCCAGTGGTACTGTGCCTGCCTAGCACAAGTCCTCTCTAGTAGGGAGGGAGGGAGGAAATGGGAAGGGAAGGAACAGGGAGGGAGATGAAATGTTCTTCCTTGCATGAGGGCTGGCCTCAGTACCAGCCTAGCTGTTCTGTGAGCTTGGCTTCCCCAAGGCCCAGAACTCATCTGTGTCCTCTATTTCTTTTGTCTGAAGCAAGCCTTCCAGTCATCGGCTTGTTCTAGAAGTCTTTTTGGTAGCAGCCTAGCACCTCAGCCCATGAGTAGCAACCACGGTTCATGTATTTCAAGTATATACTTGATGCATACTTACCACTCATCAACTCTGAGGACCCAGGGATGAGGCCCAGGTTTTTTCGAGAATAACCGAACAGTGTTGAGAAGCAGCACTATCCCAACAAGAGAAAAGGCTTTGGGGAGTGGACTGATGAGCCTGTAGTCACAAGGCACAGGCTGGAGAGGGTCTCTGGCATGTACCCAGACAGATGACTGTGCACCTACATTCTCAGAATCTAAAAATTGGCTCTTCCTGGATCCTGTTGACTGGTCAATAGGACATTCACTCTGATCTGTTGCTTGTTTTAAGCTAAAAACATCCCTACTGGTTGACTATTTTTGTTTCCAAGGATGGGGAAAAAAATCACAGCCCTGCATTTTGTGTGGGAAGGTTCTAGCACCTCAACTGACAGCTGTCTGCCTCTTCTTGTTCTTTCTGGATAGATAGCAATGATTCTGGCCCACCACTCAGTGCTGCATTGCTCACTTGCCTAGTATGCACAAGGCCCTGGGTTCAATCCTTGGGACCACCAAACCTACCCCACATTGAAGCCAGTCAGAACCCTTCAACATCCCACAAAGAAACAAAGTAGTCCCAAGGGAGGGGGGTGTGGAAGGAGACTCTGGTCTTGCTTCACTGAGAACTTTGTGCTCCTAGCTTGGTGGCTGAGCTAATATGCCAGGCATTTAGGTTGAGTGCAAATTAAAAAGAACAATCTGGACAGTCTATTAGAAGGCACTTCCCAGCTGATCCTCAGGTTGGTTGCCTTTCATTTAGTGTGCTCCAGGGTGTCTGAGGCCCCACATAGTCATCCTTTTTGTTAGTGAGAGGTTCATTCAGATGGGCCAGGAGGCATCTCTGCCAGCCAGACTGTCTATGGTGTGAGGAGCATTCTAAGTTGTGTTTCCCTCTCAGTGCAGTAAGCAGATGCATCTTTTCCCTTTTTTTTCCATTCTCTTGGTTTGTTATTCATTGTGGTTAGGGTGGTGGTACTTGATTAGAAAGTGATAGCTGCTAGCACAAATGAGGCATCTCTGAGTAGAGACCCTTCTGAAAAGCTTGGACAGCTCTTGGTCTCTTTCCCTTTACAGAGTGATGGGCTCTGTGCTTGAGCCTAAGAATGGACCCCTCTGCAGACTTGGAGAGCAGCTCTGTTTCTACCTGTTTGTAAGAGTGCCAGGCTTGAGACTCTGTCCACAACATCCCACTTCATCCTCAGGCATCCTTGCTACTTTCCTGAGAACTGGGAAGTCCATATAGGAGTGGTTCAGCTCACATAAAGACAACTCTTGGTCCCTCTAGATGAACATTGCTGTTCAAGGTGGGCTGATAAATACAGGCTCTGAAGAAGGAGAAGCTAAGGGTCCTTCATGTGGCGCTAGCCATCAGACCAGAGGGCTCTGTCTTCTGCCCATTTGGCCACACTGCCAAGCTCTGCCTTTGCTGTTGTATGACAGAGTGCAGAGGACATCATATGCTGCCTCGACCATTACCTCCTCATAACCCCAGCCACTGGCCTCATGATTCCTTTACCTTGAAGAAATGATGCACCTGTCAAAAGAATTGGTATAAAGGCGCTTTTGGAAGTCTTACAAGACTCCAAACTAAGGAACCATCTAGCTCTCCTTCTGTTCCTGTTTTCTGCCTGTTCTGACATCATAGGTCTTTTTGAGTCAATGGTTGTATGGCTCCCTCTTTTTTCCATATATGTCCTCCTGTCCCCATGTGCTGTGGTTGAGTCCAGGGCATCATGCATAGCAAGCACATGCTGTACCACAGAGCTGCACCCAACCCAGCTCATGTGTTTTCTCTGCACTGCCCTTTTCCCCACGTTCTTCCTCTGGTAAGCAAAGGCTGGGAAAAGGTAGGTCAAGGTCCTGGCTGGTAGCCATTTGCCTCCCCAGCAGACTCCTGGTTAATGGGAAAGGGGAAAGCAGGGGGATTTCAAGTCATGGCATTGAATTGACACTTAGAAACAAATGTTTCACAACTGGGAAGCAAGAAGAGTTTAATAATTTCCACAGTGAAATCTAAACTCAGTAGCAGTCACATAAGACGCATTTTTCTCTCCCAAGGAGTCATCCCTTCTCTGACTACCTGTGAGAGAAGTTTATAATGATCTGATCTCACTCTTATTTTCATTGGATTGGTATTCTTTTAGAGCTCATGTTTCCTAGAACTTGTCAGTGTTGGGATGCAGAGGTGCCCGGGCTCCCCTTTTACTCGTTTCTCGGTTAAGTCCCACCTGTCGGTTCACATTGGAGTACCTGTCAAGGCTAACCAAGCTCTGTACTAGCTTTAACTAGAAGAAGCAGTGAACCGGCTCTGTCACAGTTGCACTTACATTTACAAGCTGGATTTTTGCAGTAGGAAGGCAGGCTTGAATTGTTTTTTTTCATAGAGGGGTATTTATTATTGTTATTTACTTATTTGTGTGCATGAAGGTCAGAAGACAAGTTGCAAGAGTCACTTTTTCCCTTTCACCATGTGGGTTTCAGGGATCGACTCAGGCCGTCAGCTTTGGTGGAAGACACCTTTACTTGATTGACCACCTTGTCATCTAGAGAAACTGTTATAATATCCTAGTGTTTCAGTGCTGAAGGGACCATGGGTATACATCTAGCTTTGCTTTGTAGACTGTGGATCAGAAACCAGTACTTTCCATTTCTGGCAGCACAGAAGTGACTCTAGTGCTTCATTCTTCCCAGCTGTTTCTATCATTGGTCAGTAGCAAAGAAAGGGGAAGTGCACATGTGCTTTATTGGGTACAGAAATGTCGCATGTAAACAGATCGATACTCTGGGGTTAGTGTTAGCATAGCTCCTGATGAGAACATAATGAACTTCCTCCCCTCCAGGAGAAGCATGGCACACAGGCCCACCATGCTGCCCCTCCCCTCCAGGAGAAGCATGGCACACAGGCCCACCATGCTGCCCTTCCCCTCCAGGAGAAGCATGGCACACAGGCCCACCATGCTGCCCCTCCCCTCCAGGAGAAGCATGGCACACAGGCCCACCATGCTGCTCCTCCCCTCCAGGAGAAGCATGGCACACAGGCCCACCATGCTGCTTCTCCCCTCCAGGAGAAACATGGCACACAGGCCCACCATGCTGCTCCTCCCCTCCAGGAGAAACATGGCACACAGGCCCACCATGCTGCTTTTTGGAGCACTTGTATAATCTTGGTGATGCTGCGCTGTCAATGTTCTTTTGGTCCTAGTTACACTTCCTGGCTTCATCTTAAGTGGTGATGTGCCTTTGTAGTTTAAGCTGCTGTCATAAACTATAATACATGAGTGGCCCAGACAACATACATTTCTTACAGTTTTAGAGTCTCTTGAGTCCAAGATCAAGGTCCCCACAGACTAGGTGTCCAGTGAGGATGGTCTCTCTGTGTGCTGCTGGCCTCCTTCTTGTCTAAGCAATAGTTCTTTGACAGGGTTTTACTTTGGTGACCTCATTTAATGTTTTTCTCCATCTAATGTCATCACTTCCAAGCACTGAAGTGGGGCCCAAAACATGAGTCCATTCACCACACAGCTCTCTGTGACCCTTCTGTGGCACCTGGGATGAAAGCCTGGTGTGCCCATTTCTTATTTAGAAGTTTTTGTTTTGCTTTGTTTTGTTTTTAGTCCTTTTTTTCTGCCTGCCTGTCTTCTTCCCTATGATGGCTCTACCTTCAGTTTTAGCTGTGTTTAGTTTGTTTGTTCCTGAATGTTCAACTACATGAGTGATTTCTTCCCTCGCTGATTGGCATTTTGAAGTGTGATTGCGTGCATGCAGCTGTGGTGTAAATAGGAGCAGGCGGGAGAATGGCCTATTAATAAAGGTGTGAACTCCAGGAAGCTCTAGTAGAGTAGGTCCATGCATTAATACATCGGAAAAACCCAAATGGCAGTTTGTGTGTCATACATAATGCCACAGTTGAGCAGGAAGCACAGTCCTGCTTCAGGGCTTGCTGCCTGGTGGAGAACAAATAGCCAAGTAAATTGGAGGCCTCCTTCTTATGGTTTATTGATGCTGTTTTAACCAAGTAAAAAGATTATTTACCTATAAAAGCTCAACCCAACAGCTTAAAAAAACGGGCTGTTTGAAAGAAGTGCTATGAGATAAAAGAGAGACTGATGCTAATGCCATTATCTGATATTTAGGTTGAAGCCCAAGCAGAACAATTAGATTTATGGTGTTTTCTGTAGTTGTTTTCTTTGGCACAGACAATGCCAGGCAAGCTTCCCTGCTCTCTGCCTAGAGTTGGGCTCAGAAGGAGCTGAGCTTCACAGTGATGCTGCGCTGTCTCATTAGCAGGAAGCTAAGCTACTGCAGTAATGAGGGCCAAAGGTCTTTGCAACTCAAAGCTGTGATGAAGTATTCCTGGCTTTCAGTTCCAGTTGGAATTTAATGGTTTCGGGAAATATGACTGAAAATCTCAAATTAGCTCTGTTCACCCATGTTTCAGGCATGTATCCCCGTTGTGTGAGATGGCAGTTGACTCAGGTAGACAGTAGATCTATAAAGTGAGCTAAGATTGCAACTCTGGGTTTTGGTATGCTACTTTGAAGAGATTCATTTATTCACATTTATTTATTCATTCATTTCTTGATGCACCCTTGTGCAGTGATATCTTCAAGGAAGAACAGAGACTCTTGCTTTCTCATTGAGTCTCAAAGTCTTCAGTAAGAACAGTGTCTGTTCTCCAGATTGATAACAGTGCCCACTGACAGCTGCACCAGCCACCCCATGTATAGTGAGTAGTCCTGATCATGGGCAATATGGGGGAACCAACAGCAACAGCATACATTGCACTCTTCAAGAGAAGTTTCCTGGTTGAGAACTGTTCTCTTGAATCAGGAAACAACACAAAGCTGCTTTTCCTGAGTCCAAATCCCAGGATAATAACAGTTGTGTGCTTGGAGAAGAACCAGAGTGACAGGCAGAGGGCTCCCTGCCCTCCCATCTCTCTGCTTGTCTGTCACGGCCTCTTGTCAGGGCTAGCTATGTGCTTAGAGCTTATTCCTAGCCTATTCCTCAGGTTTTGACAGTGCTTACATGTTTGCTGGTCTTCTTAGAAATGTACAGGTAAATGATTTGTGAAATGAAAGAATCCTCCCTGCAGGCCAAGAGATAGCCTCTCTGTTTAAGGATTGAGTGAATCCTTGAGAAGGAAATAAAATCAAAGCCGGATTGATCTGTCGTTAAGTTTTTAAAATTTTTTGAATATCATATCCTCTCTTTTTTAAAAAGATTTATTTATTGTGTATACATTTTAGATGGTTGTGAGCTACCATGTGGCCTCTCGGAATTGAACTCAGGTCTCCTGGAAGAGCAGCCATCTCTCTAGCCCCCCAAATGTCATATTCTCTTAATGTGGGCCCTAGGCAACATGGCACAGGTGGAAAGATATTGCACAAAGAGAAATGCTATGTCCTTGGACCCCAGAAGCCTTGTCTTAATTAGTGCATTGAACTTGACCAGACCAAAGTATATCCTTTTCATTTTTTGATCCATTGCAAGCATCTTCCTTATTTTGGAGAAGGTAGAAGCCATCCGAGCAGCAGGGAAGATTCAAGCAAACAGAGAACTAACCTGAGTTTGCTAAACACTTAAATATGGGCCAACAAGTTGGCATTGAATCCTGCCTTAATCATTTTCAAATACTGTCCAGATCCTCTAGAGCACTGAATGTGTTCTCAAGAAGGCATGGGATGTGCAGCCACAGACTCCCCTGGTAGTAAAGCCCAGGAGCATCGCTCCAGAGGATGCTTGTGAAGACTAAGTCTCAAGGATCTCTCCTGAACGTCTCCCACAGGCAATGAGCTCTCAGCATTATTTACAATTAGTTGCCATCAAGGTTTCCCTAATTCTGATTGGTCTTTCCTCAGGTAATGATGAGTTGTTGAGACTTTCGCAGATATAGTTGATTAGACAGGGCTTTAGGTTGAGAGCTGATAGATAGATTCTAGGTTATACATAGAAGGTAGAAGGCTGAAATTAACACACAGTGAAGCCATAGCTGGGGCACCCTCCATCGCAGAGAACAGACCCCGAGCTGCTGTGACTGTGGGGCTGGCAGCTCCATGGTATACGAAGAGCCCACATGTAGCATAAGCTCTCATCACAGTTGTAGGATGTGGAAGGTACGAGGCCAGGCTGTTTCATTTCTTGCCTCTTTCATGCTCCTCCTTGTTAGTAGAGAAATGGCCCTGCATAGAGACATTACATAAGAACTTTGACAAGTGGCTTTTCTGAGATGGAGCTGTTAACGTGTCACAGACATTTGGAAGGGAGTATGCTTATTGAAATATGTTTTTATGGAAAACATTACAAAACCTATAACTGAAGATTTATGACAGCATTTTGTGGCAGAATATGTTTGTAATGTTGTATGTGGATTTGCTCTGAGCCTGTTACAGCTTCAGCAGCATAAGCTGGGTAGACATTTTCCAAGAGTCTTCAGATCTAAACAGTGTTCCATGGAATGAAGTGTTTGCTGCTTAAATAATGTATAAATCCAGTTGGACAGGAGCTGCCTGTCAGTTTTATTAACTTTGACCTTTTTGCCCATTATAAAGGTGGTTCAGTTAATATTTAATGGCCCCTTATAGATCTTGACAGTTGGAGCCGTGTTCCTGGAAACTGGGATCTTATATATGATTAACAAATGTCACTTAATCATTATGAGTCAGCTTGCAAGGGCAGGTTTTGTTTTGGAAGAAGGAAAGTTCCTCCACCTACATGTACTTGTGGAGCTGCACTGCATGCTGAGAGCCACCGTGATGGAGAGGCTTCACAGGACCCCTCAGAAAGACAAACAGCACTCAGTGTGCAGCTCTGCTGTTTGGTTTTTGTTTGTTCAGGAAACTGATCCAAATGGTGCCAGGTGGGCAGAATCCCCCTGCCACTCTGCATAGTTAGCGGACTCTGCCTTGAAAAGAGTCAGCAGGGCTGGATCGGCTGAGCTTGCATGGACAAAGAAGAGGGAGAGCCAAAGGCGGAGAGGGCTCCTTGGGCCAGGAGGGGCCCTGCCAAGCTGTCTCTCCCTCTATTCCAGAAAGGCCGGTGCTTATTGCTCTCACTGCAGATTCTGGTGGGGAAGATCGAAGGCCTAGCAGCTGACATTTTGAAACATTGTCTTTCAAACTTGTGCTGTCCCTTGCTCCCATTGATTTCCCATTTAAGGAATCTGTAGGAGAAAACCAAATCTGAGCAAAATTCATTGGTCTAAGATGAGTTGTTAGAACCAAACCATGCCCCTCTCCACCCCAAGAAGAGCTGCTGTTTTATTATGAAGACCATCTGTCTTCGTACTGTGTGGGATGGCCATAGGCTCCCCAGCAAATTCACCAAGTAAATCAGGTGTCTGTTATGAAGCAATATGGATGCTCCAAACAGCCATTTCCACCTTTCTGGGTCACTGGATAGCTAACTTCTGGTTTATAGCCACTTGCAAAAACCAGATCATTTCAGTTATCTTTGTTTTTTCTCTGTGTGCAGCCCAGTGGCCTTAGGTGGGGCTATTTGTTTTTCAGAGCATTATTGCTCTTTGCATCCTTGCACAGCCCTTTATATATGGTGGTCACCATTTCATTACCACAAACTGTAATGCAGCTGACTCAGCAAAGAAAGTCCATGCCTTGGAAAAGCAATTGGGAAGGAATTGATTCAGAATGAGTTACTATTTGTATGTTTAGTTAATTCTAAATATATATTTGAAAGACCTTGATTCATTTGAGAAGAGAGGAAAAGCATATTGTTTGTTAGAAATGATCTCGGTCCAGATTCTTAGCTTAGCATTTGCACATGAGTGTTTATGTCTGTTCAGGATTGGGATACCTGTCAAGGCTAATTTTATTGTAGAGAGAGATTGATGGCAATTCTTAGGATCTAAACTATAAAAGCAGAGGGAAGTTACTGTCACATGTCACAGAGCTGTGCTTCATTTGGCAGTGTGTGAGACTGGAAACCTGTTTTCAATCCAGATGTTGGGTGGTCAAAGTTGGGGTCTAACGGGGGCACTAAGGAGCCTTCTGCGATGTGGGGAATTTTTTTATGTCTTATGTGAGGTGTTGGTCACACAGATCTATCCCTTGTCTAGAGCAGTGGTTCTCAACCTTTCCTGCAACCCTTTTATTCAGTTCTTCATGTTTTAGTGACCCCCCAACCAAAAAATTACTTTCATTGCTACTTCATAACTGTAATTTTGCTACTGGTATGAACTGTAATGTAAATATCTGTGTGATGATATATTGCATATTTAATAAAGATAGTCTGAACATCAGAGGATAGAGCCACATACATTGCCAAGCCGTGAAGGTGAGGGAGTGGTGACTCATGCAGAGGCCAGCCTGGTCTATAGAGTGAGTTCCAGGACAGCCAGAGATACACAGTGAAACTTGCAGAGATCTGCCTGATTCTGCCTGCTGAGTGCTGAGATTAAAGGTGCGCGTCACCACTGCCTGGCCTTTTTGGCTTGGCTCTGTGGGTAACTTTGTCCTCCGATATTCCAGACTGTTTTCATTAAATATGCAATATATCATTATATATCTATGTTTTCTGATGGTCTTAGTCAACCCTTGTGAAAGGGTTGTTTGACACCCCCCAATTGAGAGCCACTAATCTACACCCATCAAATTGTATAAAATGCAATGCACATATTTTAAGTATACCAACTGAAAGTTAGAAGGTGGTTTCTGTACTGAGTTTTTAGGGTTAGAACTAGGCAGTGCCATTTCTCTCCTCCAGAGAAGAAGTCAAAATACCACAGCGAGTAAAATGATATCTTAATTAACCTCAAGCTCAGCAGTTTGTCCGCAAATAAAGCCAAGGATGCTAGCCCTGAGCCCACATCTTATATACAGTTCCCACTCTGTTTCCCTGTGAGGTGGCATGTGAGTGGAAATGAAATTACTGTCTCCCCATTCCCTCCAGTGCCAGAGGCTGTTTGTATAGGTTGTGATCCGATTGAGTCCTGAGCTGGCTCATAACCTGAAACTGATACCTTCACCAGTGGGATAAGTGACTTCAGAGAAAGATTCTAGTACGAGTCTATGTGAGCAGCTGAGATGAGGTCCTGGCTTACCACTGTCCAGGATGCAAGAGTTCCCAGAACTATCTTTGTCCCTGGGAAAACTGTTCAGATGTTATTAGCAACACAACACAGGCTTTCAGCTTCCCCCATGAAATACCCGACTTTCCACAGCCACTTCTCCAGTTCTGCTAGTATTTGGAAATGCACAGTGCAGCATCTCTTGCTTCACAGTACAACTTGCTTTGTTTCTAAATCAGTGCAGTGGTGCTGTGAAGCCCTTTGATATCTTAACCACTTTCAGTTGTTCAGTTTTTTGTTGGTGCATTATTGCCATGATGCACAACTTTGCTTCTTTTTGTCTTCATCCAGTTATCACCTTAGGAATAAATGCCTGGCAGCAGAATGTTAGCAGCAGTATCTGAAATAACTTAAAATGTGTATGGGATTTAATACCTGCTGTCCTGTGCTTACAGAATGGTCTTTCCCTTTGTCTCTGCAGCTGCAGTACCATGCAGGTCTAGCGTCTGGCCTTTTGAACCAACAGTCCTTGAAGCGCTCTGCGAATCAGATGGGCGTGTCTGCCAAGCGGAGGCCGAAAGCCCAGCCAACCACTCTGGTTCTGCCGCCCCAGTGAGTGGAGGGTTTCCACCTTGGGGAACATTGCTTTTGTGCTCTTTGGAGTTGGTGGGGTTTTGTTTTCCTTCCAAATAGTATCTTCTGTTTTAAAAGGTCTGTAGCAGGACTAGAAAACATAACTTGCCTAAGGTTTTCTGTAATAGCTGTGATATAGTTCCTAGTTTACATATCTAGTATCAGTTTCCAGCTGGGAGTTTAGATGCCTTATGTGGTCCTCGGCCCAGGCCTGAGCAGACCACTAGTAGAGCTGCTCTGAGTACATCTTGTGAGCACAGACCTAGAGGACAGGCTTAGGCTGGGGTAGCCTTAGAGCTGGGCTTCACCTCATGACCTCTGTGCACTTGTTCCTCACTAGTGGGGATAATAGACACAGCAAACCATTCTGTGGACACCCTTGTGGGTTACCAATTCTAGAACCCTAGGAGAGTTGTCAGGCTCCCAGTGTGTACCCAAGCTGCTTTTAATCCTATGCTAAGTATTGTTCCCATTCTTCATATAGTTCATTTTAGCCTGTGAGTTCAGCATGTGGGAAACTGAAGCAGGAGGATCTCTGTTTAAGGTTACCTTGGAATATATATTAAGATCCTGCCTCAAAAACAAAATAGAACAAGAGCAAAAATCTCCAAGAACAAAAAACCCCACGATGCTGTAATTTGTATTATTTCTGGGTGTGCGGGCGTGTGCACACATGAACACAAGTGTGTAAGGGGAGATTGGACCCAAGGCCTTGAGTCTTCTAGGAATGTGCTTTTCCACTGAGCTATTTCCCTAGACCAGCAAAACAATTAGGGAGCATGAATGCTGCCCCCCCCCCCCCCGTAATATTTGTTACCTTAGTTCATTCACCAATTTAGCTGGCAAGCTGTATACTGAGAGGCCTTGCTGGTAGGTTCTCTTCCAGTGTGCACACTTCTCAGAGGGTCACACTCCCAGAGACTGTGTGTGGGCTTCAGATGTTCCCCATACCATTGTTCTTCTTCCTTTGTTCCTGTCCTTGGCTGTGAGTTGCATCTTTGCAGTCCGCTACTCAAAGGACCATTTACGTACAGATGTGAATGTTTGCCTTTACTCAAGAGCTCATGGATTTTGTCAGTTAGCAAATACTTGTGCCTACTGTGTGCCAGACAAGGTCCCAGCTTTTAAGGCTGTGATTACAAGCAAGATGGCACCCAACACCATAGTTTCCAGAGTTATAATTAATTCTGGGAAAAGAATAAATAGGAATAAAGTGGGCAGGAGAGGCCTCCTTAAATAGAGTGGTCAGACAAGAACTCAGCTGGTCATGGCTCATGACACAGACTTAAGGAAAGAGAAGGGCTGAGAAGGTCACTGGGGTTCTCTCCACAGCAGGCTCCCACCCACAGTGGTCTCCATGCTTCGTGTGTATCTGCCAGGCAAGATAAGTGCAAGCAAGCAACAGTCTCCCCAGCTGTTTTCGCTGCTGCATACACATGTGCTGTGGTCTGACTCAGTGACTCTGCACATCTCAGCAAGCAGCTCCTCGTAGTCTGATGGGCCTTGTAATCTGTCATTTTCCCTGCATGGATTGTCTACTGAGGCAAGATGTTTGGCAAGAAGTGAAAGACTTTCTAATGGTCCCATAAGACTGAAGCCAAAAAGTGTTTGTTGCTAACTCTCTCCTGACAAAAGTCAGTTCTTGGTCCATCTGTTCACCATTTGTTAATTTGCATTGGCTTGAAACCTGTTTACAGGTGACATGCTATTATGAGGACACTTAGGAGCTATTTTAAGCACAGAGGCAATCAACAGACAGTGTTCAGATGCCAAAGGGAAAGAGAGAGAGAGAGAAGAGCATTCACAACTGTCATCATACATTTATAATAGATCACTCAGAATACTTGGTTTCAAAGTGAGAAGTGGCTACAGTGTCCTAAGAATACAACAGTGGAATGATTTCCTATCCACTGGAGCCATTTCCTGCGGAGATTGACTACTCCTTTTCACATCTCGGAGCTCCGGGGCTCTCAGCCGCCTGGAATCCCTTCATAGAACTGCCGTGTAGGCAGGATCTATATCCAGACTCCCACGCAGCTCTTCACTGTGTTTGATGCTACTAGGGATAGGACACAACATATCTTGTGGCCCACTAGAGTTATGAATGTTTTCTAAAAACTAAAAAAAAAAAAAAAAGAAAGTTATAAGTAACAGATGTGTAATGTAGATATCAAGAAAAACCAAAGGAAACAAATATATCATGCTGTCCTAAGGAAGCCCCTTTTAAGGTTTGGTGAATATTGTTTTGTTCAGACATATTTTTTCAACACACACACAGAGAGAGAGAGAGAGAGAGAGAGAGAGAGAGAGAGAGAGAGAGAGAGAGAGAGATGCACACATGCACAATTTTTGCAAATAAAACTTTTCAAAAGGATGAAATTGAGATCACCGTCTAGTGCTAGTGTATGGTGAAGGGCTGATGAGAAAAGGCAAATGAGACAGTCTCTGAGATACTCAGCCCTGCATGTTAATAGTGTGATGATTGTGTCAACCTACAGAAGAGTCCTAATTACAGCATTTTTATTATAAGCACATCACCACCGTAAGTTTACTTTGTCATTAAGAAAATTCCCTAGAACTGGGTGGTGATGAATTCCTTAATCCCTGCACTTTGGAGGTAGAAGCAGGCAGATCTCTGAGTTTGAGGCCAGCCTGGTCTACAAGGGGAGTTCCAGAACAGCTAGAGTTACACAAAGAAACCCTGTCTCAAACAAAACAAAACAAAAACACAAAGTAAGAAAATTCCTGAGCTCCCTATAAAACATCCAGATTCACCATGGTTTCTGTATTAATTGTCAATTCCCCAACTGCAACATCTTTAAACTTATTGTTTACCTATTGTTGTCCCGGACACAGCGTTATTGTTGCCAATAAGAGGCATTCCTGTCCTGTCATCCTGGGCCAGGGTTCTGAGAGTGGTTTGCCTGGGCAGATCTGACTCAGTCTTCCTGTATGTTCTACTGGACACTTGCTAGGGCTAAGCTAAGGTCAGGAACTGTTCTACTAAGGTTGCTCAGTGACTTCAGCTGAGCCCTCTGACTATAGCCCTGGTTGGTGTCTCATCAGAAGAGTCTAAGGGTCCAGCTGCAGATAAGCTGGTGTTAGCTGGTAACAGGAGGCTGTGTTTCTTTCCTACATCATAGGCATCTTGAATGTCCTCAGGTGTGGTGCTGGTTTCACCAAAAGCAGCTGTCTAAGAAGATGAGCAGGGGGGGGGGGGTTGAGGGGGGGGGTTGGGGTTGTCCCTTCTCAACTTAGCCTCAGAATATCTTTTGTCCACCATTTTCTTCATTAGAAATGAGTCACTGCGTCTGAATGGCATTCAGCAGGAGGGCACGGACAGTCTTTTATGAACAAAAACATAGCAAGGAACATGTAGGCAAGATTTGAAAGCACCCAGTTGCCAGTGGAGACAGTGTAGGGAAGGGTGGTTAAAAGCAGGCCTGGTCAGGTCTGTTTACTCAGGCCCACAAGTTCCCAGTCTTTGCATTAAGCAGGAACTTCGGGAGGATTGGCTTGTGCTTTGGCTTTCAGGAGACTAGAGACAGGAACAAATAAGTCGCCTGTACCAAGTCCTGTGACAGACAAAGTCTGGCTCCTGTCAGGGTAGAGTGATCTCCTCAGAGCATAGTAGCTGCCTCTTTCATCTTGCAAGAGACTCTCAAGGCTTGTCAGCTTGACATTCCCTTATAGAAGGAGGGTCAGTGACCCCTCCCATGACATTCTGGAGGTTCTCTTCTATACCTCCTAGCCATTTGCATGTGATTCTGTACTAACTGCACTTGACATCATGGTATGGAGTTGCTAGAATCTACTGAGTATGGAAGTTAACTGTTATGGAAGTCATCATCTGTACTGAATGAGACTTTGCTGTGTTATGGCTGCTTTGAGAACACACATACCCTGAAGCCCACACAAATCACTGGTTCCCCAGATTGGACTTTTGTGGAATTGGACTTTGATTTGTTCTTGGTACTCTGTAAGGAAAGGGTAGGTGTTTGTAGACAGTTCCCCGAGGAAGAGTCCCCATCCATGTCAGGTGCTGGAGGAGAGCAGATCCACTTATGGATCCCATAAAGTCTTACCAGATTTTCCTTCTGCCAGCTTTGCTAGACACCCAGGTTTCTAAGGCTAGGGTAGGTTTTAACCAGAGAAGAAACACCAGGCCCTTCCTCAAGAGGAAGAGGGGTTGCTTCCTCTTGCATCCTCTGTACTGGCCTTGTCGAGCCATAAACAGGAATGTGGGACAGTTGTAGAATGTTTCAGGTGTGCTGGCTTAAAAGTAGTCACCTGCAGACATGATTGCCCGTGTCTCACAGGATGATTGAGTTCTGGGGTTAAAGGCTCATTCCTTCCCCCACCCCCAAGAAGTCTGCAAAGAAATAAAAATGTTTCCAGTGCACTGCTAAGCACCTCCTTCCATCTGTCCTCAGTGACATCTCTGCCTAAGGGGTTCTGTCTGTCTTGAAAGAGTCTGTCTCCCTGTTGCTGAGGAAACATTGCCAGATCTTTGGCCCCCGTTTGAATTGAAGTTAACTTCTAGAATGTCTGTCTCATTTGGTTGGTTTGTGAGTCGTATTCTGGATACCTCTATTTAATATGTCAGGAGTAGCTATGTTGTGCTCCTTCTCAATAGCAGTTAAGGGAACACTTCTCTGTTAACATGAGATGCTAGTTTGGATCATATATATGGTCAGGCTGCAGGGTCCACAGCAAAATGGCCTCAACAGCTTATGACACATTGGCTTTCAGTGGCCAGAGATGAAAGAATCCTTTTTACTCCAAACCAGGATGCCTCGGCCTCATTTAGATTTGAGGGGAAAACCAGTTCCTCTGAAACTACTACCACTCTCCCAAATAGACTGGGCCAACAGCATATTTTTACCACGTTTTCTTCTATGAAAAGATCCTGCCTGCTGAATCCGAGCACCTCTAGGGCTTTCCTTGGAGAGGAAGAAGCTGTTCTCCACTTGTTGTGTGCCCTGCACTGTTTCCCCGTTGGTCTCTCTTTCCAGCCTACACCGCAGTGTTTCCTTTCCTCAGCTTGTTCCTGTTAGTAGACAGCATGCTTGTTCAAAATCATCTCCTGGAGGAACCCTGTCTCTGAACCCGCCTTCCTGCCAGTATCCACGTCACGTAGCTCTGCTTTACAGCCAAACTCTCAGAGTTCATGCCTTGTCTCTCCAACCCTTGTGTGGTCTTATCCCCAGTTGCTCTCTCTGGAACAGCACACAAATGGAGTGCAGACCGTGGTGTCTGTTTCCCTTTTGCTCAATGTGTAGCTTTTGATATTCACTTACCTGTGTATATCAGCGACTCATCCCATCTTGATGCTTAGTGGTATTCTTTGATGTCCTTTGAGCCTCCTGGTGACCCTTCCTCAACATGTTGTGTGCTTCACTATTATCTGAGACCCTCATTCATGTGTTTTGAGTAATAGCATCACCAATGGCAAACATGAGCTGTGCTGGAAAGCTGTGCCCCTGACTCAAGGCAAGGAGATAATGGTGTATACTTAACCCTGTACTTGAACACAGGTTGCCTTCTTTATGCCACTGATTTTGCTCTGGGAGTTGAGTTAGATGTGGTGTATCTCCTGCTACCACTGTGTCTGGCTCCCAGGATCACTCACTCACAGTTCTGCATGGTTGCTTTCTTCTTAGAAGGCTTACACTGTCTTTTGTTTGGTGTAGAAACACCAGGGATCACAGGAGCAAGGCAGCGGTAATGTGTGTCCTGGGTGAGAAAGATGAATTGGTGGGAGCTTCTGGGACACTTACATATATATCACAGTGCTTGTGTGAGAGGCTTGCTGTCTGTTGCCACTTCCTCTGATTTTAGGACCTTAAAAAAAAAAAAAAAAAAAAAAAAAAAAAAAAAAAAAAAAAGAGAGAGGTTTGGTTTTGTTTTCCATCTTTGTGCCCCTCAGAGGGCATGAAATCTACCACGTTGAGCTCTGCTAAAAGTCGTCTCTGTGGTAGCCATGAGCTTGTATCCTTGTGGTGGGGGAGGAGGGGAGGTGAAGAAGGAGGTACTGGTGCCTTGGACTTTTTTCTCACTGCTGAAACTATTGAGGGCAGACTGTGGTTACGTGGTGATTAATTTATATTAAATTCATTGGCCTTGGTGGTGGCAGGCACTTGAATAGGACTCTGCATCTCCTTTCATTGGAGCTGAGTTCAGCTTGACCCAAGCAAAGCCACAGCCAGTAGATGATGGCTCAGTCCTTCTGTCAGGGAGGCTTTTCTCAGTCTGCAGCAGGCTCAGCCTGAGCTGGGGCTGTGGCAGAACGAGTATTTGGCCTGTACTGATGTCCCACAGAGGAGAGAAGCATGCAGATGAAAGTTTGCTGAGTTTGGGGAAAACTTCCAAACTTATGTGGAAATTCACTAAGTCCTTCTTCCTCCATTGGTGAGTATTAAGTAACAATATTCATTAAATACCACAGAGAGGCTGTGTAATAAAGAAATAATCCTAGGCCTAGGTGGCTGCAGTTTTCCAGAAGAGCTGAAATTGAGAATATAATTAAAGATTAAAACATTGTTTGCATTCTAGAACATGGAGAAATCTTTTCTCTCCATTGCGGGACCATATTAATAAGGAGGAGATCAGTTTCCAATAACTGTTGCCGCTGAGCTCAGTTATTAACATGCGTCATGCCTGGGCTTCTGATTCAGGACTTGCCTTTTCCTCCAGGACTGGATAGGAGCACCAGCCTCCCTGAGAAACAGTTTACACAGGCTGGGGAGGCACCCAAGGGCCAAGTACTGCTGCACAAGCATAGGGACTGTGCCTACATCCACTTGACGTCCTGAGTGGGAAGAGTAGCTTTGAGATAGCCAAAGTTGCCTTTAACCCTGCAGCCCACTGCTGCCCCTGTTTTGGACACAGTAGTTCCCAGTCTACTCCTTTATCCAGTTTGTATGCAGAAGTGAGGGTATTGGTAGGAACTCTGCTCTAGCCAACTATGTTTGCAACTGGCTGAAGGGCCATCTTAACCCAGGCCCGGAAAGGAACCTCCTGTGTAGCTTCTTGAAGCCAGTCTAGATAGACCCTTAGCCTCCCAGGGGCTAGGGCGAGCCCTGGGCCTTCCCCCACTCAGCTCACTGACTTGTAAAATTTCACTTTCTGTTTTTGCCTCTGTCTGCAACTGTTTATTTCCCACTTGTTTTGAAATAGACTTGGGACGCATTTTGAAGCTGAGGGTGTGGAATAGACTTCTGCCCTGTGTCCTGGCTGCTCTTGTTTGAGGAAAGACCACCCATAGTCATTGTTATGCTTATATCCTCATGTTATTGGCAAGTAGAGGAGGAAAGAGTCCTCGTCTGTCTAAGTGTGATGTGGTTTCTGTGTAGGAGTGCTCCCTCACTCCTCACCCAGTAAGGCTTAAAGCCCAGGCTCCTCCAAGGTACATCACCCATGTACTCTACTCCACAGTATCTCAGGCGCCGATATGTGGCTTCCCTGGTTGATGAGGTTAAAAGCCTCCCCACCAACCTCCAGTGTGTGTTTGCCCATGACTGTGTTAGCAGAGTCTAGTGAGAGGTATTGTTCCTCAGGAGCTGTCCAATTAGTATACTTGGTTTTTTGAGTCAGGGTCTCTCTTTTTTTTTTTTTTTTTTTTAAAACAAGGACCTGAGCACTCAGGGATGGTTGGTCAGTTAGCTCTTGGCATTCTCCTGTGTCTTTCTCCCCAGGGATGTGATTATAAATGTGCAGCATTTTTAATATAGGAGCTAGGGCTTGAACTTGAGTCCTCATGCTTATGTGGTAGCTACTTTAACTACAGAGTCATCTTCTAGCTTCCCCAAAACACCCACAAAACATTGTAGATATGTTCGCAGAACTGAGGACTAGTAGTGAACTGTGCCTGTAAGTACTGGCTGTTTTAGTGGCCAGGAACCAAGTGCTGTTTAGACAGAAGGAGGTTGTGAGGGCAGGTGCAGAGATGGGCTTGGAGCCTTTCACAGAGTGTAGGGCCCTCAAACTAGCCTTAGCACACCATGGAATAGTAGCTCCCGGGGCTGGCGGGCAGGACACAGTATGTGGAAAGTGGTATATTAGGAAGATGAATCAAGTGGCAGGTTGCAGATGAATAAGCTAGTCCTTTGTAGCTGTTTAAAAGATAATTGGTTCATGTTACTTATCTCTTATCCCTTCTCTTTGGGCAAGAGAAAAGTCTCTGGGAGAAATAAACGAGGAATCCCTCATAAATATTAATGCAAAAATCTGTCCATGGAGAATAAATATAGGGACATTTTGTTTTAAATGCTCTATATCGTTGCGATTCATTAGCATATATGTTGTAAAAGCTTCTTCTCTTCCCTTGAGAGAACTGTATTCTGTTCAGCTAATAGCCACAGACCAAAATCTGTAGCTTGTCAAGACTGTAATACTGAAGACATATGGCAGAACTTTGCTCCCTGTTTTAGCCAGGGGCCTTCTGGTTCCCTGCACTCAGAGGTACTGCCTGTGGCCAGGTGCCTGATGTCTTAACCCCATTCCCGCCCACCCTCCACCTGAACCTTTTATCCAGCCTCCCATTTTCCATGTACCCGTGTGTCCTTTTCACTCAGAGAAGGTTAGATCTGTGGAGGCCAGACCAGGAACATCGTGGCACAGAAAAGGACTTCTTGTAAACAGAGGGAGAGATGAAGCATTCCTCTCGAGCACAGCATTAGGTGCTCACAAATCTCAGGCAGCATGATGGATGGGCCACATGTACTTTAAATACAGCAGCATCCTGTTGCCAAGTATTGTGGTCAACATATTGCTACTGTTGGAGTAGGGTCATGAGACCATCTTGCTGTGGATGATGCTGCTGGGCTGTGAGGCTCACTGCACTCTTGCTGTGTTTATTTGTACATTCATGCCCCTTATCTAGAGACCATGTTCACAGAGTACAAGTATGTTTTCCATAAGAGCCCATGTGTGATGAAGCCTAATCCACATGTTTCCCACAGCAGGGGAGCAGTGCCTTTTCTTCCCAGTTTCTCAGATAGAGGTTCTTGTTGCCTCAGATCCTAGGAACCTCAGCATAATTTTATTTTTATTTTGAAAATCAAATTGTAAACTGCCCTTTCACTTACAGGAAGCTCTTTTCAGCTTCTCTTTGGCAAGTTTGCCTGCTGGCATGAGTTGAATAAGGGTTCTTGGAATGCAAGTCCAGGGATGCTAAATGGTTTATCTGATGTTTCAGATTGTGGTTGACTGCTGGTACCTAAAAGAGCAGACAACTAAGTCTTGGATGATGGAAGACACTGTATCTGAAAATTTTATGATAAAAACATTGTGTCCCACAACAACAACAACAACAACACCATGTCTAGAGAAGCAGGACTGTCACTGCCAGCAGGGTAGTGTTAGGCAAACTCTAGGGGAGTGCACAAGCCAAGCAAGGGTGGCAAGGGACACCAGAGTTATGGTGACAGGTGTGTCACATCCTGCTCTGTCAACCTCATAGACACTTGCAGCCTTCAGTGACTGGCTCTGGTCCTGGCTTGCTCTTAGCTGCCTTATCATGTATTTGTCTCGGACTATATGTGACATAGAAAACTGAGAGACTAGTGTCTTCTGTAGATACTGAATCACAGAGCAGTCACATAGACTAGAAAACAGTAATAAAAAACCTAGCCATTAAGCCCGGAGTGGAACGTGGCAGCCTGCAAAATCAGTTTAAAATGATGTTTCATTGCGCCCTCTAATTGCATTTCTCCTTTACAAGGTGATTTTATCCAGGAAGACAGCTGTCTGCTGTGGCTATTACATCACTGGCCATTACAGGGCAAAGGAAGAAAAGAATGGGTGTTTCTCTAAGTCTCATCAGATAGATGCTGGTCCTTTTCCTATTTTAGTTTCTAAAAACATCTATTTTAAAGCATTGCATAAACTTTGGATCACAGTAAACAAAGCTATGGCTTCATTATATGTTGGATTTTGTTTAGTACAGTCTTCAAAACAGCAGACATGATAAAATAATTGAAAGTAAAGGATATTTGTTTAATTCTCTTGCATAACGAAGAGCTGGAGCCTGGGATTATTAGCTTTTTACACTATAGGGTTCCAAACTAAAGCTGGGTGCAAGTGAGACTCTTTGAAATCCTTCTGTTCTGCCTGAGCTGAAAAGTAATTCCTGTGATCTCTTGGTATGTTTCTCTGCCACATTGGCCATTAGTAAGCCATAGTTTTCAGCCACCACCAAAGTCTCCACATAGCATATAGGTGACAAAGAAATAGTGAGCTGGGATTTTGTTAATTTCTGCTGAAGAGTTCAGAAGCTCACAAATGCAGTAACCACTGTGAGCCTGGGTCTGAGGAGGATGTGGTTGTGCTCGGTTGGAGTTGCTTAGGTAGACCATAGAATGGCCTTTATTACCTATCCACCAGTCAGCCCAATACTCACTGCCATCAAACTGACACACAGGCATTCTCAGCAGAAAAGCCGAGAAGCACTGTTTGTTGCCCCTGTCATAGCGACATAGCTTACTGGGACGTAAATCTCCACATTTGGCTCTAGTGTGGAAAGAATTGGTTATTTTCCTTCAATCTGGAGGCATGAGAAAGCAGTGGAAATACATTATTGAATGGAGAAGCAGGGGGAGTGGGCACTCAGATGGCTGAGTCAGTGCAGAACAGGCTCCCAAGCAAAGGGACCCAGCCAGCCAGAGGTAGCAGCCCAGCATCAGTACCGATCACCTTCATTCATGTTAGCTTGTGACCACAGGAAGGCTGGAGGTTCCGCTTTCATTCTTCCCTGTACCATCTTATCCTATACCCGCGTAGTTAGTCTAGATAACTAGGCATGCCGTACTATCTGATGCATACTTGAGAATTAATATACTTATGAAAATCACAAGTACACAATTTAGATTTTTTTAAAAAAATTGTGTATATATGTACATGTGTATATTTGTATACATGTGACTATTTTAGATCTGATATATATTTTATAGCCATTATTTAATAGCTTTATCTTATTGCTAAATCATATCTATTTAAATTGTGAAGCATGTACAAACATGTATAAGTACCACCTTGCAATAACTGGGAAAATGAACATTATTTCAATATTGCCCCATGCCCCTTTATCATTATTATTTTTTTTTGTAGATTGGTTTGTATTTTCTAGAACTTTATGTAAATGAAGTCATGTAACATGTATCCTTTTAAAAGTCTGTCTTTCTAACTTGGTATTACCATCGAGATTCAGCCTTATTGTTATTTATTTTTGCTGTTGTGCAGTATTCCATTGACTGTTCCACAATATATCCCTTTGTCTCTGGTGATGTTTGGGTTGCTTGGCTGCAACAGATTTTTGTGTAGACGTGTGCTTCCATTTTTCCTGTAAGGACCTTGAATTAACAGTACCTTGGTCACATGCTAGATATGTTTAACTTTTTAAGAAAGTGAACTGTTTTCTAAAGTTGCATGGTTTCACATCCCCAGCAGCAGGGTTTGAGAGTGCAGGGGCTCCATTCCTTCACCTGTGTTCTACACGGCTGATAGGTGTGTGGTGGGATCTCTCTATTGCTTCAACAGGCATTTCCCTAACAACTAGTGATACTGACTGAACACCCAGATGTCTTGGTGAAGTGCAGAGGGTCAGGCCTTCTGTTAGGGTTGGTTGAAAGGCAGGTCAGCATTTCTTTTGAAGGCTTCAAAGAGGCTTTAATGCAGGGCTGTTGTGGTAAACACATTAGACCCAGTTCTATGGTTGTTTATCTGCCAAGTGCCTGCTGTGTGCTCATCATCTCCCTCAGTTGCCAGGGGAATTTCAGAGGAAACAGGTGGAAACCAAAATGTGCAGGGGTCTAAACACAAGACCTTGCCTGTGTGTTTTCTGTTCCTTAGCTTTGGGCTCTTGACATCTTCCTGTATGGGTGTGATAACTGTGGTCTAGAGTAACTGTTGGTGAGGATAGGTTAAAGCAAGTTTGAACTGGTGTGTGTGTGTGTGTGTGTGTGTGTGTGTGTGTGTGTGTGTGTGTGTGTGTCTATCTGTACCACTGATATCTAAATTCTTGCTATTCTTGCCATCCCTTTGGTTTGCTTTAGTTTTTTTGTTTATTGAGACTCATCTTGCTGTGTAGCCCTTGCTGGTCCAGAACTTACTATATAGATCAAGCTGGCCTCAGATTTATGGTGAACCTTCTGCCTCTTGCTTCCCAGGTGCTGGAATTATGAGGGTCACTATGCCTGGTTTAAAGTCACATTCTTATTTGCACCAAGTTCTACTTTGTGTTCACTTTTATGATTTAGGAAATAAAATATGTCCATCATGGTGGATGCTGGGTGCTAAATAAGTTGTAGGCAGCAGGTAAACTTCCCAGTAATCCAGAGGAAGGCCAGCTATGCAACCCCCCCCCCCATCTTATCTCTTTTTTTTTGTTGCCAAGTAACCTCATCCTTAACCTTTTATAACTAGACTTGGGTCTCAGACTCAACCAAAAATAGCTTAATCGTGAACTATGGAGGATACATTGTCATAGTACAGGCTGTCCCCAGATTTTTCTTTGTACCTAGTCTACAGAAAGACTACTGAAGTGATATGCATGTCCCCAGGTCTCTTTCCCAATAGGCTCTGTTGCTCAGGTACACCTTTGAAGGGCTGTGACTTGACTCTAGGGACTCTCTTAGTTACAATTTCCTGGCTCCCCATGTGGTAGATCTGAGGACTTGTCATCACAGAGAATCACAGGGTATCACAGTGCTCTAAAGAAAATAACCCTAATTCTTTTGCAAGCTTTACTTTATTCTTAGTAATACTGTGAGAATGATTTTCAAACATAGTGCCTCTAGGGAACTTTTCTCCCATTTGGCATATAACAAAATAGTTGATTTGGAGTGGGGAAGGGGATTAGATTTGGGCATGTTGGAGAAAAAAAAATAGCAATGAAATTATGTAATATATTAAGTAAATTGAAGCTACCAGTTATATTTCCCCCCTCATCCTTGTTGCACGAATAAAGGAAACTCAGGGCCAGATCTCTGGGAAAAGCTGAGATATTAAAGAGAATAAACACCACAGTCAGATCTCACCCAGCTGAATTCCTCAGCCTCGCTCCTCCTGGCTTCTTCTGCCTGCTCTGTCTTTCTACGCCTGCCTTAAATACTTCCTTTGCTCAGTTAAGGCATGCCACCACCACTGCCTGCCTGGGAGCCTGGAACTCCAGTAAACTAAAATGACCTCCAAATCAGTTTGGATTAAGGGCGTAGGTCACCACTCCCGGGATATTCCCTGTGCTGGGATTAAAGGAGTTACCACTGTGTGATCCTCCTAGACTGACTGTGGGTGAATCCCTCTGACATCTCCGAATATTTTATATATCCCCACATATCCTCACTTTTCTTGTTGGCTAAAGTGGACCTTACTCCCCCCATAGGCTGTGCACAAACCCTACATCACTGGTGGGCTGGAATGGGTTTTCACAAAATAACTGGATTTTTGGCAAATTTTTATTTTTAACAAAGGAGCACTTAGAATTTAGAGGTCCCTTATGACCAATTAATTCAATGCAGTTTGTTCAGCAGACATGCAGACACTACACAAAACTGTCCTCACTCCAAAGGAACTTCTGTATTGTTGAGGAAGCATATTTGGGACACCGTGAAACCCAGACTGGAAGAGGTCTCTTCCACCCTCATCCTGTGTTAGAGAAACTCTGGTTGCAGAGAACTTTCCTAGATTCCTGAGGTTGTCAGCCCTGCTAACATGTCATCATCCTCCCCTTTTCTCTTGGGTGGACATGAGCAGAGGCAGACAAGTCAGGCTATAGAACACATTTACATCTGTTTCTCCTCAGCTTTGCTTTACTGTTCCTGGTCGTAGTGTCCTCACTTTGGAGACCTGTCTATGAACCTGGCGCCAGTCCATTGCTTCTCATTCTTTGCAGGTGGGAGGGTGTGGGTCCTTCAGTTGCAGAGCTTTATGGTCCAGTGTGCCTGCTGGACTGCTTTTTGGCAGAGGTGGACGAGTCCAGATTTATAACCTCCGCTCAAGGAATAAGACGACAGCTCACTGGCCAAAGATGAACGTGACGGCACAGGACACCTGAGTCATTCTGGAGTGTTGTCGCTCTCCTCAGCTATACGTGTGTCGACACTGGAGCTCACAGTTTGTCCACAGTCCTAGATGCAGACCTGGGTGTGAGGATTCCAGCAGCCACACTTATCAGCTGTACAAAGCATGACCACTGGGGTGTGGTGTGTTTATGAGGGGTCAGTGCCTGGGAAAGGAAGGAGAGAAACAGACCAAGGCCAGAAGGACAGTTTGCCTGCATCCAAAAGGGCCTTGGCCCCCTGGGAAATGTCTGGAGCCAGTGTTGCCTGGTGCTGAGCAAGAGGTGTGCCCTCACTCTGTCAACCCTAGAAAGGTTGTACTGCAGTGAGGCTCCAGTTTACAGCTGGGGCCGGCTCTGAAGGAGCTTGACTGCCCCGACAGCTGGCCACAGGAGCTTCCTAGGAGAGGACTCTGTTGGCTGAACCTAGCCAATCCTAGTCTTTCTCAGCCTCAATACTGTTACCATGTAGTAGTGTTTCAGAATGCTAGTCACTGATCCCTCACATCCTGAAAGTGGCATGCTTGCACAGCACCCCAATACCAATAGTGAATGCTGCTTCCCTCACTGTTGCCCAGATGCTGAGTGTCAGCTGTCATACAGCTACAGCACGTGCCTCAATCTACCACTCTCCTGCCCCGTGTGCTGCGTTTAGATAGAGGTCTGTTCTTCTCAGTGAGCTTCTCCTCCTGAGTGGGGCTCACTGCAGACCCTTCACTGCTGTTGCTCTCTGATCTGTCCTTGGTAGTCATTGTCTCCTGTAATAATATTCATTCTGGGTTTCTGTTTACCCTTAGCTGCAGTGCTAACCTAGGGCAGTGCAGAGCTGCATTCCTGCTACACTTGAGCCCCCAATCACTGGGGCCCTTCGAGTCACAATGAATGAGTATACTAGGGATACCATGTGGTGGCCTAGGTGCCACTTAGATTTCTCTTCATTCTACTGTCTGCTTGTCAGAGCTAGTGTTGAGGCAAGATGATGACACCCCTGTCTCCCATTCTTAGACTAGGATTGCAGAGTACCCAGGAGGCAGCTATAACACAGTGGAATTCTTGCTGCATCTCCTGGTCAAGATGTGTGCTCCTTTTAGAAGCAATGAGTTCTCATCACAGAGGAAAGGTGTTTCTCTTGGCTCCCCTTGACTCTCAGACCTGTGTACTGTTCCCCCAGAGACACAGCATCCTACAGAACTCCCTGATTTGATGCTATCTATACTGTATCTTAGGAGATGGTGCCCTGTGGTGATATGCTGTATATTTAATAAAACTAGTCTGAACTATCAGAGACGAGATCTACCCACAGTCAATCCAGGAGGGTAATAAAACTAGTCTGAACTATCAGAGACGAGATCTACCCACAGTCAATCCAGGAGGGTCAGAATGGTAATTCACCTTTAATCCCAGCAGATCTGAGTTTGAGGCCAGCTTGGTTTACAGAGGGAGATCCAGGCTCCCAGGCAGGCAGTGGTGGTGCCAGGCCTTTAATACCATAACTCCAGAGACAGAGATCTTTCTGTGTTTCTGTGAGTTCAAATAACTACCAAATATTAACATCCCATGCCTTTAATCTTAACCTGGATATGAAACAACTGGGCGAAGAGGGTATTTAAGGTAGGCATAGAAAGACAGATTAAGGCAGTAGAAGCCTCAAGGAGTGAGGCTGAGGAAGCTTTAAGACAGCTGGGTGAGATTTGACTGTGGTGTTTCCTCTCTTTGATATTTCAACCTTTTCCCGATATCTGACTCTGAGTTCCCTTTATTGCAACCAGAATTCTTGCAACAGTACTCCAGATTTTCATAGTGATGTCCTGGCATCATAGATATCATTCCTTTGAGAGCAAACAGCTAGCACTCCAGGATAGAAGATACCAAATCATAAGCTTCAGCAATCAGGCCCCCTTGAGGAATAGCCTGTCTTGGCCACTCAGTATCGGTATCTCTTGCTGACACATGTTGTTTATTGGCATCAGTAACCAGATCACTTCAAGAAGGGTATATTTATTCTGTTGAGCCCATTTCTGCCACCTGCCACCTTTGAGTGGATGGATGCACTAGGGTTACCATTTTGTCCTCCTGATTGCTCAGTGCCTTTTGCTTGGGAGGTGGATAGTGTTGACATGTGGTCCCTTCCACCTTTTCCATTCCCCTTGTACCCATGCATGTGTCCAATCTAAGTGAGTCAGCCACCTCTGCCCATGAGACCATGCATCATTTAACCTTTGCTACTCCTTCTGTAGGAAGCAGAGCTTCGCTTGTACTGAAGTACCTCTGAAGTGTCACTCACTGGACTCTGGTGATATATATTTAATAAAAGTAGTCTGAAATATCAGAGGGCAGAGTCATCCACGGCCAAACTACGAAGGGAGTGCTGACCCACACACTCTCAGGAGGCAGAGGTCCATCTGGATCTCTGTGAGTTCAAGGCCACACAGCCATGCAGTGGTAACACTCACTTTTAATCTAGCTCTAGGAGAGTTGAACCAGGAGTAAAATAGCTGGGCAGGGAAAGAAATATAAGGAGGAGAAAGGAGAAGTTCTTCCCTTTTGCCTGAGCACCCATTCAGTCTGAGGACTTGTGGAGCAGGATTTTCCTTGTTTGGCCTGAGGAGTTGGCTGGTGAGAATTGGCTGTGGTTTGTTCCATGTCTCTTTGATATTCCAGACTAATTTTATTAAATTTCCAGTATATCACCACACAGGGCCACTTTCCCCTCATTTCTGGGTCTGTAAGCCAGTTGACTAAGATGACCCACCTGTAGACCAAATGTGAGTCTTTCTTTCTCTTTCTGTTGGTCTGAACCTTGAGAAGAAGCTGACACAGCCACGCTGGGCTTTATATTGTGCCAGAGGGCAGGAGAGCACTCCCAAAGAAGTCTAAATGACTTTGACATTCATAAAGATGCCTCCTTCTCAGACATGGTGTATAGTGAGGCCCTCCACCTGTGAGCTTATGATCATCTTCAGTCCTCCTCCAGGAGCCCGACTCCGGTGCTGGAGCATGGCCCGCAGGACGAGGGTTTGTGTTTGATTGTCCCTGTCTTTCACTGTGAGAACAAACCTTGGCCATAAAGAGCAACTCGGGAAACTTGGTTTTAGTGGATTCAGGTCAGATCCTAGGAATAGAGAGAAGCCTTGTTCTCAGCACTTACGGATGGATAAAAATGAAGGACAGGTCCCAACTGTGCAGCTTCTGGATAGACTGAGTCTTAGCCTGGGGTTCCCGTTTATCTGCATGCCACGTTTCCAGCCTCTTTGAAATTACTTACCTTCGACAAGGGTACCAACAGTGGCAGCACAGCTCCTAGCATGTTCCAGATGGCAATCACTATGTGTTAGCTATTCAAATGTCATGGCGGTTATTATATACAGTGGCAGTAGTATATCCCAAATGAGTTTTTGTGGGTACTAATTGCCTCAGGATTCCAGCAGGGAGCTGTGAGGAAGAGTCCCTGGTGGGGTCAGGCTCTAGTGGCTTTATTTTGTATTAACAGTACATTCCCTTTCCAAAGCAGGCACCAAAAGAGATACAATGTGGGTTGAAATGTTCATTAGGAGTTTTCAGAACTTCAATTCCTGTCTGCACATGCTTTCCACATCTACAACCTGTAGAAAGACACCTGCAAGTGTGGACAGTAACAAGACTGTTCTGTCTCCTCCATGCACACTCGGGTTAAGCTATGTCTTCTTCTTGCACATGTGTTTACTCGGTGTATGCAGAGTACACAGTTTTCCTTCCAAATAATGCAATTAACAACAATGTTGTTACAAGTCACTAGATGAACTTAGAAAAGCTCTCCTAACAGATAGTTGGAGTAAATGCCTTGGTCGCTTATAACTAATGAATCATGACACTGAGAAATCTGTGCACTCCTTCTGAGCCTTCATTATTCAAAGAACATGTGATTATGTCTTAATTTTTTTAATTATTGATTTATTTATTGTGTGTAATGCCTCGTGAGATGGCTGTTTCAAGGACATATCATTTACAGAATCAAATGAAGACTCGCCTCTCACCCTGAAGTTTTACTCATGTCTTCCCACAGAAGAAGCCTGCTTAAAGGTGTGTTTCTTGTTTCTGACATTCAGAAATTAGTTCCTTTTGAATCTCCAAAGCAGCCAATGCAGTTAGCATGCTTCTGCCCAGACCCTGATGAGTTCCTGCAGGGGTACAAGGATATGGAAGGAACAGCTCCTGTCACTTCTGAATGGCAGTGGCTGAGGGTGTGTCTCCCTCAACAGGTGTAGGCTTGGGTCTTTGGTGGCCACCTGCATATTTGGAACACAGCTGTACCTCAGCTTAGCAAGCGTCTGTTGTTTTGTATGTCTGCCTCCAAGATATTTGGGTACAAGTAGCAGTTAGGAGAAACTGTCAAAAGTTGTCTTGGAAGGGAAAACAAGTTCCTTTTGCTGAAAAGGGTTATGACTGAAAGCTAAGTAAAGCTTCTTCGTTCTGCGTTTTAACACACACTCAGGTTTCCCATTGTACCCTGCGGCTGTAATGCCAATTACACTGATTAATGAATTGACCACAAGTGTTTATGGATTTCCCTCCCATGTCTGATTAGTGCACAGTTGTGTGCCCTTGACTATGAAGAACTTATAATCCGATTGAAGGACGAGATTGTTTTTAGATGCAGGTAAGAGAATATCAATTCCTGGTGATTTGTATAGACTGTCTGTCATCAAAGTATTGTGAGCTGAGGTCCTGGGAGAGGGTTGGCGGCCAGCTCTGCTACATTTATGGAAACCCTAGACCTGGACAGTACCTGCATTTCCTAGGCAAGGCAGGCTTTCAGGCCGCAATGTGTGGAGTCAGGGTGAAGATGCTGCCTTCTTGTAGGTGACACAGAAACTGATGGCCAAGTATGCTATAGGGTACAGGCAGTGACCTGAAAGGACAGGGCAGCAGCTCTGACCTCTGTCTCCCAAGGCCATCTCCCTGCTGTTGGTGAAGGTCACATAAGCAATACACACACTCTCAGCCAAACTCTCAGGGAAGATCAAGAAGACGACATATCCAGGTAGAGCCTTTCATGCAGAGCAGCTGCAGGAGGGTCCCTTCAGGGCTCACTTCCAAGCATTTCTATGGACTGGAGCTTTCTATGGGTGTTTTATTGTGGGGTCTTGTAGTAAGTTTCTGGTCCGGACTTTACGGCCTAGCCTTGTGGCCCAGACCTGCAGACCCACAGTCCCATAGTCCCACTGAAACACACAGACGCTTATATTAATTTTAGGCTGATTGACCTGGGGTCCAGGCATATAACTTGCTAACTCTTTACCCTTAAACTAACCCATGATTCTTACCCAGTTCAGACATGCGGCTTGGTACCTTTTCTCAGAGCAGCATAGATGTCCTCTGCATCTGCTTTTTTGGTGTCTGTGTGGCATCTCTACCCTGTTCTTCCTGTTCCCATAGTTTTCCTAGTCTGGTAGCCCCACTTAAACTTCCTGTCAGCGGGACAATTATTTACAATGTAACATAATCCCACTACAGGGTCTCTATGGACTCCACATAGGCAGAGAAAACTTTGTTAAGAGCTCTGGCCCCTTTCAGACCAGAGTGGAGTTGGACTTCAGAGGAATCATACTCCCTGAACTCAGTGTGGGGGAAGAAATTCCAGGGCAGTTAGGAGGGACAGCTAAGGAAGATCAGAGGTAAAGCCTGTTTCCTGTAGGTTGGAAAGATGACAAGCATACCAGTGTATGAAGGTGGCAGTGGGGGCTGATGGCTGAACTCAGGTTTTCTTGGTGGCAAACTGGAGTCAGGCAGTGGCACAGTGTCTATGCAAGGTCTTGTTGACAGATATGAGGACCAACTGTGTCTTGCTGAAATAGGCAATGGAGACTTGGTAACAGTGGCTGGAATTTGCATTGTTTTTTGCAATTTAGTTAAAGAACATTCATATAGCAGGAAAGAACATTGAAACAGGATGTTGAGGTGTGTGTGTAATTGCCAGAGCTGCCTGACAGCAGTCTATGGTGACTTCTCCTTTCCCGTGGGGATGCTTGTGTATTTTTATAGCAGAGAACTAAGAACATAGCAAGTCTCAACAAAATGCAAGTAAACTTAGTGCCACAGAACCGTACATTTTAAAAAGTAGTCATGGTTCTATACGGGTGTTTGAAAGCACCTTACAAAGATGGTTAAAATAGTAAGTCATGTTGTGTATATCTTACCTAGAAAGCAATAATACCCATTTGGCTGGCAACAGGGCCTGCTGCCATCCTGAGAAGGAGGCTCCTGGTCCAATGGTGACCCAGCCCCCTGCCCTTCCCCTGAGGCATTGCAAGAGCAAACTCAGTCTCCACGTGTGACTCAGCAGCACTCCCTATAAATGTGTTTTTTTCAATCTTTGTCAGCCTCATTTGTATAGCTCGAGTCCTTGATGCCATCACCCACACAGTGGAGAGCATTGTGAATTTAGGATGATGGCTCTTTTCCTCCACACACCTCTAAGTACATTCAGAGCATGCACAGTGAGTGGCTTCTTCAGTGTATAAGTGGCAGTGATGTATTAATTATTCTTGGGTGGAAAGGTAGCTGGCAAAGACTGTTTCCCTATACTCACGTTATTTTCTAAAATTAAAAGGCATAGTCACAATGTTAAAGCATTTTAAGAGAAAAACAAAAGAGGCTTGTAATTTGACTTTTCCCCCCTACCCTCTATTTGGAGATAAGATCTCCTTTGTAGCCCAGGCTGACCTTAAACCCACTATATTAGTGAATTTGGCTTTGAATGCCGGTGTTCAGGTTTCCCTTGAACTCCTTGTATTGGAATTATGGGTATCTGCCACCATGCCCAACATTACTTAGCATTCTTAATGTGATCTTATTTTACCTTTTAATTACTGTGTTTACAGAAATAATTTTCCTGACTCTCTCTCTTTTTTTTTTTTTTTTTTTTTTTGTGGTGTTATTTTTTCATGCAGGGTCTCACTTGTAGCCCAGGTTGGACTCAAACTCATGGCAGCCCTTCTGCTTTACCATTCTGAGTTCTGGTTTATGGGTGCAGGTACCATGCTTGTTCCTCCTAGTTTATGTTTAAAACTTGCAACCCCTCAATCTGAAGCCTCATCCAGGTCTTTATGCGCATGGCCTCTGTCCTTAGCTTTTGGCTTCAGGCCCCTCCAGTGTGTTCTCATGTAACTGGGAACCCTGAGAGCTGTCACCTATGTGATACCTGGTATATAATCCCCAGCACCCCAGTTCTGCCTCAGTGGAATCCAGATTAATGGGGTTTCCTTAAACCCAGCCCAGCAGGGAGAGGCCCAATTTCACACATAATTCTTTTGAACTACTTCTAGCATTTTAATTGTTTGCTACTGTGTCAATATATTGTCCTCCTGACAGTTGGGACAGCATAAATGGAGAGCGAGAGGAAGTAGAAAATTGAGTAAATCTGCAAGAAAATAAGAGTGCCTTTGAAATATCTAAAAGGCGGACTCCCTGGCATCAGGAAGACACTTGCTCTCTGGCACTGTCCCGCATAGTATTTGGGGGAGGTTGTGATTTCTCTAGACAGGACCTGCTTAGGATGAAGTTCCTGAACCTGAAGTTGCCAGGTCCTGTCTGTCTATGCTTCCTCACTGAGCAGATACCCCACCTGCTCACCCCAGGAGTCTTCTGATTGTGGTGCATTCCTGCTACTCTGTATATACTCAAGCCCTGTCCTTTTGCCCTATTTCAGTAAAGCCTCATTAAAATGTTGATTCCCCCCCCCCCCCAGCATCCAATCCTCACTACTGCCATTTAATAGTCTTGCCCCAAGGAGTTTTTGAACACATAGACACCCCCGAAGTCTTAGACTCTCCCTGCTTGCACACCTAGTTAAACAAGAAAAAATCCAGACCCATGATGTACACTCATCAGTCAGTCAAGGGGTGGGGGACTATCAGTCAGGACAGGTGGTACCAAAAGACTATAGAATTGTCACTTGAGTCCTGTCCATGACACCCATCCAGGCCAGCAGTAGTACAATATTTAGGGAAAAGTTCAACCCAAGAGTTTAGTCTTGGCTCACTTGTATTATGTATTTTTTTAAAGATGCGTGACCTCAGGAAAAGGGTCATGAATCTTGAAAAGACCCCTAAGTCATAAAGTTCAGTGAATGGAGGGACCACTTAAGCTGCTCCACAGTTGAATGGGTGTTTGGCAACTTCCTGCAGTGTGGAGGGATCACCTAAGCTGCTTCACAGTTGAGCTGGTGTTAGTGACTGCCTGTGGTGAGTGGATTCCTATAGGAAGCACTGGGAATATATCAGTACTGTAGCTGATGGTTCTGATGGGGAGTGGCAAGGCCATCTGTCTGTTAAATGCACAACCAAGTCCAAATACTAGTCTGAGATCACATTATCAAAGGGGTGAAAACCCTCACTTCATAACCAACCAGAACTTGGGGTTAGTGAGCTTTCTCGTTATTTAGGAGTAAGCAATTATGTCTAACAAGAAATCAAGGTTTAGGGTCTAGGGGTAGCTCAGTATGCAAGCATGGGCACCTGAGTCAAATCCCTAGCACCCGTGTAAAATGTCAGGTACAGTGGTGCACACTTACAGTTCCTATGACTAGGTAAGTTAGTGAGTTCCGAGTTCACTAAAAGACCCTGCCTCAAAAGATAAAGTACAAAGCTATCAAGGTAGAGGCCTAATGTCAATCATGGCTTCTATACATGGATACATGTACATACAACGCACATGCAAAGAAATCAAGGTTTTAGCATATTGTATAAAACTAGAGAAAAATGAACCTCAAAGTGTTAAAGAGAAAGATGACCTCCGCCCACAAGACAACAAAAGACTGAGGGCAGAGGAGGTTCTAGGTGCAGATGTGGCTATAGTCTGATGCCAGTCGCCAGCGACGGGAAAAATCCCCACTGAGGGAAAAAGAAGCAAATGTCCCCAGTAAGACTGTGCCATGCTTCCCAGGCCATAAATAGGCATAGAGGCAGATCCTGTGCTCTTGACACAGAAGATCAGTGAGAGACCCATTTAGATCAGGACACACAGTGTTGGTGGTCAATAAAAGGGACTTCCAGCAAAAGAGTGACACCCACAGTAAGGCCTAATGGGCCAGAGTACCAGCTATGTGACTGACAGGAAGTGCCAAGAGAGAGGCCAAGACTCACTTTAATATAGTCCATAGTAGACCAGGGCGACAAAGATTCCAACATGCATGTGCATGATTTTTATAATGTCTCCTTGTCCCCATTAGTGAGCTGCCACCCCTGCAGAGATGTCATCCCTATGGATCAGAAGAAGCTTCTCCAGGCCCTCTGCAGATCCATTCTCTTCTCTGTTTTACTGGCTCATTATCCCATGCTCTGTCAGATGACAACGTTCAGTTTGAAAGAGGGACTTGGTCTTTTTCACTGCTGTAGCCCCCAGAGCCTGTAACATGTCTTTCAAAACACTGGTGGCTTAAGAAACACCTGCAGGTCTCTTTCTCTGTGCCAGCTGTTGTGGGAGCACAGACCCCTGCTCCAAGAGGGTAAGTGCCCCAGGGAGAGTAGAGCTGGCAGAAAGGGCCCAGAGACAGGGGGCCAGGGAATATGCCTTGAGGTGGTGATAGAGGAGCAGATGGGGTGCTAGCCAGGAAGCCCTCTGGGAGAAGATATTTCAGACAGACACTCCAAGGACAAAGGGTATTAATAAGGTAGGTTGGGCCTTGCATACCAAGCTTGGACTTTCTCTTAAACTGTAGGCCTGATACTGGCTCTGCTCTGACACAGAATCGTTTGGATCAGCTGAGCAGGAAAAATTTGGGCTGTAAATGACCTTGAGTCACTGCTGACCCCAGGCAGCTCTGCTATGGTATGATGCAAAGAAGAGTTTTTGTTTTATACATTGTTTTTGAGGTGAACAATATATGCTAATCTCAATTATTAAAAAGTCCATTTGGAACATTTATTAGCACAAATGAATTCAATTATTTCAAATATAGAAGCAAAATATTGTACACGATGAAAATATGTGATATAATTAGACTATTAATGAAGACACTTATACCTCTGCATGATTGAAAATGAAAGCTTAACAGTCTTGAAAGGATGGTGCTAAATATTTACTTATCTGTCTGAGGTTCACATTCTTAGATGCTAAAAATACTCAATATTAATAACGGGTGGGAGAGACTTAATGCAGTAGTAAACCATTTCATATTTGTCTCACACCAAAGTTAAAACCACTTCTATTAAGTCTACTGGGCATTTTGTGAAATAGGAACTACTGATAGGGTAGGAGGGGGCTGTCCCCAAGCAGTCACCATGCCAGCTCTGAGAGGAGTGTCTGTAGGATGACTGAGTATGATGGGAAAGTCTGCCTGGAAGGTGGGCTACTGTCACCTATGCTGTCAAATTTCTGGAGATGCAATGAGGAGATGAGTGAGTTGTGTCAAAATACAGACATGGAGCAAAGAAGGAAACCAACATGGGCCTTTCCTCCTGGGAAAGTCTGGTTTGGCTTGGCTGACTTCTTCCTTTTCTGCCTCTGTCAGGCAGTGCGGAATGGCACTTGCATCACAGGGTTGTAACATATGAAGAGGGAGAGCAGAGTGACAGGCCTCATGCTGTCTGTAGTCCTGCAGCAAGGTCTCCTGGGAACTCAGCTCAAGCCTCGATCACTGTACTACCCCTGACAGGTGATTAGTATACACATTAAAGTAGAGACAGAGGGCTGGGGAGATGGCTCGGCAAATGAAGTACTTATCTTGCAGGTGTGAGAACTTCCATTCAAATCCCCAGACCCCATGCATATGCCAGACATGGTAGTGCATGTCTGTAACTCCTTGCTCCTTTAGCAAGATGAGAGATAGAGACATTTTCAGAAGCATGCAGGTCAACCTGCCAAGCTTATGAAGAACTAGTCTCAGGGTAAAAGGCAAGGACTGACCCCTGAGGTCCTCTGATCCTTACAGGGGACATGACACATGTGAGGCTGCACTTACATGAGCACACAAACCATGCATACATATAGACAAATTAAAAGCAGAAAAACATCAGCTTAGTGCTGTGATTGGCAAGCAAGCCAAGGCTTACTGGCCATGCTTCTTAAATACAGTTTTGTGCACATTCATTTGTAAATCCAAAGAGACTGCTCTGAGGTGACTTATTACCACAGAGATCATGTGATCAGCAAAGCTAAAAGTATTTGCTCCATAGACCTTTAATAGGTCTGCTGGTCCTTTACTTAGAGGGTTCAAGTCCACATCTCTCTTCCTGGCTACATAATGGTGTAGCGCTGTCTGCTGCCTGGTGATTATGATATTCTTGAGAAAGCAAGGGGTGACTGACTCACTTACCGTGTCATTCATAAAAAGCTGTTTTATTTGCTATACTGATTCTCAGTCTGGTCTGGCCCAGTTTGTCAGCTCTGGACTTGGCACTCACCTGTGTTGTATACCTAGGCTCTTTCTCCCTGTGGCCTTAGCTCCCTTCCTATCAGTGTGGCCTCACCGCTCATGTGAGTGGAAGAGCTTGTCCTCTTTGGTGTTCTGGGGTTTCCACAAGCTCAGAAGCAAAAGCTGCTTGAGCTTTCCTGGTGCTCAGGCCTGGAACTGGTATGGTAGTTGATGTTTATTACTTAGAGCATCACAAGACCATGTCAGACTTGGAGGAAGGAAGTGACACCAGTGCACACACCCTACTGGAAGCCATCAGTTGATAGACGGCCACCCATGGAAGAGTACACAAAGTATGCTATTCGTGTGCATACTCTGTATTTGGGAGTAGGTCTTTCCCGGGTGATTTCCTCCTGATTGGAATCCTCTTTCTCTAACACTTTAAAATAGAGTGGGAAGAAAATGGGGTCACTTGTTAAATTTGGTTGGAAATTTGAGGCCTGGCTTTTCTTAGTGCCTGGCAGTGTGTCCTTCTTTCTGCATCTCATGCTATTTTAGCAGTAACATGGTTACTTGGGGCCTGAAGAGTTGCCATAAGTTATCATTTTTCCTCATGTCCTGCTTTGCCTTGTCATTGTGTTAGTGTGGTAAATCATCCTCCTGCTGTTGTGGGTGCAAATGAGCCTCAGTGTGTAGGGGATTACACACAAGCACACACAGTAAATCCTGAGCCCTTCTGATGCTCCTCTAATGAGCATTCCCTCTCCCGGGAATGCTGTAGTACCAGTTAGAACTGGTGCTCACAAAAGGCTACATTTTAAAATAAATCCAGAAAGAGGGATTAGATCATCTGTGCATCCCGTGTGTTTGACTTCTTCATTATCAGAAATTTGTATTTTAGTTTTATTTTGGCACAGGGGCCCAGATTGCAGCTGTCCAAATGGCTTGTGCCTGTTTTGAAGGAGAACATCTTTAGCCATCACTCAGAGTAAGCATCAGAGAATGAGATTTATTGTAATTTAGCCAAGACAAATAATGCTTTCCCTTAAAACTTGCAACAGTGCTGTGAATGAGCAAGTGTTTATATAAGGTGTGAGTTAAGTTTTATGCGGTCACAAATGTGAGTCCCAGCCAGCAGCCTTTTATATTTTGGGTAACAATTTTGGTGGCATTCTTCATTGCAATTAGGACCCTGCTGCTTGGAGACACCATACTCTCATCCAGATTGAGTTGGGATAAAGAAAGTTATGCTGATTTCTCGTTTTTTTTTTTTTTTTCTTTTTTTTTTTTTTTGGAATCTAATCTTTGCTTTCAAAATGAGCAAATTCTGTCAGAAAATGTGGGTGACTGAAACTCTTGCCCCAGGGTTTCATTTTCTAATCTGCTCCATTGAGCCATCTCTAACAAGGACTTAGACAGCACTGTCAGATGCACAGCTACTGCTCTGGGCAGCATCGAAGTGGTTAAAGTGCCTTTTAAAAAATGGAACCAAGCAGGCAAATGTGTTCTAGCCTCTTTTCCAATAAATGCATTCAAGGACATTTTCCATGGCTCACACATGATGGACTGTCTGTGCTTACTTTTAAGAACTAATTGGAGAGCCTTTCTGCACCTGGTGGGTTCCTCCCGCTCTTCTGTGCCCCTTACCTTTTTGCCCTGAGGTCCCATTTGTTTCACCAAAGACAAAGGGTAGGCACCTCAAAAGGCTCACTGCAGAGGAGAGCTGGTGCCTGCCAGTCTCCTTTCAGCTTCTCTCTCTCTCTCTCTCTCTCTCTCTCTCTCTCTCTCTCTCTCTCTCGGAATCTCTTAATCAGGAAGTCTTCTGCTGATTATAGGAGTCCACCAATTGGGGTCAAAATCAGGTGTGCTCTGAATTGAAAGGAACAGTTTTACCTGTCCCAGCATTGATAGCTAATGAACTGGGTGGCTCCTTTATTTCCAGAGCAGCACAATGCTTAGAGCTGATGCTCTGGCCAACCAGCCCCTGTTTTCTCCTCTCTCCCTCACTACCTCCCTTCCTAAAAGCTGGCTTGTACAGTGTGAGCTGTGTTCTTGTTAGTGATGTGTTTGTACTTCTGAAAACTCACAGACCAAAATTCACTTAAACAGTTTATGTTTGAGGCTGTAGCTCTTAGTCATTTATACAGTTACATTACATTTTAAATAAAAGGAAAACAATAATTTTGGCAAAGCATGTTCTGTCTTAGAAACAAAGAGAGCCCATATATTCCTAAAGGTGGATTCCATTCCTCTGTGTCTATACCCATTGTTCCACTCATGCCAGGCTTTACTCTAGTTAGAAGGACCCATTCCAGCAGAGGAATGTTCCAGAATCATTGGCTTTGCCATTGAGCAGATATCTCCATAGGGGTAATATATGAACCCTCCACTTCAGAGCAGAGACGTTCTTCATTGAAGAGTCCTTCATTTCTTCATCCAGCAGAGTCTTCACTGAGCTCCTGCCATGTTCCAGGCACTGTGCAAAGGTGACAGCAGATACAATGTGACCAGGGTCCCCTATGTTGTCTGTCTTCAATAGAAACACTCAGAACTTCTTGAAGAAAGGTTTTTAATGTTCCATGGCAGGTTAGTAATGGAGCTTAGGTGAATAAATAAAATGATGGTGGTTTTCATGTATATCTAATACAGAAAGGAAGATGGAGAGTATGACTTAAGTCTGCTTAAAATGAGGTCACAGGTTTCACAGGCATTGGTCAGTCTGGTGTTGTTTTGAAAAATGAGGCAAAGAGGACAGTGTCAGATCCTGACAGATTTGACCTAGATTGAGTTTCCAGTGCTTCCAGCCCTGTGTATCAGGAGGGCCAGACAATTCGCACAGAGCACCTGAGCCCCAAGGGTGGCCGAGGAAAAGTAAACAGGCAAGGATGGAAGTAACTCCCCAGCCCCAATCCTGTGCTACATGTAGCTTGTGCCCTGAAGTGTTACCGGTAGTTTTGTTCCACTGTCCCATGCTTGTGAGGTTTGCTGATTCGGTACCCTGTGTTATAAGGGCTCTTTGTGTGCCATTCTGAAGTAAAACAGAAGGATGAGGGCTGTAGAGCTGATCTAGCCACATTATAGACATAAGAACACTCCTGTCCTAAATGTTCTTCACATTCAGAATGTGCATTTTGAAGAGTGACCCCTGAGGTAGCTGTCTGCATCTGTGCTTGTCTGAAGAGTACTGTGTGTCATTATGTTCCGACCCCTACAGAATGCCAGAGTCCTGTGTCTGTGTAAAGTCACCTTCTTATTACCCAAACAGACTGTAAAACCTTCTTAAAGGCACACTTTGAATGTACACAAAGGTAGTCACATGTGCACCCAGCTACCAGCAGCCTTTTCTGGGATTTGAAGCAGACCTATGATATCATGGCTTTTAATCCCTAAGTATTTTACCATGGAGCCCATAGATATAAAGCTGTGTAAGGTGCAAAGAATCTGTTTGTTTTTTGGGCCCTGACTGTTTGGAATGCACTCTGTAGACCAGGTTGGCCTCAGACTCAGAGTGCCTCTTCTGAGTGCTGGGATTAAAGGTGTGCACCGCCATTACCACTTGGCCTTGGTGTACAGACTCTTAAGGAAGCATAACCATAACACAGTCATTCTGCTAAAAATCAAACTGTAACAGTCCCACAACAGCTTCCCTGTCAGTTTCAAATTTCCAATTGTCTCCTAGGTGTCATTAGTAGTTTTTCCAATATTTTGAATGGAATCCACATAATCCACATCTGTGATTGGCTGGTAGGTAGTCTTCTGTATCTCTCCTCAACCTGTGCCCCCTTCTCTTTCTGTGCAATTTTGTTGTCTAAGAACCAACTTGTTTTCTGTTGTCTTTATTTTGCCAGCTCTGCTCCCATGGTGCCATTGGCTAGATCCAGACCTTCCTCCAGAGTCTCAGTTATATGTTTGTATATTTTCTTATGGTCATTTCCAATGGCATTGTGTCCTGTGAGAAAGCACGAGATTGCTATTTAACTTTTTGCTGGTGGCAGTAGCTGCGGCTGGATGCAGAGAGGTGGTATAGTGATACTATGGCCCTGCTCCTGTGACGAGGGGCTTCCCCTTGTCAGCTGTGTGGACACCTCGTAGTTTCACTCAGACAGGATAGCAGAACAGACCTTTTGGGTCCCATGTTTCAAAGTAGAGTTGATTCCCTAGCACCTTTCAGTGATGACTAGTGTGCTTTCCCCTAGTTTGTTATAGAAGTGAGTATTACCTGGGTGGGAACACTGATTTCTGTAGGGAGCCATGTTTGCTGCTTTTCAAAACCCATGAAGAGATAGACTACTATACAGTTCTCAGACCAACATCTGAGACCAGCAGCTAATAAGAGTGGCCCACATATTCTGAGAGTTGTTGGGGTGATCAGTCTGAACAGTTTTCTTTGTTTTTAAGAAGCTCTGCTTGGACAAGCATCCAAACTAGCTTCCTTGTCCAGAGGAAGAAAATGGGCCCAGAAAGGTGATCTGAGGCAACATCATAGTGGCACGTGGCAGCTGGCACCTAAATTCTTTGACTTTTTGGATAATACCATTGCTGCACTTGGAGCTAGAGCTACCTGTCTGTCTGGCTGTCCTGAGTAGCCCTGAAATGATCAGGGAATTTGTCCCATGGAGTATGTTCCAGGAGAAGCAACTCTTGAACTAAGTTTTTAAAAGCATAACTGGTATGACCAGCAGCCAGAGGGTTAACCTTGGAGCCTGAGATGACCAACAATGAAAGGTTAACCTTGGGTCTGGATAACCAGCAGTGAAGGGACCTAGCTGAATTGCAGAGCCTAAATAAATAAAACTAGTCAAATTCATCCTTGGAACTGACATCAAAGTGGTACAGCTGTCACTAGCCGCCCAATTAGTGCTTCTGTTTAAATGGGCTCCTGTGTGCTGAGTCTTGGAGGGGCTGTTTTGCTCAATCGTGGGAGAGCAGAAAGGAGGAAGGACCTTTTTAACTGCAATGTTCTTAAGCTGTAATGATCCAGATTGGGGGCTTTTCTGATTAGATAGTGGGACTGACTGTAGGTTAGAAATGAACCAGTGAGGTTCACTGCTGGGTTTGCTTGTTACTGGGTCAGGTTCTTTTGGTAGCTATTTCCGTAATCACTAAAAACAGTTAATATTTATAGGTCTTGTGGTTTTTTGTTTTTTTTTTTTTTTCCTTGAGCAAATAATGAAACAAATTGGCCAAAAGTTTGACTTCTCAGGAAAGCACAGAGATTTTAAAGACCTTTCTTTGCTAACTTTCCTGAGTCACCTGTCTTTGCTAGCAGGCTTGGCTTTGATCTCCTGGCAAGACCTGTGTGTAATGGAAGATGGTTTGGGGAACTAATATTGGTTCTTTATCTCTGATTATGGGATTAGTGCTCAGGAGCCTGAGCATTAACTTCATCTCAGCACTAGATAACCTACTAGCAACTGCTGTCCTAGTGACCAAGCTTATTGTTTCTTGGCCTTTGCTCTTCAGAGCACACCTTACTGTCAAATGGTGAGGATGTGGAGAGAAGAGGTACAGCCTAGTGTATGGCACTTAGAGCTGGTATATGTGTAGGTCCCTGGATGGAGTGAGACAAAGCCCAGTTCATTCCAGTTCCCCTGACTTGGGTATCTGCCTCCCCACCCCCATTTTAATTATTTTAATTAGGAGGAGATGGGTGAGTGAGCATCTGACGACTGGTCACTGGCTTTGCCCCCCCCCCCTCCACTGTGCCTTTGCTGCCGCCTATCCCACCTTTTAGTTTGAAGCCAGGGAGCTGCCATTTCCTCAGACCTTATGAAACTTGTTCATTTAGCATTGGGAAGTTTATCAGACTGGTTTCCTGTAGCATGAGTCTCTTTTCTCTTGCTTCTGTACCGGGCTTGTGAGGACAGCGATACCACTCCTGGCTTCCTCCCACTATTGAATGTAATGATGAGCTATGGGGTGGATCAGTAGAAAGAGTGGGGCTGGGCAGATGGTTCAGCTGGGAAGAGCCCTAGCATCCATGTAAAAGACAAGCATGGAAGCATGTGTCTGAAATGCAGAGCTGGGCTTGGGGAAGCTGTTCAGCCAGCCTTACTGAAATGACAAGTCCCGGGCTCAGTGAGAGACACCGTCCCAAGAGGTGAATCAATGAAGACACTCTTGGGCCTCTGGCCTCCAAATGCACCCCCACACCCCCATTCATGAAGAGGTGCACCCTCTCATATGCTCTGGTCACAGAGAACTGACTGTCAGAAGTAAGCCAAGCCACTCCTGTGGTGGAATACAGTAGTGACCTCACTTTCCATATGGGGAGACAGGGTGGGTGATTTTAGTACACATCCTTCCTAAAGAATCTGAAATTCTTTTTGGTTCAAATGTGTCCCTTCCAAAGCCTACATGTCCGTGAGGGAACAGTTCCAGTTAGCACAGTGGTTCTCAACCTCCCCTTAGCTGTGACCCTTTAATAATACAGTCCTCGTGTTGTGCTGACCCCCAACCCTAACATTATTTCATTGATACTTCATAACTGTAATTTTGCTACTGTTATGAATTGTAATATGAATATCTGATATGCAGGGTATGTGATATGCCACCTATGCAAGGATAATTTGACTCCAAAAGGGTCACGACCCACAATTTGAGAAACACTGAACTAGAAGATACTTGATATAGAATTAGGGTATCTTGGAGGCAAATAGAAAACATTATTGTCAATTTTGCTGCCTGATTTAAGCAACAGGAAGTGAATAAACTTTCTTCTGGCAGTTACTTGCTTAATGGCTTTGTTGTCTGTGTGGGATATGGCTCAGTCACCTGATTCTAACCGTGGTATAAATCTTGTGAAGCTTTTGAAGTGCCCTTTTGGAAAACCAAAAGTGCACTGAGCAGCCCAAATTTCCCTCTTGATTCTGGGAAGAGAGCTAAATTGAGACATGGCCAAGTAAATGTTTCTTCTCCGCACCAGGCCTCAGTACAGCCTCATCTTTGGGAGGCCCAGGTCTCTGCCTGTCTCCACTGAGCTGCTCAGCCCAGTTGCCCTCCTGTCTACTGTAGCCTGTCTGTCTACAGGTCTCCTGGGCTCAGCTTCCTCTGCCTCATCCACATCAGTCGGTGCATCAAGTCATACATATCCCTGGTGACTAACCGTCTGTCCGGAGACTTCTCATCTTAGTCTAAGCACCCAAACCCTCTGTCTGGCCTACACTCCACCAGTTTGCCCCAGCCGCCAGTGTCTTGCCTGCTCCTGGAGCTCTCTCCCTGTCCTTCCCTTTGTCAGCTGTGTGTGGTCTTCTGCATGACTGCCATACTCTCCCATGTCCACTGGCAGGTGCTTGTTCCCCATCTCACTCCTTTCCGCCGTTTGAGTTTAGACAGACATAGAAGTGGACTAGAGCCCAAAGGGACAGCGTTCCAGGTCCCGGATTAGCACCTCCTGGCCATGCTTTTTCCCAGCCTTTTGCTTTCTAGTGTTTGCTTTTTTGTTGGTGGTGCCTCAGAATTTTAAAGAAAATCCCTGATGTCTTGTCATTTCACTTCTGAATACTTGTTTCTACAAAACAGGAGAGTTGCTTCTGTAATCATATTCCCATTAGCTCGGTTGACAGAAGTGAGGGTAACTCTCCACCTTATCTCCTTGGTTCAGCTCCCATTGACTCTCCTGGAAATAAATCCCCTGTGCTTGGGGTCTGTGGTCCAGATAGACTCTTTTGGTGTTTGTGGTCTCCGATTGGCTCCTCCATCCCAGTTTCTCCAACTCTGCTTCTCTGATTCTTGGCTCTATTTTTCTTTCTGTCTCCTCATTCTCCCTAATTTTCCTTACTGTCCTTGAGTCTTAGCTCTCATTGCCTGTGCGCCTGTCCAGCCATCTCATTTCTGAGGGCTTCCGCGCCATGCCCTTGGTTTTATTTTTGTTTGTTTGGTTGGTTGGTTTTGGTTTGTTGTATTAGTTGGTTGTTCCTTAATTTTTTTTTCATCCCAGTTTGAAGTCATCCGTTCTAGTTTTTATTGACCAGTGGACACTGCATAGACCACTATCCTGTTTGATTTTTGTACTGGGTGAAGTAGAATCAAGATTCAGTCTTGTCCTTCTCTAGCATGCCCCCAGGCATTGGTCTGACTGTGTACTGGGCTATCAGAAGTTGCTTGCTGCCCTGACTTGATCTAGGTAGCTGACTCTGCCCTGCTCCCAGCACGTTGGCAGAGAACTAGCTTGCATTTGCAGCATTTGCTAGAGGGTCTGGGCTTTGGTGATCAGCTTCACACATCTCACTAGGACCCCTAGTTGGGGCCAGCTTTTCCTATATCTGCCTTTTAGTTCTCTCTCTTAGATAAGGATCCTGCTGTTTTGGAAGCATTTCCTGGTGGCTTTATGGGCTGCTGGACATCTATGATCCTGTCTCTGTGTTTTCAGGGATTTGTCTGGTTTCCTGGGGCTTTCACTATCTCTCACTGCTTTACTTGCTTAGTTTGATTTTCAGGAAAAACTTAGGGAAATTCCAGAATTGTACTCCATTAAATTAGAGGCAGCCTCCTCTTGTGTGCCATTGCTTCCTTTCAGCTCTATGGTATACACTGCCTCCACCAACCACGTCTGCAGCACCACTGGGTTCTTTCTCTGGTTCTTCTCCAGATAAATTGTGATACTTTCTCCAAAATCTCTAAACCTTTTTTTAACTATGATTATGGCAACCATAAAATAAAAGAAAAATCTCCAAAAGGTACGTAAATTACAAAATACAAGGGAAAAAAGCTACTTAAGATATAATTAAATATATGCTAAAGTGACTATCTCCCAAATATAAAGGTCCTAGCTTACCTTCCCCCAGCAAGGAGGACAGATACCTTTCTGTGCTAGTCTATTGTGAGTGAGTGCATGAGTCTGTATACCCGTCCTACACTGTGACTAAAGACAGTGGAGAGTGGTATCTGAGATGGTATGGTCTCTAGATTCATTCCCAAGCATGATGCTCACATTAGGAGCCAGACTCCTCTTCCCAACCTCTAGTATCATATGAGCTTGGGCCTACCCCTTAATGACACTAGGCTTTGTCTCATTCATAATTCAAGGAGCTTGGGTCCTTCTTAGCTCTGAGCAGTAGGGTTCTTGTAAGCCTGAGTTGCTGTTAGCTGAAGACAACTTCTAATCCCCAAACTCAGGAGTCAGAGGACAAGTTATTTTCTGAGTGGTATCTCTACTGTAATATAGTACTGCAGGAGAAGCATACCAAATCCTGAGCACTTCAGTTTAATTTTGCAATTACCCATTTGCAAGTAGCCACTGAATATTTCTTATTGTTGATTCACAGTGGTGGTGTCATGGGGGATGCATGTGAGAGAGAGATTTCCTGGAGCAATACAGTTCTGAAAATAGAGCAGGCATTCCTGGAAATTTTGAATTAACACCCACAGATTGGTATGGCCTGGGGTTTGTGTTTTGAATAAGATTACAGCATATTGTTTATTCAGACCACAGTGGTTCTTACACAGAGTAGTGAAGGCCTGTGAGGAAGTACTGAGCTAATAACAATAGCAACCTTATTGAGCACACGTCATGTGCCATAGAGCACTTCATGCATGGCGTTTCTTGACCACACTGTGATCATTATTCTCATTTAATAGGTAAAAGCTGAGGTGTAAGAAAGTTAACCGGTGCCAGACAGCTAGTGTAGAGCAAAGGTGGCTATTGCTGCAGTGAACGAATGCCCAGATGTTCTTCTGTCACTGGGTCTGCTCTGAGCATCTGTTAAGTCATTCCATCCTCCAACACCCCACACAGAGGTTGCCATTGTCTTTTCCAGATGAGGAGACTGGGCATGGAGACAGTATGTGGCTTAGCTACGGTCACAAGACTAATTTAGATCCTCATCAGAGAATTTGAGCTTGAGAATTGCCTGCAGCCCAGGCTCTGTCTGCTGGACACTGTGATCTAGTGTCACAGAGTAGCTAAAAGGCATCCAACTTGCCCTCTGCCATTTCCACAAATGCTAGGAATAGAAAAGGCCCTAAGTGAATGGCTTTTAATCTGGTTCTTTATACTGAGGAATACACTGAGTTCCTTAGCTATGCTGCATATGACCTGTTGCTCATGCTCCACCCCTGATATCCTGAGTTTGGGGACTACTTGGCAGAAACACACTCTCAGTTACAGGTGTCAGAAGCATATTGCAAAGGACATGTTCTCTCTAGGATGACCAGGGTCACTAAGAAGCATTAGAGACTCCCAACTCCCTGATGGTCACCTGCTGTCTCCCTGTGCATGGAAACTATGCATTGGTGCTATTGTGTTTAGAAAGTGTGCACTGGGAAGACACAAATACAGAAAGAGACCCCCCAAGGGGCTGTGGTGGTATATTCTAAAAGATTTGTTTTATTTTTAGTTGTGTGTGCGTGTCTGTGTATGTGTATATGGGAGTGCAGGTTCCTGTGGAGTCCAAGAGGGTGGGAAGAGTCCTCTGAAGCTGAAGTTACAAGAGGTTGTGAGTAAAAGTCCTCTGCAATAGCCCTACATGGTCTAACTGCTGAGCCCTCCTGCACACCTTAGTGGTGTGTCTTCACAAAGGTTTTAAAGTCATACTACTGACAGAGAACTGTCATTTCAACAGAGTACTTTGTTCTTGGTTGTTTGAGTGGTTTCCTACCTTCAGATTTGTTTCTAGAGAAAGTAGAGTAGTGCCTTTGAACATATATGATAATCCTAGACTCTGGTCAGTCTATAGATAGCTGGATGAAGGCGCCAAGCCACCAGCTGTGCCTTAGGAGCCATCAGTAACACAAAGAGATCAGGGCATAGCAACAAGCCCAGCATGGCTGCCTGCCCTGTGGTTATTGAGCTGATTGCTTAGAAAGTCTTTAGTGGTTTTTCAACTTGAAAAGAACAAATTTGAAATAAATAAATTGATTTGTTAACCTGTTACAGGAAGGTCTCCTCTGAGCTTAGTATCTCAGATGAGATTTCACTAAGGCAAACTATAATAGATTTTCAGGGTGATATGTGGACTGTAAAGTGACCATTAACCAACTTGCTTTGTTTATGAGAGCACCAGGCACTTAATGCCACTGGCCCTATGCTGGAAGCACATCCCACTAACGTGTGTGTTTCAGCATGATAAAGCCATTGATCAGATGAAAATGACCAGTTAGCAAGTAAGTGTTTCCTGGGCCAGAGGCTTTTGAATAATGTGTTCTTCAGTTAAAAACAGCACTTTAAGCAATTGTTTAAACCTAACCATTTGGGAACAAGGGAGAGAGCTTCATGAATAATTTATTTTCGAAAGAAAATATTGAGGGATCTGAACTTTTTCACCTTCCAAACCTTGTGACTGGAATGGAAATAAATACCACCAAGTGCTAGGGTGCAGACCAACGCAGGCTAGATGTACACAAGTCTATACCCTGCATTCTTTAAACTCTGTGGAGAAAGGTGTAGGCATGTAAACAAGAGTTTAAAATAAGAGCTGGGTATGGAATTGCTGGAAGGGGTGCAGGATTTTAGATGTAACGTTGAACATACATTAGCATACTGCCATGGGAAAGCTTGAAGTGTGGGTAATATGTCCTTGTGTCTAAAAGGACTTTATCAAAGCAGATCATTTTGATCCCTGCTGCTTAAACATTATGCTCTCCACTTTCTAAATAGATCACCATCTTGTAGAAATGGTATGTCCTTGCTTCAAGGTTTAAGAAGAGAGTTAGGTGATGGTGTAGGTATCTACATCACAGCATTGAAAGCGCCCCACCCCCTCTTCCATGCAATTAAAGCCTCACAATTTTGTATTACAGTACTATCTGACATGTGGCCATGGTGATTTGCCCTCGTAAGTGGACTCATTGGCCATCTTGGTATTGGAGGAGTTAACACAGGTATTAATCCTAAGTATCACTGGTGCTCCTCACCCCAGCACTGACAGTGCTGGTGTTTATTGAGTAGCTACTTTGTCTGGCATTTCTGTCAGCATTTAAGTCCGATCAACCCGTTGAATCCTGGGTATGCCTTGAACTGGGTACAGCCATATTTTTCATTATAGATGAGAAACTGAGGCTAGTTAACTGAGATTTCTGAGCTGATGTTCTTAATGTTTCCGGTATCCACATGGCAACTTCTTGGCCACCCTCACCTCAGATCAGAAGTACTCAGCCTGGGTGGATAGTCCATGCCATGCAAGGGTATAGTTATTAGTCACGACCCTTTTTTTAACCTCACAGCAAAGTAGAACACAGCAGTGATCCAAGAAGAATGCTAACAGGCGGAGCTGCTGTCCCTGATATCAGATTTTCGGTCTGTCAGAGTCACTCTCACAAAACCTGTTTTCTCCAGGTTGTCAGGGTAACATAGTTGGAAGCATGTAGCACACATACAGCCAGGCGCCTGCTTATATAACAAGAGCAAGACAGGGAAGTGACTATAGAAAGCAAGGGGATTGAGTTGATGTTCAACACTAACACAAAAATTAAATTGTTTTCTTATTAGGAATAGACAGAAATCTTTATTTTCAAAAGACACCCATTTTTGGTTGGGGAGTATATTAAATGTCATCACCAAAAGAGCAAGACAGAAGTGTCTGAATCCATAGCTAATGAGAAGCCATATTCTCCAGCAGAGGTAGACAGCTGAAGGGAGGCACCTGGAATCACATCCTACCTACAGCCACCCCAAAGTAAATATTTTTACTGTGATGCAGTAATCTGGATGGATCCCATCTTCTGTTTCTGTTCACTGCTTCTGGGACTTTAAACAATTTTATGTTTAAGATGGGGGGGGGCTCCCATTTTGAGCCAGTCACACTTGAAAAATAACTCTTGAAATTATGTGGACTTAATTTCTAGTCATTTTGTTTCAAAAAATACTAACCCCAGGGGGTCTTTGTTCTCTACACTAAAATTTAATCTATTTTGAAAATTCCATTTACTTTCTGTAGAAATGGACTGGCCATGGTTCCTGTGAATGATACGGTTGCTATATCCCCGAACACTGTAAAAATGAACTTCAAAACAGTTGGGTCAGTCCAAACAGGAATCATGCATGGCTTGGAATGGATGAGTGGATATGATGCCTTGATATTTTACTGGTCATTGTGCTTCAGGTCTCAAAAATATACATTTGTCATTTTATAGTTTTATTATTTTATTATTTGGAAAATTTTTTTCTTAGAAAAGAAAGCAGATGAATCAAGTGTGTTTGCAATGGTGCTAAAATGTCACCCACATCTGCAGCATAAAAATTGTTAGTTACCTGAGATCCAGGTGAGTTGAAGTTGACTTGACCCAGCTCTTCCCTCACATAGAAGGAAAGGACATTGAACATAATTACTGTTTTATTCCAAAGATTTGTCAGAATGATTCCAAAGCAGACATTAACTGAGCATGGGCTAGCCCCTTACTTGGGTTCATCTGAGTGTGTCTAAGCACACACTTTAAACACACTCATTATTCCCCCCAAAGTATGTACAAGAAAACTGACTGACATTTTTCAAAACCTCTTTAGTATGTTTTCAATGATCTTTAAACAGTGGCCAGAGTTCACTACTGAGAAAGCAAAGCAGAACATCCTGCTGCTGTGGGAGGCACCATGGGACTGCTCCAGGCATACTGAGGGAAGCGCTAGACCCTGATGCTCTGGGAGCTTCTCAGTGATCACATCTTAAAGGAATAGAAAGAGAAATTCTCTCAGAAAGGTCAGAGTCTAATCCCATGCTGCCTTCAACATTTTGTATCAGGTACTTGTTCTGTGACCAAATGTGACAGAAGCAACTTCAAGGAGGACAGGACCATCCGTCACTGCAGGAAAGACATGGTGGCCGTGTGAGGCAGCTGGTCATACCCTAAATGCAATCAGGGAATCAGGGAAGTGAATGCTGGTGTTTCGCTCTCCTTTTAATTCAGTTCAGGACTCCAGCCCCTGGGATGGTGTCACGCACATTCAAGGTGACCCTTCTCTTCTCTCTGGGAATATCCTTTCAGACATTGCCAAAGATGTGCCCCCTAAGTGATTACAAACTCCGTCAGGCTGATAGTGAAGAGCAACCATCAGAGCTTCTCCACAGAAGCAAAAGTTAGAGGTAGAAAGCACTATAGCTGCTAGTCTTCCGAGGCCTATTATTATAATGTGAAATCTGTCAAACTCCTGGAGCATGTTTCCAGGCTTAGTTCACTCAAGTTCTGCTACCTTTCTCAAAGAGAAAGAATTGCTAGAGGTGGTAGGCCACATGTTCTCATCTTTCCAGCATGTGTGGGTCCTAGTTGGCTCAACCTGGAGTGCTATCCCCAGTGTTAAGGGACTGCAGAGTGCAGAGCTTCCCCAGTGCATTGGCAGCTGGTTAGGGAGGGCTCAGTTCTGATGTGTGCCCCACTGCCTTCATTAGGCCCTGACACAGAGGCCAGCGGCCAATTGTTATTTACTGTACAAGTCTGGAAAAAGCCATTTCCCAGAGCTGTCAGCAGGTCTTAGAACCTTCATGGAAATGATGAAAAGTCCGCCACTCTAATCATAAGCAAACGCTTTACATTGTTTAACAGCAAGTAATCTGCCAGCCACTTTGAAACCCACAAAGAACCCTTTGAATTAGGGCTAGAACTACCAGAGCAAAAATGCTGTGTTGTTCAGAGCCACCACCCAGGCCAGTCCCTCCCCTTTTCTGAAGGTCTTCATTGTGCCAGTGTGAGCCTGCCATCACTGGCCAGCTGTTTGCCTGGCACTTAGTAGGGTTAAGCCTGACCTAGTGGGCAAAGCCTCCCTTGAGTTGGTGGGCTAACAGTGTTGTTAACAAGAGTTTAATCTCCTTGCTGTGGTATTTATTTAGACGGGAAGCAACTTTTCCAGGGTACGTTTCCTGTCTCAGTCCCCTCAGACCTGCAGGAGTAACTGTGAGTGATTAGCTGGTTCTAAGTTTGAACACCCATATCCTCTCCTGCAAGCCTTCCACACTTAGAACAGTGAAGTTTAACTCCATGTCTGACCTCAGTGTGTCCTGCTGTCACTTTCACTGTTTTACAGACCATGACAACTCATTGAGCTGTCCACACTCAGAGCTTCCTGTTTTCATGTTTGAAGTTCCTATTTCCTGTGATCTCCTTGTTATGAGCTCCACTCTTGACCAATTGGGGAAAGAATCTTTGAACACCTTGTTCCCAAGATGTGACTGGTTGAGTTCTCCTTGTCCCACACCTAGTCACCCTTCATCAGTCACATCACTGCTGCTGTTTTCATTATGGGAAACTCCTGCACATGTAATTGTCTATGTTAACACAGTTCCAAGTAGTCAGCATGAATGCATTGTTTCATTAACCCACTGCAGTGTGAGAGAGAGCCATAGTTCTGCCTCTGGAGGCCACTGGAGGGTCTGTGGTAGTATTGGGTTCTAGATTATTTCACTCTTCAGGATTTATTCTTTCTTTCTTCTTTTTTAAAAACCACTCTTAAGACTTCCTTTGCTTAGAAATGATTGCCTTTCCTTTTTGTTTGGAGTGGGTTGCCATAGAAATATGGGGCCAAATAGGTCAGGTTAGGAGGAAGGCACATGACTAGCGGGTGGTCAGGTGTCTGATCATGGTTATCTTCTGAAAGCTGCCACAGATTTCTTTTCTTTTCTTTTGTTTTTTGAGACTAGGCTTCTTTGTGTATCTCTGGTTGTCCTAGAGCTCCAAGATTCACCTGCCTGTGCCTCCCAAGTGCTGGGATTAGAGGTGTGCACCATTGCTGCCTGGCTAAGTTGCTCCTTTTGTTTTGTTGTGTTTCTCAAGATAAGGTTTCTCTATATAAGAGTCTGGCTGTCCTGGAACTAACTCTGTAGAACAGGCTGGCCTCAGACTTAGAGATCCGCCTCCCTCTGCCTCCCAAGTGCTGAGATTAAAGGAGTGTACCACCTGCCCAGCCTGCTGAAGTTTGTCTATGGTCCTATAAATCACCATTCCATCTCAGTGAGATCCTAGGTTTGGCCTACAGCCACACCTTCCTGAACATACCCAGTCTGTCTGATCTTGGAAGTTAGTACTTGTATGAGAAAATCCTAAGTATGGTTTCACTGCTCTGGCAGCTCTTATGGCAGAATATGGCAGAATTGCTGTGCACATGCCCAGTGCTGGGGCTACTTTCCTTCCCCTCACTGAGCATTTAGCATGCTCATGCTGCATTCTTAGACATATGGCCCTGCACTGTCATCTTACCTATGATCAGTCACCACAACCCTTGCTTCCTGATCTTGCTGAGCTAAATACCCTAGCCTCTCCTGGAACACCTCTGCATTTCTTCTCCTTGAATACCTCCAAGTGAGGTATGGAAACCCTTTGTAAAGTATGGAAGGAAAGAGTTATCTAGAATAGAGAAAGAACCACAATAATATACAAATAGGCAACCCCTTTTTGCAACCAAGCTATTGTTAAATTATCTGCTTTGGTGGGTGTTTTCAAGCTTAGTTGCATGTAAGATTTTTGTCATGGCCTTCAGCTAGTCCATTGCCTACATAGTTTCCTTCAAATAAATTCACTTTTTAAAACTATGCCTCTATTGCTACATGGCTGAGCAAAATGGCATTTATGAAGTCACTAGTTTTTATTTGCTGGTTAGCACTTGGCAGCGGTCTGAGAATCTTCTCCACCTGAAGTTGAAAGGTCCCAGACCTGGTGCCTGGTTCTCACCTGCTGATTCTGTTTGAATGATGTGGATTTCTAAACAAAGCCACATTTTCTGCAACTAAATAGCCTAGGGAAATTCTGCTAATAAAATGCTGTTTAATTAAAGAACAGAATATCTAAATTTTAATTGCATTATTACTCAAGAACATGTACGTTGCTATTACCCTTCGATTAACTTCAATATTCAGGTTGTTGTATTTCATACTCTAGCATGTGGAATTTCAGTGTCGTGTTTGAGGTAGGAAGAACTTTTCACTGTTCTGGTAGGGAGACTTGAGGGAGAGAGTATCTCACCAATGAGGAAGTTGTTAGCAGCTTGAGGTGGCAGTTACCTCCAAGGCCTGAGGCAGTTCTATGTGTTGCAACAGCATGCAGAGACAATGCTGTCCTTCCTCCAGTGTGAGAGGAGGACCTTGGTGCTGGGGAGGCCAGATAAAATGGACAGTCAGAACACTGAAGAAGGCTCTGGCAGCCTTGATGGCCCAATGCAGCAGGTTACTTTTGACATCACAGGTAGGTAGTATTGTTGATGACTATATTTCCTGCCTCCTATCTTAGTAGAGTTCATGTTTATTTCACATTAAAACTCTCATACTCCATCACAGGGGAAAGTCAAGGCAGATACTCGAGGCAGGAACTGAAGAAGAGGCCATGGAGGAACACTGCTTACTTGGCATGCTCCCCTTGGCTTGCTTCATATCAGCCATTAATAGAGAAATACCCTACAGATTTGCCTACAGGCCAATCTGATGGAGGCATTTGACCAACGGGGAATACGCTCTCTTTGGCCAAACACAAACAGAACATGGAGAAAGAGAAGCCTGGGGTTGTGGTCCACATCAAATAGCCTGTTGGCGTCCAGCCTCTAGAGGAAGGGCTTCAGGTATAAGCTGAGGAGGGTGGGTAGGTGAGGGTTGTCAAGAAAGTGAGCAGGAAACAGCTCTTACCACCTTTGTGCCATGAAGACAAAGCTACCCAGTCCATGTGCCCTTGGTATGCTGCCTTGTGAATGAAAGAGAAAGGAAAGAACATGGCTGCTCCTAGGTATAGTAGAGGAAAAGTTTATTGTAGATAAAAATAGAGCATAGGTAGAGGCAGGGCCATCTGGGACAGTCCAGAATGGACATAACCAGGCTGATGAGGTGGGGAGGGGAGGGAGGCCAAAGGTACAAAAGGGGCAGGTAACTAAAATGTGTGAGTTATATATGGAAGAGCCTCTGGGGGAAGGGCAACCCAGTCCCTGGGCTGGAGAGTTCAGGGTAGATGACAAGGTATGCCAACCATGCCCTCCCTGTAATGGGACTGATTTGCTATGTTCAGAGGGCACCTTGATCATTTGTGCGGTGGTAGGATTTAGGAAACATTTACCCCTGCAGGTCTGCAGCCTTTTAGCCAGACCTCAGTGCTCCCCAGCCCTTTTGGCCCTTGCTGTTGACTATAGGGCCAAAAGTCTAGTTGATGTTCTGTGTGGGCCAGCTTCCTCAGCACAGTGCAGTGCAGAGAATCAAACGCAAATGCCCAGCACAAGTCTGGCCTGGAGCCTGGCCTGCTTCCTCTAACTCACCTTGTACTAACTCATAATTCAGATCTTGCCTAAGCAAGCACCTTACCTTCCTTCTAAGCGCCATGCTAGGAAAAGAGTTCTCCTTTCTAACAGGAATGAATGCCTGGAAGAATTCTCTGCTCTCAGACTGTTCTCAGGTGGGGTCTTGGGGCTGCAGTAGTCTCACTGAGGCTTTGCATTCCCAGGCACAGGGTCTTACCGTTTGTTGGGGAGGAAGGCAGAATCTTTTGCATAGAGGGAGCAGCTGACGTTAACTGTGTACTCTGAGCTGAAAGCTTATATAGTACATTCTTTCCATAGTCCTTGCGAATGGATGAAGTGGATGATATCCTTATGTGTGAGATACAAGGCCAAGGCTAGAGAAGACTGAGATGAAGGCAGAGGAAGACCGAGCACCTGAGTACCTTTGGTTCCCAAAGCTGTTCTTTGTCAGATGTCTAAGGGCCATTTGTCAGTGTGAGATGAGAGACTGCTGCCGCAGCAGGAGCAGACGGACTTGGCCGTTTGTGATGTTCTGTTTTAGTGGCCCAGGCAGCATCAAGCAGACAGTTTTCCAGATGTGTGGAACAGGTTGTGAAAAGTGATGTGAAGAGTGAGGGGTTTTCATGTGGGAACCTCAGACAAAATTCTACTCAGCAAAGACTTGTGGGAGTTTGGCTTAGGAGGAGCGGTTGGGAATTCACTGAGTTCTACCTGTCCATCTTGATGCCACTTCTGTGTCCTCCTAGCCCATTTGCCCCATGTCACTGTTGCCAGGAAGGGCCAGCCTCACTGGGCCGTATTTGCTGTTGGGTGACACTTTCAGGTTTAGAGATATGACTTGTAGAAGAAACAGTTGCAAGAGAAGGCTTGATTCACTCTTGTGATATTATTTGCTTTTATCCAGTCTGATTAAATCCTTCCAGTTTAAATAAAACCACATGTTTATTGAGCGTGTTTTATGTAGTGACATCCCAAGGGCTGGAGATGGAGCCTCCTACTCTCTTGTCAAAGAGTTGTCTGATAAGTAGACATAAAACAAGACAGTTGTACGAAAGTACACTTGCCCCTGGGTTGTTTTTGTGGTTCCCTAGAGTGTGCTGACCCATTGGGACAACCAGTACATGTTTGCTTAGGGTTTTGTTCTGACAGGACCAAGTGTGTGTATGGAGATGGTGATCACTGTGAACACCACCCCTCTACATTCTCAGGACAGTAAAATACCACAGGATAATGAATTCTTATTTTGTATGCAGGCAGCAAACTGACCGATGGCAGCTATTCGCCATTTTCAGGATACTGCCAAAAAAGAGCTGTAGATGAGCAGGCTAGTGTGCACATGTGACCAACTGTGACAGGGGATGTAAAGGATTTTAAGATGACACTCCTAGAATTGAGAAGATGTTTGTGGTCTGCCAGGAGTGGCTGTTTTCTGTCATATCCATTTACCACCCTGAGCCCATCTGAATTGAATCTTTAGCCAGGTCCTGAATGAGTGACAAGTGACATAGTAGCTTCTGTTAATCACTGTTTGGGGAAGTGGAGCCTGCCTGCATGGTTTTGCTGTGTGGATGTGTAGACAGAAGTTTCCCGGTTTCACCCAGCCCCCATGGTCCAGACAAATCTCTCCCACCTGCAGTCCTACAGGCACTTAAAATTATTCAGAGGCTTAATACTAATTAACAAACTGTTTGGTCTATGGCCCAGACTTCTTGCTTGCTAGCTCTTGCATCTTAAGTCAACCCATTTCTATGAATCTGTGTATCGCCATGTGGCCAGTACTTACCATTATTGGTACTTTTACACCTTGCTTTTTAGGCAGCTAGACCATGTCTCTCCTGACCCATCTTTCTTCCTCTTTATCTTTTGGATTCCCTTCCTGTCTTCTGTCTTGCCATAGGCTAGAGCAGCTTCTTTATTAACCAATGGTAGCAACACATTCACAGTGTATAGAAAGACCATTCCACAGTGTGGATGGGCTTTCCCTTCCCTCTCTTAAACATTCAAGGGTTTACAGAGAAGGTATTGAAACCAGGTAACCCAGTTTCCTGCCATGGCCACTCTCAAGTCTTTGTATTCACTTGGCACTGGATGGACATTTATTGAAGGAACAGAAAGGGTGGGATTCTCAGGCAATCGCATTTTGTTGCTATGCATTTGAAAACTTCTTCACTTGGTTTTATAGCCACAGGGACCTGTTGCACAAATGATGGAAACTCAGAGCCAGATCTCAGGGAAAGGCTAAGATATCAAAGATAGGAAACCTCAGATATCAAAGAGAGGAAACACCACAGTCAAATCTCACCCAGCTGTCTTCCAGCTTCCTCAGCCTTGCTCCTCCTGGCTTCTACTGCCTGCTCTGTCTTTCTATGCCTGCCTTAAATACCCTCTCCACCTAGTTGTTTCACATCCAGGTTAAGATTAAAGGCCTGGCACCACCACTGCCTGCCTGGGAGCCTGGAACTCAGATCAAACTCAGATCTGCTGGGATTAATTAAGGACATAGGTCATCACTCCCAGATATTCCCTGTGCTGGGATTAAAGGTGTGAGTTACCACTCTCTGATCCTCCTAGACTGACCGTGGGCAGATCCCTCTGATATCTCAGACTGATTTTTATTAAATTTGAAACATATCCCTACATAGCCCCTTTTGTGTCAAAATTAAAAAAGGTTATAACTAACATAAGAAAAACCATATACAATAGGTACAATAATTAGATACAATATATACAAACAATAAATGAGTAATGTTCAGTCTATTAACAATTGACAATTCAAAGAAAAAATTCCATTAATTATCCTATTTTGATGAGTCTAAAGGATTATACCTAATTCACTTTCTAACTTACATTACTAACTAAAAACTATTATTTTGATGTGTCTTAAACTTATACACTTTAACTTCAAAGTTTTTTTTTCTACAACTAGAAAACTATAACTATCTCATCTTCAACTACAGAGAACCAAGAAGGAAATAATATTAACTAACTCAACAGTATGAGCAAGCAAGCAACTTCCAAAAAAAAAAAAAACAAAAAAACAAAATTGTAAAAAATAAAACAGCTGGCTGCCTGGACAGTCGCCCAAGGTTCTTCTTCTGTATCACTGAAGCATCCATCTTCGGCCTACAGTCCTAACATGACTGACAGTCATCTCTGTAGGCCTAACATGTCTGATAGACTTCTCTGAGAAACAGGATATTCTCAAAGACCTTGCTACCTTGTCTTAGCAAGGTTTGGCAATTCTCTTGTGGATGTGTGTCCTGTTTGTCCAATTTGAACATCATACTGTCAGCAGTCAAGGCAAGAGTACTTTCTTGCCCAATGGCTAACTTTTGGTACAAAGAAAGTTAATTGTGTATGGAATTTCTCTGATGTCCATAATCTTCTCTGAAGTAGATTGGTGCTGCCAGGAGCAGTTGTCCCATTGTTATAAAAATAATAAGAACCTATGTTATTAAATGCCATATTCTATGGATCTCTGAAGTGTTTGAAGAAGACCTGTTTATCTAAAATATATCTGTTTAATCTTGAAAACATATCTAATGCCTAATTACTAACTTGCATTACTTTATATCCTAATTAGTTGGTAATAAAAACTTTCATGGACTAGCAGTTTGTATTACATTGTTAGATGAACTGAATAAGTATAATACCTTGAACAAGCATAGAGATAGTTGTACAGTAACAAAATTAATCTCATTGTACACATTTTGTATCCAGTATGCAAAAATCCAATCTAATGTAAAATATTTAGAGCTAGTAAATCTTTTAAAAGAAGACTTAATAATCTATCCTTATTTCCTATTATATCTGTATCCCTTTTCTTTCTATTTTTAAACAAGAATCTTGAATCTAATCACTCTTATTTAACTTTTTTCTAACCATAACCAGTAAAAATTTTTAACCAATTAACCTAAACAATGACAATCATCCAAAACCCACCCAGCCCACCTCTTGGGAATGTGGGTGCTGTGTTCTTAAATTTACTTCCTGCTGTCTTGGAGCTACAGCATTTTTAGGGGATCCTGAAAAGAAAAGTTATGTTAATTGTCAAGTGAGTCCTGAAATACGTAGCTGTATCATTTTGTTGTCCAGTCTCTGCAAAACAGGAAAGTGCACAGCTTGTCTCAAATCCTGGCTATAGTAGTCTGTGAAGCTGGTTCATCTCAGCGAGCCACCTCAAAATTTTCCTGAGCAGTTTGTAGTCCAAATCTGATCTTTGGTTGGTGTTTGTCAACCTAGTGGCTTTGTCATAATCCATGTGAAGTCATTGTCATAGGGCCCCATCTTCCTTTTGGATACTTCAAGTTCGCAATTAGGCCTTGTCCTGGATCACTGCAGAAAACTGATAAGATACTAAAAACCAACACAATGTATAGGAAGCTAAATATATAAGTAATTTTTTCAGCATAGGATTAGTAACAATAGAATAGTCCCTTATTTTTAGTTATTCTTCTGTCTCATATTAGGTGGCTCTTCTGATATGATACAGAGATTTTATATTTTCCTTTAACAAGTACGCTTGGTTTACAGGAGAGACCCACACTCCAACTCTAAAGCCAGTTTTAAATTATAACTAAACTTGGACTTCAACTTACAAAAAAGGGGAGGGAGGTAGATAGTGGTTAAGCAATGATGTTTTACCCTGTAGAGTATACTGGTACCAATAGGTCCGATATTCTTTTGTTTGTCAGTTTTTCTGAATAGCCTCCCTTCTGCTTTATATGTCTAGATATCCAAGGTCTTTTACTTCTTGAAGATGGGTATTTCTAGTTTATTGTAAAGAAAAGAAAAAAGAAAAAAAAAAAAAAAACCTGCCCCAACCCTTTGTTTTTTTCTTACACCTTAAAGAATTGTAATATGCATGAATGAGCCATCAGTTCTTTTTTTCATGAAGTTTCTCTGGTTCAAATCGAGTCTTTATTAATTTTGATGGTATCCATAACTTTTCTTCACCTGTGGAAACAAAAGCAAAACCCCTTCCCCAGTGTAGCACATACCCTGGCTTCCATTCAGAGGTTAGTACATCTTTGAAGTAGACAAGGCTGATTTAGTTCAGCTGTTTTTCCTATAGTCCAATGCCTTTCAGCAGCTGTTGTTACTTTCTCATTAGCATTGAGAAAATTCAAAGTTAATAAAGCATTATGTAGTCTATTTCTATGGGTCCTTGTTATTCCTTTCTGTTTATTTAGCATATCCTTTAGAGTTCAATTTGATCTTTCTATGACTTCTTCCCTGTAGGATTGTGTGGTATTCCTGTAATATGCTTTATATTATAATAAGCAAAATATTGTTTCATTTTACTAGAGACATGTGCTGGAGCATTGTCAGTCTTTATTTGTGCAGGTATTCTCATGATGGACATAGCTTCTAGCAAATGTGTGATTACAGAATCAGCCTTTTCTGAATTAAAAACAGTTGCCCATTGAAATCCTGAAAACGTATCTATTGTATGATGTATATGTCTTAATTTCCAAAATTTTGTAAAATGAAATACATCCATCTGCCAGATTTCATTTCTTATGTATACCTTTAGGATTACTTCCTGCTGGCAATGGAGTTTGGTTATAAGAGGAACAGATGGGACGGTTTTTTCCAATTTCTTTGGCTTGTTGCCAAGTGATAGAGACTCTTTTTTTAACCTTTTGCTATTGATGTGATGCTTTTTATGAAATTCTGAGGCCTCTAGTACATTTCCTGTGAATAATTTATCAATTTCATCATTACCTTGTGCTAAAGGACCTGGCAGACCCGCATGTGATCAAATGTGTGTTATATAGAAGGGATGATTTTTTAAGTCCTGATTATTTCTTGTAACAGAATAAATAATGAAGTTAATTTTGACTCAACATTAATAAAATCAGCTGTTTCAATGTGTAGAACAACTCTTTCTGCGTACTGAAAGTCAGTGACTATGTTAAGAGGTTCGGTAAAATTCACCAATGCCATCACGATAGCATATAATTCTGACTTTTGAACAGAACTATAAGGCCTTTGAGCCGCTTTACTTATATGTTCTGATTGTAACCTGCCTTTCCTGATTTTTTTTGCATTGGTATAAAATGTAGGGGGCTCCAGAAATTACTTTATCTCATACAATACGAGGAAAAATCCATTTTTTTTTTTTTTAAGAAATTCAATTCTTTTGCTTTGAGGCTATTTGTTGTTAATATCTCCAAAAAAATTACTGCAGGTTTTTTTTTCTAAGGTTCACTTTCTACCCATAATTGGTCAATTTCTTCATTAGTTAAAGGTACAACAATTTCTGCTGGGCCCCTTCCTGTCAATTGATGAAGTCTTAATTGTCCTTTAAAAATAAGTTCAGAAATCTTTTCCACATGGGTCTTTAATTTCTTACTCGGTTTATGTGGAAGAAATATCCATTCCAATATAACATTTTCCCTTTGCATTAAAATTCCTGTAGGAGAATGCTTAGAGGGCAAGATAAGTAGAATTCAGTTAAGAGCTGGATCCACACGATCTACATGTGCATCCCGTAATTTTTTTTCCACCAAAGCCAATTCCCTCTCAGCTTCGAGTGGCAATTCTCTCAGACTATTTAAGTCCTTGTCACCATTTAAGGTTTTGAACAAATTATCTACTTCATCATTTTTAATTCCAATAGTGGGTCGTAAATTGACAGTGTCTTCTAGTAATCTTTGGAAATCCTTAAGTGTCTTCCATCTATCTCTCCTGATTTGTACCTTTTGGGGTCTGATTATTTGTTGGCCTCTTTTGTAACCTAAATAATTAATTGAATCCCTTCATTGTATTTTTTTCTGGGGCAATTTGTAATCCCCAAGCAGTCAAATTTTTTTTTCTCTTCAAACATTTTTTTCTAGGGTATGAATATTTGAATCAGCCAACAAGATGCTGTCCATGTAATGATAAGTTACAAATTATTGGAATTTGTCACATATTTTTTTTTCTACTGACTTTTGTACAAAATACTGAGTGGGACTATTCAGCATTTCTTGAGGCAGGACCCTCCACTGGTATCTCTTTACAGGCTGAGAATTATTATAAGTGGGCATTGTAAAGGCAAGTTTTTCTTTGTCTTGTTCTTGTAAAGGTATTGTAAAGAAAATCTTTTAAATCAATAACTATAATAGGTCATTCTTTAGGTAACAGAGAAGGCAAAGGAATCCCAGATTGTAGAGAGCCCATTGGCTGAATCACCTTGTTTGTTGCCCTTAAGTCTGTTATCATTCTCCACTTTCCAGATTTCCTTTTAATAACAAATACAGGAGAATTCCAAGGGCTGGTTGATTCTTCTATATGCTGAGCATTTAACTGCTCCTGTACCACTGCTCTAAGGCCTGCCATTGATGAACCCAGATAGGCTTTCCCTTTAGCCATTTTAGAGGTAGTACTGTGGGTGTTTTTGAAAGATCAGCAGCTCTTTTGCCTTGTTTCTCTATAACCTGAATGGTCTGTGACTGTTTCTCATAATACCTTCTAATGTTTTTTTTCCAGAAACATGTACTAGTTTATGCCTTATTTCTGTGTTTGGAGGAATATTAATCTGTGTGTTCCACTGTTGTAGTAAATCTCATCCCCATAAATTTAGCCACATATGGCTTTAATATTCTTCTCTGTCCTTCTGGTCCTATACACTAAGCCATCTTGCATTCTGTTTTACCCGAGATAACTCCCCAATTCCCAAAAACTGAACATTTACCTCGTGAAGGGGCCAACTTGGATGCAGTGACTCTGGTGAAATCATTGATACATCTGCCCCTGTGCCCAATAAGCCCTCAATAATAACATCATTTATTTATACCTTTAATTTTGGCCTTTGTTTGTTGATAGAAGCTTGCCAAAATATTTGCTTTATAATTTTTCCTGAGTTTTTTCTTTTTATATAGATTTTCTATCATTCAGTATAGTATGTCTTTTTAAAATAAGTTTTATTTTTTTAAATGTACAGGAAGGTATTTCTTCCACAGTGGCAGGGTAAGATCAGACTGGATTTGATATAGGGGCTTTTGAAAGCCCCCTTGGGGCGTTTCTCAAGGACAGAAAGTTACCTTGTCTGTCCCTTGTTGATCTGCACTCATTCCTCCAGTGTCTTCCTTTTCAACACCTTCTGTATACCCCAGAAGGGAGGGGCGTTTTCTTGGGATTATTCCTAACAAAAGCACTGTTACTGGGAAAGCCTTGTTTACAATCTCTTTTTATGTGACCTTGCCTTCCACACTTGTAACATTTAACATTTTTACTTTTTCTTATACCTCTAGAAATAAGCTCTCTTACCCAGTTATTATCACTGTCATAAGACTCTAGATTAATTGTCTCACAAATCGAATCTGCCAAGGGTGCTGACCTTGCTTTTAATGGTCTAAGTATTTTTCTACATTATGCATTAGCATTCTCAAGAGCCAGTGATTCAATTATTATTCGCCTGGCTTCTGAGTCCAGTACCATTCTGTTTACAACTGCAGTTAATCTGTGCAAAAAATCTGTAAAAGTTTCTTTGGGGCTTTGAATTGCTTTCATGAATGATTCAGTTTTCTTTCCTATTTCTTCAATCCAATTCCAGGCATTTAAAGCTGCCATGCAGCATAAATCCAGAGTATGTTCATTGTATAAAGACTGGCTTTCAATATCAGCATAGTCCCCTTCCCCAAGAACTTGGTCTTGGGAGACTTCTATGCCTCTGGCCCTGCTTCTCTGTTCTATTGTTTTAGCTGCCTCCTTCCACCATGATTTCCACTGTAAAAGTGGTTCTGCCTCTAAAACAGCTGTAACCGTATCTAACCAATCTTTAGGGGTGATCTGGTTACAGCATGACCAGCTATTTAAAATTCGTTTTACAAATGGTGCATGTTTCCCATATGTCACAATTGCTTCTTTTACTCTCCTTAATTCTAGCATTTGTACTGAATCCCAACTAGCTTCTCTATTATCTTTATCACTGTTCAATTTTTTAAAGGTTAATGGATATATTAATGTTGCCTGTTTTTTGAACAACCTTGCTGAAATTGGTTCTTCATATTCCTCTGTTTACATTTTGGCATCTTTGTTTTCTTTCTGGACAGGCTCTTTTAAGACTTTTTCTTGGCATTTACATTAATTGACTTTTTTAAATGATGAAACAGAAATCAAATACAAATATTTATAATAAACAGTATGATAAACATTATGATAGTCCCATCTACTTTATTATTTTCCTTTACTGGTTGTAATACCATATCATCTAGAGAAAGATCACAGAAAGACCAACCACCCTCCATTGCCTTAAACAAATCCCCCCCCCTTTAAAAAAATTTGATTTACTCACCAATCTGTTTGTCTGTGATGATTCAAATGACTGTGAAGTGAGGCAGTTACCTAGTGTGGTAGCAGCCTAAGGAGGGGTCCAAAAAGAACAGAAAACAACCCACAACCCACCAGGAGAAAGAGGCCACTGTCTGAAAAAATTTACCCAATTGAAAGTGAAATGGAAAAATGGGTGGCCGGTCTGCCTAAGACTGGAGATTAACTCAGAACAGAAAGCCTAGCCAGCTAGTAATTACTCCTTTGGCCAAGTGTTGCTCTGGCTGGCAAGCGCCTTTTTGGGGGGTAAGAAGTGTGGGATTTGTGCCCCACGTTGGGTGCCAAGTGTTGCACGATTGATGGTAACTCAGAGCCAGATCTCTGGGAAAGGCTGAGATATCAAAGAGAGGAAACACCATACATAGTCAAATCTCACCCAGCTGTCTTCCAGCTTCCTCAGCCTTGCTCCTCTTGTGGCTTCTACTGCCTGATCTGTCTTTCTAGCCTGCCTTAAATACCTTCTTAGCTCAGTTGTTTCACAGCCAGGTTAAGATTAAAGGTGTGACACTGCTACTGCCTGCCTGGGAGCTTGTATTTCCCTCTGTAAACCAAGCTGGCCTCAAACTCAGATTTGCTGGGATTAAAGGTGTGAGTTACCACTCTCTGATCCTCCTAGACTGACTGTGGTTAGATCCCTCTGATATTTCAAATGGGTTTTTATTAAATTTGAAACATATCCCCACAGGGTCCTCACAAACCAAAGGGACAAGCTATAGTGTGTTAGAAGTCTTTGTTCCCGGGCTTTGGGTTCAGCTCACTTTGGGCAAGCTACTGAACCTGTTTGTTTGTTTGTTTGTTTGTTTGTTCCTTGCCCTACTTCCTGGAGTAGAGTGAGTAAAAGACAAGAGAATCCTTAGAAAACAGAATCCGACTGTTTGTGGACACCTGGGAAAGCCAGCTCAACTATTTAGTGTAGTAAGAGGTTTCTGGCCCAGACTTTTGGGCCTAGCCTCAAGGTTTAGGCCCACAGACCCACAGACCCACAGACCCACAGACCCGCCGAGACACACAGATGCTTACATTAATTTTAGGCTGATTGGCCAGAGGCCCAGGCATATAAACTTGCTAACTCTGTACCCTTAATTTAACCCATGACTCTTATCTTGTTCAGCCATGTGGCTCGGTACCTTTTCTCAGAGCAGCATAGTTGTCCTCTGCTTCTTCTGGCTTCTCTCTGGCATTCTGCTGTGTTCTGCCTGTTCCTAGAGTCTTCTTAGTCTGGTAGCCCCACCCACACTTCCTGTCTGCCTTTGCCCAAATAGCACTTTTTATTAAACTCTAGGCAGAACAGTTATTTACAATGTAACATCATAAATCCACTACAGTCTAGTTCCCTGAAAGCTGAGTGGCTTTCCATCTTCAGTGTGCTACATCACCCGGGAAACAAGTTCATATTGACAGCTGTAGGTCTTCTGTAAGTACTGTTAATGCAGAGATAGATAGGGATGGTTAGAGAGTCCCTTTCTTCTCTAAGTCACAAGAGGTATGTATCTAAATTAGGGCTTCCTTCTGTGATTAAAAAGCAGCTGGGGATAAAAGGGTTTATTTCATCTTATACCTCTGAGATCACACTCTATCAATGAGGAAAGTCAGAGCAAGAACTGAAGCAGTGGAGGCATGCCACTTATGCTTACTGCCTTATTCCTCATGGTTTGCTCAGACTGCTCTCTTATACAACTTAGGACCAGCTGCCTAGGAGTAGCACCACCCACAGTGCCTAGGCCCTTCTGAATTAGTCATTAATCAAGAAAATCCCCTCAATGAGGCTACCCTTTCCAGATGACTCTAGCATGTGTCAAGTTGACATATAACTAGCCAGGACAGTATGTAAAAGGTCTCCTTTCCTGTTGGTGTTAGTTTATAAGATGTCCAGGAGCCTGTGGACAGACAGCAGCAGCCAAGCTTGGCTGGCTCCAATGTGTGCTGAGGCTTTGTACCGGTCAACTTCTGAAGATGGAATGTGAGTTCTTCGCTTGCCTGGGTGTTCACCTTCAGAGAATACTTGCACATACACATGAGCTACAAAATAGAGAGCAGGGTCACCCTCCCTTGGCCACTCTCCCCAGACATAGCACCTCTCCTACATAGGTGTGGGGTTTCACAGAGGACTAAGCTTGTGAGCATCTTTCCTTAGAAGGGTTGGTTAGCTAGTAGCTCTGGGATGGGAAGGGAGTGTTCAGAGATTGAGCAACCTGAGCAAAACACTCCTGGTTCTGTCTTCACCTATTCCTGCTTTCCAGCACAGTTTAAAAATTAGTTTTTATTTCTTGAAACAACAACCAGACATCCTGCCAGCCTCAGTGCCAAAATTTTATAAATGTGGGTGTGAGCAAGATAGACCTGCATCTCCAGTCTCCTCCTTCAATATCAATGGCCAGTGGCTGTTTCAGCCTCCCTTCCATGGAGTTGATCGCCAAACCCTCATTTCTTCCACCCACTGTCAGAGGCCACACAGGCTCATGGGTATGGACAGGAAAGTCTTCACCCACTTCCAAATCTTGTAAATGTCTTTGTTCATGGTCAGTCCTGGCTTTATCTTCTCTGGAAAAGTAGTTTATTGTTAATACATGCATCCATATCTCTGAGGGTGTATATGGGTGGACAATGAACAGCTTGGATCTTACACACTGTGTGGGGTAAATGCTATTTAAATCCAGATGGAACAGCTAAACATCACACTAACATGAGATCCTTGGCTTGGGGCCAGGTTTGTTGTGTTTATGGATTGAGGCTTTTTTTGTGTTTTTTTTTTTTTAAATTGTGTGTGTGTGTGTGTGTGTGTGTGTGTGTGTGTGTGTGTGTGTTTCCCCTATGAGGAGAGGGTCAGACCTAGAGCGCTAAGCCATCTGTCCAGCTGAATATGTTAAGTCTTTAATAATAAATCATTTGTAATGTGTCTTCCCATGTAGAGTAGAAAATGAATATTTTGCAAAAGTGTTATCTTTAGAAACGTCTTCCCCATTCCCTGTTGTTATCATTTTGGTGGTGTTGCCTCGGTTTGATAGTCCACATCTTTGTACTACTGTTTTGCAGAATTAATTAGTTCATTAAAAGTGGCATTTTAAAACCGGTGTGTCAGTACAATGTGCTTCTTTAGAAGGCTCTTGCTTCTAAGAGGCATTAAGCTTCTGTAAGAACAGATGCAGGGATTCTGTGGGTAGACATTAAGCCTCAAGACTTAAAAGGGTCTCTGCTGCTTTCTTTGAGGTATGTTTTGCAATGAGCTCTGGCTGCCATTTGTGCATGACTTTCTGTGGCTAATGTAGTAACCTCTGACACACCTCACCTCTTCATCTCATCTGCTACAGAGAACTGTACATCTTGCATAATGGCCTAGTCTGGGTCCATGTGGCAATCTCTAATGTACTGTCTGTCCATTCAGCCAGTGTTTAAGGAACACCATGCAGTGTGGCAAGGTGCTGCATAGTGCAAGGAAGAGAAGTCATGTGATCCTAGAGAATCCTGTAGGGAAGCTGGTGTAAAGAAATAATCACTCACAAGTAGTATAGAACAGAACATTGACAAGTGTCTGCGTTCCTACTCACTGCAGTGTTAATCACAGGAGTCAATCTGGGATCATGAGGAGTGTCCATCAGTGTATTACCAGATAAGGAAAAGAGGGTGTGGGCACAATGGATACTTAACAACAAGAAGGGAACCCTGACAATCTGGAGGAATATGGAAGTTGTTATGTTAAATGAAGTAAGCCAGGCACAGACAGATGAAATATTACAAGGTGTCACTTAGGTGTCAAATCTAAAAGAGTTTAATTTATAGAGGAAGATAGTAAAATGGTGGTTACCAAGGCCTGGGGGATGGGGGAGCAACTAGGGAAGATTATTTTCTAAAAGACACAATCTCAGGAATAAATTCAAAATATCCAGTATAGTGTTTAGCAGCTAGAGTTAGTGATAGTTTATCACATTCTTAAAGGTTTGCTGACAGAAAAGTGGCAAAGCTTGTGTTCATTAGCTCGCTATTAGGCCTACATAGTGTGTGCTCATTTCAGAGCACGCACAGGGTAAATATGTGCAATATTTAATGTCTCAGGTAAAAAGTAAAGAAACTCACCTATTAGTTCTACTTTAGAAGTAAGACTCTATGATCCATACAATTGCTAGATGTTATACACACTACTATAATTATGCTTATTCCAAGACTGTGTGTGTGACTGATTCAAAGATACATACAGGCAGATAGAATTCTCACTCCATGAAAATACCTTTCCTGGAAAATCTTTCCCATTCAGCAGATAACAAAGAAAACCAGAGGCCTTAATTCTGAAAGGGTCTACACAGGGATACTTCAACCAGATCCACAGATAGACTCTAAGAAGTGTAAACTGCAAAAATTGTGTGTGAAATGCTATGTAGACATCAGTTTTTAGTTCTCAGTGCCTTCTCCTCAGGATCTGTGACTTGAGAAAGAGTAAAAAGTGCTAATGAAGGCATTTGGAAGACCCTGAAGTCTTACATATTTACAAAAGGCCTTTAGCTTTTGGAAGAAATATCTGAGTAGCGGTCTCCCACGCTGCTGCTGTAGCTCGGTGGAGATACTGACCATCCTACAGAACAGGAACTGCCCTGTGAAGTGTGTTATCTGCAGACCACCACCTCTTGGAGATGTTGTCAGTGTGTTGCTGGAGGTCATTTAAAGAAACAAAACAACAACAGGAGCATTGAGTCTAGAGGAGTGGGAGTAGGGAGGGTGTTCTCTGCTGCCACAGGGACACTGAGCAGTGAGACTGAGGTCACGTCCCAGGAAGCCATTTGGTCCTGGTGTTGAGGAGTGTTGTTTGCTTATCTCAGAAACCACTGAGTGCCTGGCCTTCATTAAGGACAGGGCAGATAAACAGGACACACTAGTTGCTTGAAAGTTAACTTCCTGAAAATACTGAAATTAAGATTCTCACCTTGATCTGAACCTGTGGTTTCTAGAATTTTTGTGTTTCTAGGCAAGTTCTTAGGCCACCTAGCTAAGTGTTAGAGTAAAGTAGAACCAGCAGCTTCTCCATTTTTGAAAGGCTCCTGTAATGTAAATAGGAACAGCAATCCTTCCAAGTTATTACCCTGTTAACAGGTTGACAGATATGTGCAAATTGTGACTCACTGCTCAATTTGGCTCCAAATTAATGTCTTTCCTTGTGGGTCTCGTCTGCTCAAGTGTGGACTCGTCAACACTGCAGTGTGACTGCTTGTTTGCTTGCACTGAAAGGTAAAAATTAAAGTAATTTGATTCTGCCACAAAGCAGAGTGTGACATATGGTGGCAGTGTGGGAGAAGAGCCATTCGTTCCTACCTGTCCTTAGCCCTCCTCTAGAAGCAGCACACTCTGCGAACTCCATGCAGGCACAGGCAGCACCCACCATCTTGGGAGGCAGCATTATAGAAGCACTGCCAAAGACACCTTACACACACATACCAGCCTCCACCCTCCGGAGAAAGAAAGCCGTTTTTGCCTCCAGACTTTTAATCTGGTGTGGCAAGCCTCCCTGGTTTCTGTCAGGTTACTAGTGGCTCATTTGTATCTCTAAGGCTGGGTCTATTCAAAAATGAAGTGTTTTGATATCTGCATCTAAAATCTAGACACTATTTTCCTCAGCTAAAGGTACAGCTGGCTTTCTTTCTTTGGTCTCTTTTTGGCAAATGCATGTCACCTGTAACAAAGGAATCTGCATCTCCTTTATGTTAGGCCTGCAAAGAAAAACAGTCTTTTTAAAATTCATTTCTGCTCAATGGAATTTTCAAATGAGTTTGCTGAGCCTTATCCAAGATCACAGACAGGCTGGTGGGCAGGAAGAAACCCCAGAAAACCTAGCCTGAGCCTCTTAACTCTCCCGTGCTTTTGGAGATACATGTCCTAGGAACTATCTCTCCTCTGTCATCACTTTCCCTTCCAAATAAAGATCCCCATTATCAGTGGGGTTCAGAAATGGGCAGGGTGCTTATTACTATTTGCCCACCGCAACTCTGGATGCTACAAAAGATATCCTGACCAGGCAGCTGGTTTAGAATTCTAGAAAAGTGCAAGGTGAGGTTGTCTCTAACTTCCTGTGTGACCCAGGATCATCACATAATCCACTGTAGATTTTCAGCCTGCTAAGGATCTGATTTTCCAAGTGGCGCAAGGTGAAAGATAAAGGAAGAACAAGTTATGATGTGTCTTTGGGCTGAACTTTGCATATTCATTGAGTTCCCATCCAGAGCTGTGATGACTATTGATTGAGGACTATGCAGAAGACACTGCTTGCCCCCTCACATTAGCATATACTTAGCAGTGACCTCTATTCACATAGGACAGAGGCTGTTTGAGGAAATGGGTTGAAACCACATGTGTAGATTAGGGAAAGTATCTGAAGATAGTTGTTGCCAGCAACTGGAGTTGGCATGGCTTTGTCACACATTCTCTGCTTGTCCAATAGACAGACACCAGGCACTCCACACTGATACCTTCCTCTCTTCAGTCACCTTTGCAGTAGCCTCTGTGCTTAGATATACTGTGAGGCTGTGGGCCAAGGGGATCACAGAAGACCACAGTGTTTTTTAGTTACTCAGAAATGACATTTCCAAAGCTGCTCCATCTTCATGGGATGGGGCCTTACCTTCAGGAAATGCCTGGAGTAAGTTCAGCTTTTAATGGCAGGCTTCACATGATGGTCCTTGAGAGGGGAAAGCAGCTGCTGGTGCAAGACCATGGAGTCTCTGGGCTACTTGGGGACTATCACAAGCCCCGCTGCCACCTTCTCCAGGAGCACACAAGAGAGCACCACCCTAGACAGAACTACCTCCCACCAGTGGTTACCATGCCTTCCTCAGCATCTCCTTCCTCCTTCCACATGAAAACCTCATAAGTTGATCCTGAGAACCGCTTTCTGACTTCATTAGCAGAAATGTTGGTGTTCACTTTTAACAGATGGCATTCTTCTGTGTGCTGTCTCTCATGAGCCCCAAGTTTCTGACTGAAATTTTGTATCATGTGATCAAAGGAGCTTATCTCTACTTTCCCCAGAAAGTATACCTTAGCATGTCCTTGGTGGAATGGACATGTAATTTAATTTGTTAAATCCCAAGACCCCTTAATGGGAAGTTTCAGGTCTTGGCTGGTTGATTGTACACATCCTTTGTGTCTGTGGGACTAGATAGTGAACTGGCATGGTTTCCTTTATAGGGAGCAGAGCCAGCTAGCTCTGTGTGTCTGTGGGCTGGCATGTTCCCAGTGAGCCTCTACTGCAGGGCAGGAAAGCTCTTGGGACCACCCACCAGCACACTTGTCATCTGTGAGTCCTTAATAAGTACTCGGCACCATGCCAATTGCTTAATGCCAGTGGTCTCAGTGAGTATTAAACCCTGGGAGATGCAGGCCAGAAGAGAGGTGAAAATGGAGCTTCCCGCTCGACTGATATATTTGACTGTTACTAAGACAGGCTTTAGTCAGAGAGTTGAGGTATAAAGTGGTAATAGAGACCTAGAAAGCTGAGCAAATAAAAGCCAAGCAGCAATCCAAGAAAACTGAAGGCATAGCTATCAAGTCCAACTAGTGAAGACATGGCTGCAGCACAAGGCTGTGCTTGCAGTGGGGTCCTTTAGAGGGACACACATATCCCAGTGGAAAGTTAACATGCATTAAGGGCACTATTCAAAATATAATTATTTAAAACAAAGTCCCTTTGCAAAAGGCCATGGGAGGAAAAAAGAGACCTTTTCATAAGGGACCTTGTAATCTTGTCTTCTTCAAAAGGTATCACATCAACTAAACATTGGGTATTAAGTATGAAAGGTAGTCTTCATGCCTGTGGATTCCCAGCCTCCATCAGGACTCCAATTCATATGTATGTACTTCTTCCACACTCAGGTACGTCGATGATGTGATCAGCCGCATTGACAGGATGTTTCCAGAAATGTCCATTCATTTATCCAGACCCAATGGGACTTCAGCAATGCTTCTGGTAAGATCTGTTTGCCTGTGTGTCAGGATTTGTCACAGGAGGAAAAACCTGCCTTGAAGCTCAGCTCAGCTGTGGACGCTGAGGAGATGAGTCAGTAAAGTGCCAAAAGCTGTGCTTGGTAGCAGGTGTTGTGAGCCTAGTGTTGGAGCAGAGAGAAAGGAGAGTCCTGCAGCATGCTAGCATGGTGGTCCAGCTGAATTGTGAGCACTAGGCTCAATGACAGGCTTGTCTGAAAAAAGTAAAGTGGAGAGTGACACCTGACAGAAGCTCTAGACACTGGAGATGGAATCCAAGTTCAGTAGCGAGGAGAATGCTTTCTTTCTTTGGCATCTTTTAGGGCAGCGGTTCTCAACCTTCCTAAGGCTGCAAACCCTTTAATACAGTTCCTCATGTTGTGGTGACCCCAACCATAACATTAATTTCACTGCTACTTGTTATAAATTTAATGTATTATGTGTTTTCTGGTGGTCTTAGGCGACCCCTATGAAGTGGTTGTTAGAATTACTACTTTATGATAAATACTCTGTGCTCTGAAACCTTGCTTTTGAGCAAATGCAGCCCCAGTAAAAGTTACCGAGAGAGCCAAGGCACCATAAGCTATTTGATCTTGAGTCAGGTCATATGAAAACCTCCCCAGCGATGTTGAGGTAAATTTTATATTTTCCCTGAGAGATTAGACTGAGCAGTTCTCAGCTAGGGTATCCTGCTAAGGAGAATGAACGTGATTATTGCCTCAGAACTTCATAGACGATGGAAGTGATTTACCACCCTCACAGTTTAGGAAAAAAATCTGGACTTTTGTCACCAAAGATTTCTGATTCTTTTCTTTCCTCTGGATTTCCACTGAACATTCTGGCCTCGCAGTCCACTGGTATTTGTATTTTCATAAATTGACCAAAGACAGTGTGTTTTGAAGTCCAGTGGGCAAGGGATGTGTTGTGGTGTCCACGAGAAGGTTTATGATGTCTGTGTGTGATAGGTGCCTCCTGGGACACATGTTTTATGGCAATATGTTGTACAAAGGATAGGCTTTGGTGGGCACTGGGGGCTCTGCATGTAGCCTCACTGCCTTGAGTCCCTGTGGACTCTCCTTGCTATGGCTTTTCCTGGGTATAACCTGTGGATCACCAATCACCCAGGTGAGCTATTCTTCACCCAGCCCCTTCATTTTAGAAGAGCTGATTGTGTGTGCATGCTTATTTTTGCCCAGTGAATGGAAAGAATATGAGCTTTCTGAGAGAGAGAGGGAGAGAGTCTTACTCCCCAATCTAAGGTTTAGTTCCACCAATTCCACTGATGTTATTTCTCCAGTTTCTTCTTGGCAAGTGAAGAGAGGGTTCTTGGCTGATCTATGCATCTGCATAAGAAACAGTCACTGACTCAGTCAGTGCACTGACCAAAAGTAGGTTGTGTGAACCCATTTTGGTGTTCTCACGCTCTTGGTGATCACTGTTGACAGTCCGAAGCCTAGGATCCCACAGCTTTAGATGGGGGGAAAGAACAAGTTGACACTTTCTGAGGCTTCTGTTTTAGGCAGTTTAGGTCTATTTGGCTCATCCAGAGTCAGAGCAGCTCTTCACTGTTGGTCTGGAAGTACCAGATCTTCCGGCCCCTTAGAAACAGAAGCCATCACCATCTACCCAGGACATTTGACCTGGGAAAATACCCTGGGACCTTCTTCACCATGTGTGTAGTAAGCTGGGCAGCATGTGTGTGCAAACTAGGATGGGGCTGCAAGTAAGTACCTAGTAAATGCTAGCTGAATACCAGAAGAATAGAAAAGCTTGGTTGGCCTCAATGGTGTGCCTTCATTCATTGGCTAGAGTGGAGCTTTGCTCTCTACTTCCACCCCTGTTCCTTGTAGGGGGATTGAACTGGTTTGTTCCTAACCTGCCAGTCAGTTGCTGGTAAAGTACCCACTGGTGTCTTTGTGAGCCTTAGGTTGTCACCTGTGGCCTGTACATTCCAAAGCACAACTAATGAGCCTTCTAAATTGTCAGCCTCTTGTATGCAGCACACAGCACTCTGCTCACTGGGAGTTGTCCTGCTGCTGTGTGAGTTAGTGGCTCGTGGTATAATGAGGCCTGTTTCTGTTCTCTGAAGGGATGAGCTCAGTCATCCCAAAATAAATCTAGCTGTGTTGATATTTAGTTTCCGCTAATCTACCGCCTAACATCCCATTATTAATTTTCCTCCAACAGTCAAAATATTGTAAGAGCTTAACTGAGTCAGACTGGAGCAAGCTGCTGGCTTCTCGCATCACTTAAAACATTATCATCCCCAGTTTTTGACTGATCAACTATGTATAAGAAAATGGAGCTTTCACTGTGATGTAGTTTGTAATCTTTATTGAGATGTTTGATTTACAAAAATCTTAGGTTTGTGTTCACATCTCTCCCAAACTACACATAGCTTTCCTGCCTCGATGATCCAGCCTTCCTTAAACCATTGGACACATTATCCCATCTCACTGTGCTCCGGGTGTTTGAGCCCTGGGAAACTCATTAGCAATTAACCTACCACCTCCTACTACTTGGATTTCTTCACTGAGCTCAGCAGCTCTCTCGTACCTGAGTGCTCTCTAGAATCACTGGGTAGTTTTACAACTGCACATTCCTTGAAGACTTCTCAGAAATCCTGAGTTGGGAGCACTAGGCAGAACCTAGTTTTCCATGTCCATGAACTCCGAGAGCAGGTGGAGCTCTGGAGTACATTTAAGAAACTGCTCCCATATACACCTTGAGAATCACTGCTCTGCACCCAGCACTTGTGCTCCTACAAGTGGTTCTAAGGCTCCTGGGCCTCCAGCGCCATCTTCTGGTTTTCTCTGGTACCTACACTCGTGTGTGTATACACACACACACACACACACACACACACACACACACACACACATAATTTTTTAATGTTTTAAAATCTTTAGTAAATAAAACCTGCCATAGCTAAGAGCTAGCACTTTATCTGTAGTGTACAGCTCCCATCCCCCCACAGAAACCATAATTCTGCCCTTTGCTCATCTCTCCTCAAGAGGCTTTATTTATATTGCTAAGTGTAAGTTTTCATTTTCCCATTTTAAATTCAGTGTATTTGGGAGCTATTAATATATTGTCTTTAAGGACTAATTTTTCACTCTATCAGTGATCAGTGATTTCTGGACTTTTGTAAACAACTGTACTCAGAGCATTTTTGGCCCTTGGTTTTGGTTCTGATGGGCTAAAGGGTTACTTTGTTTTCCTTCCACCTGGTGTCTGCTCTACTTCTCACCATGGACTGGCTTGCATTAGGACAGTATTTGTTTTGGTTTTAAGTCATTTTTTTAAGATTATAATATAATTACATTATTACTGCTTTCCTTTTCTCCCTTCAAACTCTCCAATATACCGCCTACCCCCTGTTCTCATGGCCTCTTTAATTATTGTGGGGTGTGTGTGTGTGTGTGTGTGTGTGTGTGTGTGTGTGTGTGTGTGTATTCCTAAATATGTAGACAACCTGTTCAGACTGTATAATGTTACTTGTATGTATATTAAGTCAGTGGTTCTTGACTGATTATTGCCTCCCAAGAGGTATGTGGCAATGCCTGGAAGTATTTTGAAGACACTTTTATGATGGCATCTGAGTGGGTGGAGACTAGAGATTCAGCTACATGAGTTCTCCTGCAGTGGGCAGGCACAGTCCCAAACTGCAAGGTGGAGGTTGGGAAACCTGGCTCAGGCACACAGGTGTTCACCTTTCCGTATTGGCTGATGTATTTTCCAGACAGTTACACTAATTTTTACCCACTAATTGTTATTCACCATCTGAATACTGGATTTCCCCATACCTCTAAAGGCTGAGACCATAATTTTAACTGTCCACCAGGCCACAGATTGCCATATTTCTGGACTGCACCAGCAATGGCTGCTGAAGCAATGAAAACCTGAGTTCTAGCACCTATGTTACTGCATTGAATGTCATAGGAATTCTTTGTTCTTGCTTTTATCACTAAAATCCCATTTTACAAGCCTTATGAGAAGAACTAGTCTTTGAATTTCTCCACTCTTGTATGTCTATATTTTGAATGTGTGGGAAGGAACATGTGTGCACTTGTAGGAACCAGAAGTGACAATGAGTGTCTTCCTTAATTACTTCTTTATTTGAGACAGGCTCTTACTATGCAACCCAGACTAGCTTCAATACCCTCAAATAGCATTAGAGAAACCCTTCAGTCAAAAATTCAAAATAACTGAACACTGGTTATACTGGGAAAAATGAGAATGTTATCACATTCTCAGTGTTAAGTCTGAACTCAGAGGTACAAATAAAACCATAGTCAAGTTAAATTTAACAACAAGCTCCTGGGAAAGGCAACAGCTGAGAGAATAAGATGAAGGTAACCAAAGAAGAGTTGGGAAAATGACTGGGATGGAGCATGGGCTGAGAGACCATGTATGAACCATCGCATGTACATATGTCAGAGTTGTGGGAGAGCATCATGGAATGAAACCAATGTGTGAAAGTAAGAAAATCCATGAAGAAAGCCTCCTTCTGAATCAAGCACCAATAGGGCCCTTGGAACTTGGCGTAGTTAAGTAGGAACTACTCAGTGCAATCTAGAGTCCAGGACTTATTATGCTTCAAAGGTAAACAATCCCAGCACTTCCAAGCAAGAATTCAAATGACTTAAAAGCCCAAAACAGTCAGACTGTCATTACACTGCTCAAAAGAGCAAACAGCTGGAGAGGTAGCCCAGGATCTGACATCTTTGGTCTCTGTGGCACCTGCACACACATGCATACACACACCCTCATGTATGCATGCTCACACACTTTATGCACACTCATGTACATAATTCAAAATAATAAAAATAAATCTTTTTTTAAGAAGACTAACAAGGGATGGCCATCAGTTAAGATTGTTTGCTGTTCTTGTAGAGGACTTGAGTTCAGTTTTCAGAAACATGTTGAGCAGTTGTAGTTCCAGTGTCATCTACAAGCCTCCTATAGGCACCTGTATGCATGTGTGCACGTACATATATGCAAATAGGCACTCATATATTAAAGCTTTTTAAAGCAAGACAACAGTATTCAAAGAGGCAAGGACACGTGCGTGTTCTTCCCAGCCTCAAGGCTAGAGAGAGAGAGTATTTGACTGCTTCAGGATTTTGTACCTATGAGCCTGTCTGGAGTATCTGTTGGAGGTTGAGCTTTCCCAGCCAAGAGAAAATGGTCTGATCAGCCCTAGGGTATGCTGAGCAAGGCACAAGCAAGGTAGCCATGAAGGTAGAGAACCTAAAAGCATTATGTTCAGTCACAAAGTGAGGGGTCCAAAAAGATGCAGATGAAATAAGTGTGCTAAATTTCGTGTATGCAATTAGTGAGCATCATTGATACTATTAAATACTAAGAAACAAAAGACAAACTATAGCTTTCCAGCTTAGATTTTTTAAGAGATTCCTGAGTGCAAAAGAGTAGGTCTGTTTCTTGTGCCTTCTCTTGGAGTCTTTTTCTTATGTTTCTTTGTTTTGTCCAACTCTGATGTGATAATCTTTGTTTTATCACATGCATAATCCTTTAGAAGCCTGTTTGTTTTCTACTGGGAGACAGAGAGAGTAGATCTAGATGGGAGGGGGTGGGGAGGAACTGGAGGAGTGGAGGAGGAGCAACCATAACCCAGGGTATGTTATGTGGGGAAAGAGGAGAAAAGGCTAAAGTGATGATAAGAAAGTGGGATCCAAAGGCTTTAGCCTATAGAAATACAAAAGTACGCATGACAACTAGAAACCTGGTAAGAAAAGGGTATAGCTTAGTGATAGAGCATTTGCCTAGTGTGAATGAGGTCCAGCACCAAAGGAAAGAAAAGTAGGTGTGATACAATCCTAGCATTCAAAATGGGGAGGAGAGAGACTGCAAACTTGGTCAGTCTGAGCCATCTGTAAGACATTGTCACAGAGCGTTCACACAGAGAAGTAAAGGAGGGAATACCAGGAAACACTAAACATGTAATATATTTAACTATGGAGTAATTTGAGAACACATGTATCAGTCACATAGATAAATGCTAGTTAATACACATGCTAACGGGTCTTTTCAAAGGTGCCACTAAAGCTCATGGGACAAAGAATAGGAACAAATAGGAAGAGACTGTGCTTGGAGAGTAAGGCCTGTGTTCCTTAAAACACACCTAGAAGTCTCTAGAAGTCAAAAAATATAGCCCCAGCTCAAAGATAGACACCCAGACTAGAAGACTAAAAAGTAGTCCAGAGCTGATGTGGAAAACGAGCAAATGGTACAGGTGACATCCCTAGTCCATGGGCCACAGTCACAGAAAGGAAAGTACCTTCAGATAACAACAAATCCTAGCAAATCAAGACAGCTGGCCGACTGGGGCATCTATGTAACAAGTGTCCTAGGTACAGAGATATGTTTCTGAAATCACTTTGCTAATTTTAAAAACAAAATGGAAAATATTTAAAATGGGTTATAAGTTAGGAAACCATTGACGCACCCAGTATTTCAATAGCTGGAAAGATGTCCAGCCTCATCCCTAGAGAGATGTGGATTAAAACTACACTGAAGACTGTCTTCTATCTGCCGTATTAGCAAAACTAAAAAGCCACTATTGTCTGCTGTTGTCACGGCTGGTGGTAATATGGGCCACCTAGAGGAAGGACCTTCACAATGTCTACAGTGTCTGCAAAACTGTGTCCATGTTTGCCTTTGATCAGCAGGATTTATACTAGGAAGTGGCCTTAAAGACCCCTTCCAACAATATGGAAGCACATGTGTACAGCTGCTTATTATGGCTTGTTTATGGCTGCGGAGTCTTAGGATAACCTGCACACTTAGAGGAAGACAACTGAGGAGATCATGAAACAGCCACACAATAGAGCTACACTATTTCTGTTTTCATCTTTGAAAGATGAAAGACCTGCGACCTACGTGAAGTGACCTCCAGCGTGTACTGTTACTTAAAGAGAAAAGCAAATGCTTTTATTCAATACACCCTTTTTTGTAAGAAGAGAGAAGACATCCATTACCTCTCTGTTTTTAAGGGGAAGATACACGTGGAGGGTTAGACCTGAAATGAAGCAGTCTGTTTAGAGGCAGTTGAGGTGTTTTAAGTACATGAGCTGGAAATGAGTGCAACAGGTGACGATGAGTTGGGCAGAGTGCATCTAGAGCTTCTGGGATTAAATCCAGACTAGGATGTTTATCTTTATCTTTTTACTTTTATTTTTAACCAAAAAAAAAAAAAAAAAAAAAAAAACAGAATTAAAGAAAGCTAAGGTTATTTTAGTCAAATAATATGTTCACTTCACCCTTTGCAGGGAAGAAAGAGAAAGAACCCCAGAACCTTTGAACATGGGGTTTGACACCAGCTTTCTGTTGAATGCTACAATCGCTGTTAACTTAGTCGCACAGTGTAGTTGGTGGGCGGCTTCCCAGAGGCTGGCATTGGTGTGTCTAGAGCTCCGTGTATGTAGGATGGAGAATATATAAAGACAGGGGATCATAGAAGCGAAGTTTCTATAGAAAGGGAAGCTGCCAAGAGCAGAAAGCCATCATAAATGCTTGGTGTCACATGGCAACTGGGAATGTTAGTATAAACAGGAATGCCCTGTCTGCTAAGAAGGTCTAAATGAGAGCCCAAAGACATTGAGTACCTCTCTCATCCACATCCTGGTCTCTAAACGCCAGTCTTCCCAGCAGGAATCCTTGAGTAAGAGAAGCTGAGGACAGCACAAGATAAGCCTGGGGCATCTCACTATCTCAAAAAGTAGGGGAAATGTGCCAAGAATGGTGGGGGTGTAGATTGTCAACGCTCATAGACAGCATTTTGAAGAGGCCACACTAGCTATACCTGGAATTGCAGAGTACCAAAATAATGACATCATTCATCATAACCCACAGAGTAGAGTCCTCATCTGTGAGTCCTCCTGATGAAATGAATAGAGTATTGAGAGGCATCAGTGCAACACAGTAGCTGTGAGGAAAGAGCTTAGACTTGGGGGAAGTGGGAAGCTGGGCTCCCATCTCAGTTTTCAGACATATGTCACTGCTCTGAGTACAACTCTTTGCTTGCTCCACTGCTTTGAGCCAGAGAGGAACTGGGGGCTGAGCAAAACAAAAAAGACCTAAAAAGGAACCAAGGCCTCAGGAAGCTTTGTGAGTGCCTGTAATTCTGAAATTTCTGAGCTCAAGTCTGCCCCATGCTTCTGTGGGGATATGCACTCAGGCCATATTTAACTCAGGCTGGTGACTTTGGGTTCTGTGGAGATGACAGTGCTCTGTGTAGGTGTTTCATGGGCATTTCCTGCTCTGAAATTGCTGTTCCAACCTCGGAGCTCTCACTTGAGCTGTGAGCTCCTAAGGGGTAAGGACTGACTTTCCTGTAAAATGATAGATGTCCTATGAGTCTTTCTGGAGGAGAGGACAGGACTTTTCTTAGAGAGGGCTAGTCAGCCCAGCGCTGGTGACACACACCTTCAGTCTCAGCACTTGAAAGACAGAGGCAGATGGATCTCAGTGAGTTTGAGGTCAGCATGGTCTACAGAGTTCCAGGACAGCTAGGAATGTTACACAGAGAAATCCTGTCTCAAAAAAAAAAAAAAAAAAAAAAAAACACAAAAACAAAAAAAAATTAAAGTAAAAATAAAATGGAGGGGGGGCACAGTTCATTTTTAGGAAAAGCTCTAGCTCTGAGTTCTCTCCAGAGTTTCTGGTCCCTACCAGAACAGCTATCATTCCCTCCCTATGCTTTCTGTTCATTTCTTTAATATTTGTGATTCCTTTGGGTGACTTGAGGGGCCTGCAGTATGAATGCTGCACTCAAACATGGAGGCCATATGGAAGATGCTGACTGAGCTGGTGAGTGGAGAATAGAGGCTGTCAACTGTCTTGTCACTGGTTGACAGTGTAAAGAAAGTCCCATGAGTCTCGGAGCTTCTTGATCTGACACCAAGTCAAATTCAGGCAGGGATCAAATTTGGGTTTGGATTTGTTTTCTAATTTCTTTGAATAGTTTATGCTTTTTCTTGATTCCCCCCAAAACTGTTTACTAAGTATTCATTGCACCTCTAACTTCTTTAATTAGTTACAGGACAGCCCTCCACAGAGGTGGAGTATACCTGTATCCTTCCTTTATAGATAGCAGTAACTGAGTGCCTCCCTAAACCCCTCACAATATTGACTCTAAATTGATGGCAGCTCAGGTTGTTGTCTTTGCTCCCAAGGCTGACCTCTTTGCCAGCACTCATCAGCCTCAGTGTTCCCAGTGATGCCCTTAAAACTCCACAGCTCTAACTGTGTGTTTCACAAAAAAACCGGGACTCTTGATTCCACCTCCCCAACAGGTCTGCCTCCCGAGGCTGGCATTTGTAGCAGTGAATTTAAATGTTGGAGAAGGCAATTCCAGTACCAAGGGAATAGTGGTGGATGTTACTCTCTAAGTGTTTGTATATTATGTGAAATTGATGTGTGGTAGAAACAGCTAGCATTGGCCTTTCCAAGGCAAGGTGAAGCTGTGTGTTCACCATTCAGAAAGTGCCCTCCCAGCCTTGGCTGTGTGTGTTTGTCCCAGGCTGTCTAGTTTGATTTATTCTGTAGTAAACGTTGGGCTGGTTTTCAAGCCAGATAACTTATCTTACACTCTGCCCCCAATTTGGCCTTATTTTGTTCCAGTGTGTCCCCTTGTCCTATAACAAATGTTTATTGATCAACCTCTGAAAGATAGCTCAGAGCCCCTCCTCTCCAGCAGCACAGTCACCGGCCAGGCACCACATGCACACTGCTCAGCACTCTGCCTGTCTTGACTATGCTTGGTTCTGTCCCAGACTTGTGCCTCTGCTTTTTCCTTAGTCCTCTGATCTCCTTTTCTCTAGACACTGCTCTCCATCAGAGGCTAGGTCTCTGTCCTCCTGGCCCCAGTGGTATGCCTTCTCCTTAGAGATGCTGATGTGGTGGTTATGATAGCTTGGCCTTGCTTTACCTCTTCAAGCTTGTCTCCTCCCCTTCTCCCTCCTGCATGGCCATGCTCAGAGCTCTCTGCTGTTGCTCATTGCCATCTTGAATGAGACAGTTCTTTTTGTATGAAGCAGGCCAGTGCCTTGCAGGAGTTCGACATCCTTCACTCCAGCCTGCTGAATACCAAGAGCTCCCTGCATTTATTGAACAAACATCATTCCTCCTTCTCCTAGCTTCTTGGGACTCCATCCCTGCTTGCTTCTGTGCTTTCTGCCTGCTGTTTCCTCTGCCTGTGGCCTCATGCCCCCCCCCCCACAGAGCCACTGTACATCCTTTAAGATGGGCTGTGCTACCTACAGTCTTTATGATGCTTACATTTACCTTTTGCTTAAATAGTCCCTCTTTCCCTGTGCTCCTCTAGTCCTTCATACACCTGCATTGATAGAAAGTACTGTGTACAGAAAAGGCACAATCTTAAAGAGTTGTTCTGCTTTAAAGCACCATTGGACAGTATCTGCAATCTGAGGTGCCACTGTGCATATCCTTTATGACAGTCCTAAAGGGGAAGGGCTGAGATCTGCCTGTGAGCATCTGTTGTGTTCTTTATCTGTAGTTAGCCTTCATAATAGCCTTTGTTACTGAACCCAGGACCTTTACAAAGAAAAGGGGTCTCATGGGGCATCTTTCACAGCAGAATGAAACAGCCTGAACTATTGTTGTTGGTCCTGTTAGAAAACAACATTATTGAGCAATAGGTAGTCTGGACCCTCAGAGTTTGTATTTGGCCCAGTGGAGCCTATTGCTCAACATTCACTACAGTCTATAATAAGCTGCAAGAATGTCTTATGCTTCCAGAGCCAGAGCTTTGTTGGAAGAGCTGTTAGCATGAGAGTCCAGGCTGCTCTTTAGATGATCAGGTTGTCTTAATTCAGATTTATACACAGCAGTTGAATCTCATTAGCCCAAATTCACACTGCATAGACCAAGCATGTAAACAGTTGAAACCTTCCATGATTGTATTAAATTTTGAAGCAGTGCATCTTGGCAGTTTGCTTTTTCCTTAATTCCAGTCTACACATGTGGCTTTCCTCCCATTAATCTTCTCACTGAATCCACAGAATGAGATAGCATTGGCAGGTTTCAAGCCTAGTACTATGCATAGTCCAGCTGTTGACAGCTAGATTAAAGATGAGCATGAATCTGCAACAAGATGGCCTGTGGCCTTGTTAGCTGTATTGTGTGGGGCTTTAATTAGAATTAGTTGCACTAATTGTGCTGTCTGTAATCAGAACAGCAGTCCCACCCACAGCCCGAATAGTGGAGACTATAGTACCTTTAGCTCTGGAGAACCAATGTACCTGGGTTTAGGTGCTTGCTTGTCCCCCTCTAGGCATGCACCTGGTGTCTGCTTGCTGACTGCATTCCTCGATGCCCTGTGAGACAAGAGATGGGGCAGGGCAGTCCTGCCTCTTGGGGCTGCTTTGCCCAGAGCATGAGCCAGCTGTGGGAAGCAGTAGGCATAGGGTGGCCAGAGTCTGCTAGGCACCCACTAAAGATCTTAGTGTTCCACACTCCTCATTTCTGTGCAGATTTACCACACCACCAATCCTAAACACAGTCAAGAGACGCTTCCTTTGTAAACAGTACACCTTCCTAGATGCTGCATAGCCGTGTTCACCTTCTAATGATAGCCCAGTGCCAGCTGCCATCTTTTCTTCCCTGACTTTTGCAGTTTTGTTCCTCCTAGATCCTCGCCATTGCCCTCTTGGTCCTCTGTGCTGCAGCTGGAGGGCTACTTTTAAACTGTTGTTGTCTACCCAGAGATGCCTTTGACTTCCTCCTGTCTGGGGAGGAGGGGTTTCCTTCCAAGCCTCCTGAATTGTCTCTCCCCACGTTGCCAGTTCCTTATCATATTGTCAGTGTCTGCTCATTGGAGTGCCCCATCTGAGAAGGTAGAGCTGGTTCCATCTACCACACAGTGCCTGTCACTGCCAGGGATCTGAAGTGAAACAATGTGCTCTTTTATAGTGACCTCAGAGGTGTGCACTTCCCAGAAGGGAGAGAACTTGCCTCAGCATGGGCCAGTCTGATGGCCGGCATGTGTTGTCCCAGGTCTGTGTGGCTCTCATCTTTGAGATGGTCCTGGGACCAAGATCCAAGAATCTCAGTGTCTTTGAAGTGTTACCATGTTGGTTTGTTCTTTGCTGTCATATCTCTGAATGGTTGGTTTCCATGGGGCACCCGGTAGTCACAAAAGACCCAGGAGGCCAGCACTCTGGTCCCCCCTGCCTTTCTACTCCTATCCTTGAGCATATCTTCCCGCTACACCCCGGTTGGAAGCTCGCCCCAAGAAGAGAATTCTTTTTATTTTGAATTGTATTATCAGATACTAATTGTAGAAGGGAATGCATTCATTCTGACATTTTCAGGCATATGTGTGGTGTACATTGACCATGTTCGCCATCCCCTTCCACCTAGAAAGCCTGATTCCACCCTGTTCTTTCTTGTTCTTGTATTTGCAACTTCAGAACTGGTGAAAGTATGGGAATGGACAATGGTAGGCCAGTGCTGAAAGGGTAAAGTTCGTTGCTGTTCACCTCAGCAGGAGCTCGTAAGGGCACCGTGCCTAGGCTTCAGAGAACCCTACTCGGTTCCTGGTAGTGCCAGAAACGGAACTCAGGGCTGGCTCCACCCCACTCTCCAGAGAGGACCTTCAGATTGCCTTGGCTTCTGCTTGGTTTGTCTTTGGTGCTTTCTTAAGTTTCTTCAGTGTCAGGGTAGAGCCTGACCTCACACATCACACACTCTAGGCAAGTACTTCCCCACTGGCCAAAAGCATCAGCTTCACCCAAAACTACCCACTGCCCTGTAGTGAACACAGGTCCTCAGGGACCTCATAGCCAGATAATGGACAAGCTTGCATCCCTCTGGACCCTTAATGGTAGCCCCTCGCAGAAAATGTGAGCACAGTTTTATAGATGAGATACTGCAAGTAAAGAGGTTCCATAACAGATGCGAGGTCATGTCCAGCATGGCCCAGACTTGCAGTCAGCTCCTTAAACTGCCCTGGTTCCTCAGGCACCCTCTGCCATTATCTGTAAAGTTACATGGATTCAAAGACATACAAAAAGCTCCTAAAACACGTGGGTGACTGGGGGAAGTGTGTTGAAGTGAGTTGAGTTTTTTAAAGCTCTTTAAAAGAATGATGGTTTTGATAAAATTTAATTTTGGTAGAAATGCTTTCTGAAAATACTTGAGATGTTCCCAGTTCTATTTTCTCCCTGCACACAGGCTTTATCAAATGATTGTTTTGTTGATAAATTTAGTGTTCAGTTGGGACTTACATGTAGACTGTACCTACCCTCACAGGGAAAGAGGATTTTATAGTTTCCATTCATTCTCATTAAGATCAGAACATTTGCATCTTCACTTTTACATCTAGCTCCAGAATTTTAAGTAGTCTGATTGTATGGAAGTGGGTCGTATTAATTGCAAATGGGCTTGACATCTGCTTGCTAACACAGAGGGCTTTTTTTAGTCCCATTTTGTTTTTATATACGATCTGCTGGAGTGATTAGGGGAGAGCTACTGCTCATGCTGTTAGAAAGCTGGGTTCTCAAAGGCTTAGAATGCACCCATAAAACTGAATTTAAGAGCAAGTTTCTGAAAGTTCTTGAACCAGGAGCGATTAGACATCTGACAGTTGATAGGTTTTTATCCACAGTCTTTTAGGAAGCTGTCTTCTGTCCTTGGAGCCTCTATTAGTCAGCCACTCAGAGGCCAAGGTTAGGGGCTCTTACCTTGGACTAACCGTGGGGGCCCACTGCCCAGTTTTACCTGCTGGGCATGAGGTGGGCATGAGTGGGATTGGGTGTGACCCCGGCAACTGGTGACTAAAAAGGCAGTTACTTCTTCCCTGGTGCTAGTGTAGTGATGATGCCTGCCGGGTGTCTCTCAGCATACTCTCTAAGGAAGCCAGTGTGTACAATACACAGGGCACTCGCCCTTAAATAGCTCAGCTGTTGGCTTAGCTACAGTTCTCTTCAGAGTCTTTACTGAACTGGCCTGCACACACTGATTCTTCTAAAAAGAATGTTCTATATACTACTGCTAGCTAAAGCAGACACTTCTCTGGGCCAATCTTTATAGAGCATGCTCTGGACATTGTTGTCTTGAAGAACTTCCCTGCTTATTTTAACATTAGTAACTAAAGCATTTAATTGTCCCAGATAAGAAAGTTACTCAAAGTACTTGACTTAGAACTTGCTCTCCCTACACACACCTTGGTTCTTCTGGACTGTTTTTGCTTGTTTGGTTTTGTTTTGGTATTTTTATTGGTGGTGGTAGTTTGGTTTGGTTTGGTTTTTTAACTACCACTTTGTGGGAGAAGCCAGGACTAAGCCTTTTCATGTCTCCCGTGAGCAGCCAAGATAAGGGAAGGAGCAGAAAAGCATGGGAAGGATGGCACACTTTCTAGAGTGGGTGACATTTTCCCTGTGGTTCTTTCCTGACCCTGCCACGGTGCCTGTGCCTAGGAGGGTACAGTTGGCATTTGCTGCATGAGTACATTTGTGCTGGATGGTTTTATCCCTGTGTACCATAGGATTCTAGATTGCTGCCCAGTGTGCATGGTCTTTCACTCCTAGAATTAAAGATTAAACACAAGAGGTTTCTTTTTCCTACCTGCTCTTCTCATGCATGGCTATCTGCTGTCCTGTCGGCAAAGCAAATAGTTCCAGGAGTTAGTGGTGAACAGGAAGGGATTTGAGCCAGTGGCTCCAAACTCTTACTCTCTGTGTCTTAGAAAATTGGCAGGTTTTTGGAGTGAGATTGGCTGTGCAGAACTGAGCAGAGCTAGTTGGTGCACAAAGGGCAAGCCTGCCTGGGAACCTGTGTCCTTGACCTTATTCACCTCAGGCCTCTGAAGTTTCCAGTTCTGGTAGTTGGAGAAAGTCTGTCTTCTTGCTAAAATTCTCCTTCCAGTGTATCATGGCTATATTCCCCAGTTAGTCCTTCTTGTTACTCAAAGGAAGGATCCCTGGTTAACCCTTAATACGGGGAAATCATTTAGACCACTTAATTTGGGCTGACTCTTTATTGGTGCACTATTGCAATTAAGTTAGATTAATGAAAGGTAAATTCCAGTCTATACATGAAAAAAAAAATCTCTTGTAAAGATCCTAATTAGAGTGTGTGTTTATTTAGCCTCTCGTACTTTAATTGCATCCGTCTTGCTATTTACAAACAGGCATCATTAAAGAGTAATGAGTGTGTGAAGAACATTAATACTAGCGGCAGATGCACGGGGGGGGGGGGGGGGGGGCAATGAAAGTCTGCTGGTGGGTATGATTTTAAATGAAGGAGAATGCAGAGTGATGCTAGCCAGGGAGGGGAGGGCAGAGCAGGCATTATGCAAGGCAGCAGCTTGTCCTCTGCTGCAGAGGGCTGGCTGCTTTTAATTTGTTACAGCAGTGTGGTCTGTGGAGGGAAACAGACACATTGCACAGTTTGTCTGTGACCTTAGCCGACCATGCCAGGTAGAAGCATCCCCCTCCGTCACCCCCCCCCACACACACACACACACACCCTGCCTTGACCACTGGGCCTACACTATAGGACACCTGCCTTTCAAGCCACAGAGGTACCAGGGGGCTGGAAAAGCCATGCAAGGTGTGGAGCTTTCCTCACATTACTACAGCTCTGGCCCTTTAGCAGCCTTTCAGAAAATTCGAACGTGCAGTAAAGTGAGAAATAAGCTTCTGGTGTTTCCTTGGCACCTCTAATATCACATCTCAGTCTTACATAACTTAGTTGTTCTTGGAGGCAGCATGGCTCAGTCTCCCTTAGGTGGATGCTTAGTCACTGGTGTTCCACCCCCACCTGATGTAAGTGTAGAAAAGCTGAGTCTCCAAATGGAAAAGAGAGAGAGAGATATGAACAACCGAGCCCAGTGATGATCCAGCAGCTACATCACATCTCTAGTTCTTGGTATCCATTTATTCTGGGGCTCGGTATAAGTCAGTAGTGTGGTAGATGTTAGTACCTGGTTTAAACCTCAGCACCAAAAATAAGTAAATGGCTCCTGTTATTCAGGCTCCAGGACTGGGAATGTGGCTCATTCTGGAATACTTGTCCAGCATGTGCAAAGACCTGGGCTTGATGCCCAGCATGACAAACCAAAAAACCAAGAACCAGGATTAAAATCCAGGTGTAGAAATGGCAACCCAAAGAGAGTCCTGGTAGCATAATATTTATAGGAATAAACAAAAACCTAAAGCACAATGCCTCAGTTTCCCCGTGTACAACTTAGTACATACAGTTCTGGAATCGCATTCTATATAAATGCAAAGTACTAATGTGGAAACTACAGTGGAACTCAGATTTCTCCAGGGACTCATGGGTGAGTTGAAGTCCAAGGTTTAATTTATTTTAAATCAGGTTATAGGAACTCACAGTTTTCGGTACATTTTATGTTTATCTTCAAACAAATTCAGCTTAATTTTAGGCCACCCTAGACAGAAGTAAGATGTCTTTATTCAAATTACCACATGTATTTAAGAGCACAGATAGCTGTATTATCCAAACCAGAAGAGCCCAGGTTGTGCTGTAGACATGTCTCTTTTGTAGTTGTTAACTTATAACTCTTCCCATTTTCAGCTCACACAACTGTGGGGCATTTTTCTATTCATATTTAATTGGATTTTAAAGTGACCTTGTTCATGTATTGATTTGAATTAAAATTTTCTACATCAAGGTCATGTTGGCATACATCCTACAAACAAAATATTAAAACACCAAGTGCTGCCTAACACAGTATTGACAGGGGAAAAAATGGAAATTTAACAAAGCCAGATTTATCCCAGAGGGCATCGTCATACCATTCTAAGTGGACTGGCAGGTCCCACCATCAGGGAGACCACACCTCCTTTGAGTAAGAAAAGAGCATCCCTGTTACCCAGACTGGCTTTAAGGTGAGCCTTCAGCTCTATGAAGGCCCCCGGAGAAAGAGGACAAAGCGATGTTCCCCTTACCATTAGTTCAGTCTCAGAGCTGCCCCTCAACATGCTTCTCTTTGCCACTTCCAAAGTAGCTCAGACTTCATACGGGGAAGTAAGCGGTCCTTTCTCTGATTTTCCCCTTCTCTGTTGTCTCAGTAAGTACCCCAAATCTTCCCATTGTCTGGGGCTCAACCTGGATCCCACACTTCTTTTTCTTCCTAGTCAGTCCAGTGGCAAAGTATGTCAGTTATTTGTTGGTGATGGTGGTGGTGCTGTTTACACGCCCACGTGCACATGTGTGTGATGAATACATGTGGAGGCTAAATGTTGGTGTCTGGTGTTTCCCTGACTCACTTTCTGCCTTATTCCTTGAAACAAGATCTCTTATTTCTCTTCAGACCTCCCCAATTAGGCTAGTCTCACTAGACAGCTTGCTCCAAGGATCCCCCCTTTTATGCTGAGATGACAGGTTGGCATTTCTGTGGATAGTGGAGATCAGACTCCAATGTTTGTATGTCAAACACTCTACCCATTGAGCCATTGCCCCAGTTCTAAATCATGACAGTCTTTGGAATTGCCCCATCTCTACACTAGGGCTACTTGAAGCTGTTATCTTCCCTGTTCATGGTCTCCTCCTTGACTTCTGTGATCCTCCATGAAGCAAATGTTGTTTAACAGAACACATCAGGCATGTCACTCCTTTGCCTAGCCCTGCAAGGCATCCTTTGTCATTCAGAAGTAAACTCTCTTTAGGCAGGTAGATCTCTGTGAGTTCAAGGCCAGCATGGTCTAGAAAACAAATTCCAGGACAACCAAGGCTATTAAGGGGGGGGGCGAGGGGACCACCACAACACTCTGCCTGACCCAGGCTGTCCTAACACCTCAGTCTTTGCACCTCCTCCCCTCTTGCTCTGCCCTGAACTTGGCTAGGGCTGCCTTGATCTTGGGAAGCTTCCATGAAACTTGAGCCAACCCTTTCCCCTAGTCCTCTTGTCTTCTGACCTGGTACAGAGCTTTTTCCTTTCACCTTCTCTTCTACCCCAAGAATGTCCAAGCACAGGAGTGGGCATCCCTTGTTCACATATCACTTTGGCACTTTGTAGATCCTAATAAATATCCGAGTGAACAAACAAGATGCTAATACGTCACCACCTCACATCATCCTTTCCTGAAAAGCCCTTTAAGCTGCCGTTGTTGGGGTTTTTTTGTTTTGTTTTGTTTTTCACTTTCTTCATAACAGCAGTGGCTCTTTACCTCTTACCTGTCTGTTTCATTTCCCTCTCTAGGTGCTAATGCCTGGCCTGCACTTAATACAGAGTAACATGTAGATGGAGGAAGACTGTAAAGGGCAGGACATTTGCATTCCGAGATAGTTCTGGGTCACGCCATCTGCCTGCCTGCCTCTCCTGCCTCCTTTCCCATCCTTCTCTCCTCTCCTTCAGTCCATCTCATCGTGTTATCCTTTCTCCGTGTTTTCCTGTCTTCTGCTGCAAGGAGGCAAATTAGCAAGGCCTATCCAAGGTGTGCTCTAGCAAAGCCTTCCCTGCCAGACCAGTATTCCCTTGATCTCATTGCTCCACCCAACCGGTCAGAGTTTCCATATAGAGTACCCTGGGAAGGGGCCTCATGCCTGACAGTCTTGCTCTGTGCTGGGTTCAGATACAGGGTGTGTGCTCTGGAGGATTGCTTTCAAGGCTCTCTGCAGCACCCATTGTTTTTAGTATGGTCAGCAATCATTGGGCTAGCCTATGTTGGTCCTCATTCCTTCTGGAAGGACTCTATGCATGTATATATCTAAAAAGTAAAGCCAATTGGATTTGATTTGGACAATCCCTAACAGCACAAGGGAAACCTGAAGGAGAATGAGCCCATGGAAAGCGTGGGCCATCCCCTTCTTTCTGTAGATTTCTGTCATTGAGAGGAAGACAAATAGGATTGTAAGGAATTTTATGTCTGCAATACAAAGTAGAAAATGATTTTTGTAGCTCTCTGTCTGAGCCTTTCTGTGAAATTTGCCAAGTAGCTAGGTTTCCTGTGATGAAATGGCCCTGCAATCAGAGCAGCTTTGGATTTTCTAGAGAGGCAAAAGCTATGGGAAGTTTAAAGTGCCCAGACTGCTAATGATGACTCCTTAGCAGATGATTCCGATGTACCTATCAGCGGACTGAGCCACATAATAGAAATAAACCTTTATTAGTCAGGGTGTTTAGCAATTATTAAAAATAATGGCAGAAGAAATATAGCAATTGTCACCATGTAGTGAACTAAGGGCATGGCTCTGGGAGATAGTAGCACCAAGTGTGCATCCTCACAGAGGACCACCCCCCCCTCCCCAGAGGAGGCCAGGGATCACTGGGTGGCTTTCCCCGGGCCATACCATTCCTATTGGTAGCAGAGCAGAATCTGAACTGCATAGCTCCTGTGTCTTTATTCTGTTCCTTGGTGCTGGTAGGAACAACCCTACGAAACTGCTAGCTCACCTTATGCTTAGGGATCACTAGCCCTGTTCCCTCCTCCTATCAACCTGTTAAAGAAGTAGAGTGTTTTCCAAGGAGAGTAACTTGACCAGACACACTGCCAGTGGGAGAGAGCCAGGAGCTACATACAAGAGTCTAACAGAACAGTGCTTCCTGTCTTTTTAAGCAGACTCATTTTACTGCCTGATTTTTGTGCTCCTCGTCAACAGGTGAAACAGAAACCACCACTCTTTGCTGCAGCTTGACTTTGTATCTCAAACCTAGTTTCCGTCTGGGAGTCTCTTCCCAATGTGAGTTTTTCTTCCTTAGTTTACCTTCATGTATGAAGTGGTACTCTACAATCAGAGGCACACCTGAGTCGTTTTCTTGCACATACCCTGAAATATGGAAAGACCTGGGTTTTTTCTGTGGTGGTCTTCAGTGTGCCCTGGTAGTTTTCTAGTCACAGCCCCATGTTCCCTTGGAAATGGACTTGCTGCCCTGTCCTCACAGATCCCACACCCCTGTCTTACAAAGTACAGCAGACAGTCCATGCTCTTGACCCCCTTCTTGCCAGCAGGGCTTGAGCCTCTTGGAGTCAGTGGCTCAGGTGTTGGTGTCTCCAACCAGTCCCACTGTTTCCTAGAAAGAAGCAGCCGCCAACACTCTGCATTCTCATGCCCCTCGCTGCTGCTGCTGCTGCTGCTTCTGAAGCTGCTATTTGGAGGACAGTTTTGCCCAGCATGACTCTAGCAGGGCTGCACATACCCAGCAACTGTGTGGAATCCAGAAGGCTGGTTTTTAAAAATGCACTAAAATTAGACAAAGTAGGTACATTATTAGCACCTTATCACAGGGTTGGTAGTGTGCACAAAGCCATAGGTGAGGGAAGCCAGAGTCCTAGGGAGTAGGGTTTAGAGCTACTTAGCACAGTGCCAGAGAAGACTGCTGAGAGGCTGGAGGGTCAGGTGACTCTTGGCTCTGTGGTCACTGTTGCTGGCATTTAGATTCATGGGCCAGGCGAGTGGGGGAAACTGTAAGAGGTAGCTCCTGGCCTTGCACAGAAAAAGAGTGACCTTGGACTCAAATTTCCAGCTTCCTTCTGTTAAAAATGGAAATAAGACAGCTGCCTGGGCTGTCTCCCAGGTTCTTAGAGAGTGAGTGCATTGTAGCCATGCAAGCATGCCCCATCCTTAGGGAAAGAGGTGAGTGAGATAAATAAAGCCTAGGTGTCCCGGTGCTTTTTTCCATTTCACACTTAAGACCTTCCTTGGAGAAGAGTCCTTGGAGCACTCCTAGGGATTACCCTTGGCACAGCCACCTCCACCCTTAGTCTTTTTAATTGTGGCAGATGACTCTGTGATCCAATACCATCGGGTGGCACTGGGTGTCCTTCCACTCAGGTGCATGCCACTTTTATCATTAGCTTATCCCTTTAACAATGAGAAAGGTGGGGTTGGAGAAGTGACTCTATAGTTCCGAGTACTTGACCCAAGTTTGGTTCAACACCCACATCAGATAGCTCACAACCTCCTGTAATTCAGCTCTAGGGAAAAGAGGCCCTCTTCTGGCCTTCACAGGCATCCACACATATGTGGCATACAAACACACAGGCACATGCACACATAAAAATCAATCTTTAAAGATAAATGGTGATAAGGCAGAGATAGAACCTTTGCAGTTATTCGAGTCTGAGCCAGTGTCTGGAGCCAGAGAGGCACATCTCACATGATAAATGAACTGCAGTCAATATCCTTTACTTCATTCTAGTCCTTCAGAGTTAGTGCAGAGGAAGTTCCTTAGGATCATAGTAAAGAAAATGTGACTCCTAAACACCCCAGAGGTGTGTGTGCCTGTCTTTCTGCCTCTATACCCCAAAGCATTTCTTAGACTGCAGCAGCCCCTTAAGACTTTGACCTTATTTGTATGGGTAAAGCTTTCATGGGTGGCTTTTTAAAAAATAAGACACCCTCTCCCCAAAGCAGGACTCAGAAATACAGCCAGCTGTTAGAATAGCAAATCCTGTGATGTCCCCTTTACCTCCAGCACACCGAGGCCATCTGGCCTGGGTTCTTCAGCATGTGGTCAGCTGGGAGACATCCCCCAAATCCTACACATACATATTGTTCATCTCAGACTGCTTTGGCTATACAGACTGTAGGAATGACTGATCTCCACTGCCAAGAGGTGATCACCAATAGGATAACACTTCAGCTAACAAGTCTGTTAGGTTTTTGTCAGGGACAAAGCTAAACCAAGAGTTTCTTCCCTTATTTACTTTGTTCACACATCTTCTCCTGTCTGTGACATTGCTGACCACAGTGAACTAGAATCGACTGTAGTTTTACAGGTAGCTGCTGGTGACCACCATCCGCCCAGATCATGCTGACCCACTAGAGACTGGCAATGCCAGCACTTCTAGACACTCCCTAGGATAAGAAGGCCAGTAGAGAGGCTGCCTGGTACTTTTCCAAGTACCCTCTGGTCCCTGCTTGGGAAGCATTGCTTCCTTGACTATTTACAAGCATGCCACTTAAACTCCTGGACCAACTGCCACAAAGTAGTGAGTGAGCTCTCAGAAACTGTGTTGTTCAATATAGAAAAGTGTTACCTTGACAACAGCAAGCATGCTTCATTACCAGATGGCATTAGCTTTTATCTGTGACACCCCATAGTCATTGCCAAGAACCAGCCCATAGCCCCTGTCAGTAAGCATCTTGCTTCTGACTATGGCAGCCTTGGTTGGATGTAGAAAGATGTCCAAGGCCCATCTGTGATGTATTGTATTCATTCATTAAAAGTCCAAGGTCACTACAACCTAGTACATCCAGATATGCTAGATACATGCACATTCCACATACAGGAGCATCTGGCTCACTGGAGTGACACTAGGGCTAGAAAGCATGTTGTAGAATATGCACCCAGCTTCATACTGACGGCTAGTGCTGTCCATTCCACCACATCACACTTGGAAGGATACTTTGTGGTACACTCACCCTGGAATGAGTGTTGGAACCTGCATCCTTTTTTTTTTTTCCTCAACCAGCCCCTCTGCGTTTTGTTCCACTTCTAAGCAGATGGGCATGAGAGACTGACTTGTCCTATATCATACTTTCTGTACATAGTGCCTGCGGATAGAAATCCATGCAAAAGTATAGGCCCTTGGCCTGTTCTGCACAGCAAACGGTCATTACTGGGGTTAGTGAAATCTGTCTGATCAGCCTGTGGCAGCTTTAATCTTCTTCAGCTTGCAGGCTGGTAGGAGCTGCCTAGAATTTATTCATGAGACCCACCATTTTATTCATCCTGGAGTTTTAGCACCATGGTCCACAGCTTCCCTGCAACCTTGAGTGTAACAGCAGAAGGGGCGATGAGCCCCAAGTGGTGGTTTACTAACCTAGGCAGTGGTTCTGGTTCCGTCTTTGCTGCTAACCATTACACTTCAGCAAACTCCAACACGGCTTCAGGCTGAGGAGCTATGGCTGCTACTGATTTCTTCCTCCACACCCACCTCTACAGTACTGTATATCTGGCATCACCTGCTGGGCTCCTCTCAATTCTGCAACAGAGATACAAGGAGTCCAAGCCTTCCGACAGCAGAATCAAGACCTGACTCTGTTTGCATACAGTGTCACCAAGAGCAAGCTGAAATTCAAGAGGCCCTAACTCTGCCTTTCCAGCTTAGATGAACTCCAGACAGACTTCATAGAGCCTTGTGGAACTGGAAATATAGTAAAATAAACTAGTGTGAGTTTGCCCAGCACCAGCTAACCCTCACAGATGAGGTTTCTGCTCCACCACCCAGCCTAGTTTTGTGTTGTTTGCTTATTGAGTATGGGTCTTCACGTGTGAACACCTGTTTTGACAGGTGACCTTGGGAAAGGTTTTGAAAGTGATTGTCGTCATGAGGAGCCTGTTCATCGACCGCACGATTGTGAAGGGGTATAATGAGAACGTATACACAGAGGATGGTAAGGTAAGCATCCTGAAATCGGGTTCTTCTCTGTCCCAGAATGGAGTTCCAGGTGAGTGATATTGAAAAACAGCAAATGAGCACTGAAGTGATCCACAAACAGACTAGTCGGCCTGAAGACGAATCCTGGGCAAAAACTTTCATTCTCTTCACTTGCTGTTTCAAACCTTTGCTGCTTACTTCAAGCCCGATGCCCTCACTAGAATATCTAATTGATCACCTTAGACCCCAGTTGCCTCATTAGATATGTCTTCTGAGGAAATAGATTTTTTTTCCCCAAGTCAACCAGCACATCAATAGCCCAGGGTTCAGCATTCTGCTTTTCCTAGAGCCATGAGAAAGACTCAAGTTAGTTTGACACAACCCAGTGACATTCTTTCCTTGACACTCAAACGTGGCCCTTGGAAAGTCCCAAGTCAGTTGTACCATGGCTAGCTCCGCAGGAAGACTGCTTGTGCCCATGAGTGATTTGTCTCACAGAGCTTACTCTCCACAGCTAAACACGCTGAGGGCCACCATGAGAAGGCAGGTGCCTCCCCAGCAGTCACTCATGTGGACCCTGTAATGTCTTGAGTGCACACTATCCATTTGGCACTGTGAAAAGCAGAGATGGACACTGATGAGAGCTGACAGCCTTCATTTGTGTCTGCTCCCAAACGTGATGAGCACCTGCCCCATAGACCCACCCAGCTTCCCCCTGTCACTCTCCAGCCTGAGACCTCCCTCCTCTCTTGGTTTGGACCTTTCCCTTTCCTCATTTTAAATGTTAACATTTAAATGTGTTTGGTAATAGCTCTCCCTACTCAATGGCCACATTATAATGAGAATAGACAGTTTCTTAAAAAGCCAGTGGTAGATGTGGTTTAGCATGTGACTGGTGTACTAGTGCTGTGCTCAGGTTTACATTTGAGCAAAGAACCCAGCATTCCCACATTCCACAGCCCACAGCTAACAGAGAAGTAATTGTCTTTCCAAGTTCGCTGCCTGGTTTATATAGTATCCTGGTTGATTTCATATCATTTGTGGAGAGTTTTCTTTCTCTTTCTGGAAAAATCAAACTGTCCGCAGAGCAAGAGTGAAAAGTGTGGGTGACAGTCTGGTAGGTGTGGCCTGCACATGATCTAAATTCTGCCTGGAGCTGTGGTGGTCCTGATTGCTGGTCTACTGCAGAACCAGGCAGGCCTACTGAAGCCTCCCAGGGAGACTGACTGGCCAGTGGTGGGCACATAGAAGGTGGTTCCTCTGGGATCTTTCCAAACTTCAATTGGAAGATGCTGTAGTCACAGCTGGTGTGAGACTGCTGTTGCTCCCTTATGCATGGATTGGAGACTGAGTACAAAGAGCAGCTGTAACCAGCACCATACTTGCAAGGTTACCAAGTCAGGATGCAAATGTGCCACCCTCTAAATTCAGATCAGAATGGGGATTCTGCCAGTTGTGCATGCTGCTGGCAAATTGCTGGTAAACTGCCAGTGATATTCTGCTCTCCAAACCCAAACTGTCTACAGTCACAAACAGGGACGCCCATACTCTGCCCCTGCAAAACACTCAGAAAGTAATGGTTGTACTGTATAGTGCACTCAGAACAAGAAATCGGGATATAGCCTCTACTGTGTCCCTCTTGAAGCCCTCTCTGGTGACCTGCAGCAACAGGTGCTGCCACACTTTCTCTTGCCCACCTCCATGACTCCTGCTTCCCCAGGGTTCTCTCCTCCCTCTACCCACTCCCCTTAGCCATTCTCAGCCATGTTACCCACACAGGGATCACTCTGGGCTCAACTCTTCATCTCCCTAACTCAGCTTCCCTATCGTCTGTCTTGGTTAGCCATTCCACCACCCAATCACCTAGGCCTTCCTGCCTGCCATACCTGAGGACCGGGCTGTCAACAGGTACTGATTGTCACCTCTCTTAGCTGCTACCCTGTCTGCTCTAACAGTTGCTGATCAGATTGTTGCTCTTGCCAACATCCAGGCTCCAGTCTTCCCTCCCTCCACAGTTGGCCCTGCCCATAAATAAACACCCATGCATATATAGGGCTCTCTTGCCTCCCACGATCTCTTGCTCCAGTGTCACTTGGAGCAGCCTCCCCAGAGTAGAAGGTAGGCATTAATAGGTGTTAGGTACAGGACAGCCATGCACCCCAAGTTTAAGAAACCCTGGATTACAGGTAGGTTCCCCCTCTATCTTTCTTTTACAGTCCCAAGGATAGAGCCAAGGGCCTCCTACAGTCAAGTGCTCCTCCATCTCAGCCATCTCTTCCCTCTATTCCAACCAAGAACTTAAATGCTTTTGGTTTATGCATGTGCCTTATGAATGTCTAAGAGGTGCATATTTTTCTCACCGGGTCACCTAGCTCTTTTGTGGTCCCAACTTATCCTCAGAGAATGTTGTATCAACAGCCTGTACAACATGCTTCTGAGATCTGGCTTACAAAACAGGATCTAGACACAAGATCTCACCCTTCCTGCCCCCATTCTCTGCATATATCCAATCCACTCCCCAGCTCTGGTTCCCACCTAGAACAAACAAACTACTACACAAATTTGCCCATTCTGCCTTTCCCTGGCTGCTTGCCCTCCTAGCCCACCTGACTCTTACCCTTTAAAATGCTCACATATTTCTCCAAGGGTACGACTCTCAATATTTTTTCCTCCCTCCCTCCCTCCCTCCCTCCCTCCCTCCCTCCTTCTCCCATTTACTATCATAGCTTACCTAGAGGGTATAACTCTCGTACTTCAGTGCTCTCAGCCTGTTCCTCCTGACCATACTTTGCCTTAGACACTGCTGTCAGACTTGTTACAGAGCGGGAAGCTGGAACCTAGTGTGGGAATTGCTTATGTGGACCAGTCCTATGACTATGTACTAAGGGTAGACCCTAGTGCCTGAAACAGCCTGGAAGCATTTGGGAGAGAGGCTGATGGGATAGCCTACCTGAGGTGAAAATGGTGAGCTGAAGAATCAAGAAGCAGTGGGCATTGGAATCATAAATAATCAGACTAAAGAAATACACATGAGCCCACATGCACACCCTCCTCATGAAAGACTGCTGTTTCTCCACTATACAACAGAAAGTGGCATTTTGAGGGAATCTGGATTTGAGGATGGCTGGCCTCAGCATGGTGGGCAGGGACCTCTTGCTCATTTTGCACCTGTTTATGTGGCCCATGTAGCTGGTAGGGATCTCAAAATAAGACCAAGCATGACTGCCAGGGCCAGGCCTCAGTTGGTGAAGCTCTGAGAGTTGGCCTGCTCCCCTTACACTGCTCCTCACAGTTTGATCAGTTCGGGATTTTGTAATCACTTTGCAAAAGAGAAGACACTGCAAGTCAGTTAAATGCTAACCTAGTGTGCACACACTTGAATCCCACTCCTCAGCAAAAAGACAGTAAGATTTGGAAAACACCATTGGACTTAAGGCCTGGTTTACAAAGATACAGTGTCCCTTGGCAGCTTTGCTGTGGGGAAGATGCATCCCTGCATTTGCTGTACTGGAGCCCAGGCTCCGAGCTTGTTTGCTGTCATCATTTGGAGCTCAGCATGGGGTGCATGGATGGGTTCAGAAAGCCTCTTGCTGCCTTAAGTAACTGCACCCCCACCCCTCGGCCCCACCTCCCGCCACGGCCCTGTTTGGTTGTACAGCACACTGTCTTTAATGCTATGGTAGTGCTAGGCATTCCCTTCCCTACACTCAGACCCATCAACATCTGTCCCAGCACATTGTCACCTTAACCTTTGCTGTAACAGCCACTCCCTGATGCCCTGTTTCTTTACCTGTGATGCATATTTTTGATATCAGGTACCAGTAGCCTCATTCCTCTAAGAATAAAACTGCTGCTCAGACTTGCCAACCACTAGTCCTTGTAATCAGGGAGTGCAGGCCGTGACTCAGCATGCTAACAGGCAGGGTGTGAAGCACCTGGCCATTGTCCCGATTTTATGGCAGTCAGACCTAAGGATGGGAAAAGACAGAAGTGTCTCCGTTGAATTTCTCTTATTAGGGGATTTAGGTTATGTTAATGCTATAGCTTCATTAATTACCCCATATCAATAAAAAAGGCAGCTTTTAGCCTCGGAGCGTAAGTGAGGAGAAGAAATGGCCGTATCAAAGGGAGCCTTCAAAGACAGCCTGAGCTGTCTCCAGGGTAATTTCTGATCCCACATTCTTCCCACTTCAAAGTTGGGTGTGTGTGTGTGTGTGGGTCGAGGGGGTTGGGGGAAGCTTGAATCTGATTTCTCTAATAAGTGTTGGCATCAGCCCCGTTTGATATTAGATGCAGGGAACATTTTGATTTGTTATAGCCTTTGAAATTGTTCAGACGACCTTCAGAAAAATGGCCTCTTGTTACTTGTGGCGAGAAGGGTGAGAGCGGGGAAGGGGAATGAATCCAGCTGGGTTCCTATGCAGAGGGGCCCTCAAGTTGTGCTTTCAGCAATTTTTTTAGTAACAAATGCATGTCCTGATTGAAAGTGAAAAGCTGAAGAATAATAGAGCCGTAGCATTGTGTTCCTGGTGAGACTCGTTTCCTCTCTTCTTCTGGGAGGGTGGCAGACCCAAGATGACCACACAGAAGTCTCCATGGCTCTGAAAACTTGGCCAACTGCAGAGAAATCCTCCTTTGGTGCCCAGTTGTATCCTTCACCCAGATTGCCATGTCTGTCACCCATTGGCCTTGCAAGACAGACATCCCTTTAAAGGTTTTCTTTTAAAGGTTGAGGCCCCGCTGCGGCTCAGGAGCTTCATTTGGAAGTGTCCATTTTAGATCATTTAAAATTCTCTGTGTGTGCTGGCTTTTGAAATGAAATAAAGAATTGATAACTTTCTGATAAGCTGCCAACACTTTTGAATACTGCTAAATGAATGTTAGCGGTGATGATTGGCACAGCAGCAGGCCTGACATGGATTTGTGAGGCTGAACTCTGCAGGAGTACCTGGAGAGAGTTGATCCAATGACATTGTAGAGGGACCCCTGAGTAACATTCCATCTGAAGTCAAGCAGAGAGGCAGTCTCTTCCCAGGGCATCCCTGGACCTCTTGTCATGGGTCTGCTCTCAGATTTCCACTACTTAGCTGTGATGTTCTCTGAGCCTCAGTTTCCTCATCTGTAAATTGGAAGAGATTTCTGTGTCAGTACTGGAAGGGCCCCTGCCAACTGCCTCAGAGGTAAAAGATCAGCAAGGACAGAGTGACCTTGACTTTGGCATCGAACTTGTTTCTAGCAAGTTTTTGACATATTGGTGTTTATCCTGAGAACAGACATGAGCACCCGCTCATCTACAGGGTTGCATTTCACTCCCCTGAAAATAGGCCCTACTTCCACCTGAACACAATCCAGCACCAGATCCCCTGCCTGCCTCTGGAACTGCAATACCATCTACTAAGCTCCACAAGGCTGATTTGGCATTTTCAAATCCTTCAAGCATTGTCCAGTGTTCTGAGGGAAGTTTCACTCTCTTCCTGACACCCCAGATCAAAATAATGTCTTGTTTGCCAGGCTGAAGGTTTGCAGTTTCCATAATATTCCTCTTTTTAATATTGCAACTAGAATAAAAAATGTTAACAATGCCTGCCTTTGCAGCAAATAAGCGAGAACTAATAAATATTCACTGGGCTCAGCCTTGGCTTCCTGAAATGAATTTCTGAGCTCTCCCTGGCCCTAAGGAGAGACAGGGCATCGACTCCAGAACGCTCATTTATACGGCTTTCTCTGGCATAAACCTAGCGGAAGATCAGATATAAGCCACCTGCCGCAGGTTCCCAGCAAAAGGAGAGCCCATTGTTACCAGGTCCCTTTCTCAGCCATGTGCACCAGGTAAATGGACTGTATTGTCCAAGACCTTGCTTTCCCAGATGGTAGAATCATTCCCTAGCGTTCTAAATGGCATATTTAAACCTTTCAAAAAGGAGATGTGGTGAATAGGCAAGGCGTGTTTTGAGAATCCACAATTAAGCTACAGAGTCCATCTTAATTAAGCCCCTGATCTTTTCTCTTGGGGTGTTTTGTTTTGTTTTTTATCTAAAGACTTTATAGATACTGATGGTCTTCTAAGATAGTTGTTTAATTATCTGCAACTTTGAGTGTGTGCAAGTTCCATGTCTGTGGTATCCTTGTCTCAGCGTGCTGTGTGTGGTGTGAACTAGCAGGAGGTGTCAATATTGAGAACTGCCCACAGGAAATGAGAGGAGGAAGAAGTCTCCCAAGTCCCAGCACTGATGCCACTCCTCCTAAAACTTTGACTTAAAGTGTCTAGCACTGTGATCTCGGTAGAAGGAAGAGATGCAAAGTCATTCTCATTTGCCCTGTGTTCCCTGGGCAGTCTTTAAATGCTACATTTGTTAAACCCTGGGCTGAACTCCTGCACTAAAGTCACCTGACCTGGCCTCTCCCACTTAGGGCTACCAATCAGCACAGTGGTTGTGTGGGGAATTGAACAGTGTGTATTCTTTCATATTTACTTACTTTGTATGTGTACGTGTGAGTACATGCCGAGGCCAGAGGACAGCTTGCAGGAATCAGTTCTCTCTTTCCACCATGTGAGTGCTGAGGATTGAACTCAGGTCATAAAGCTTAGCAGCAGGTGCCTTTTTCCATGGAACCAAACTCACCAGCCCTGTATATCTAAGGTTTCTGGCAGTGATTCTTTTCACCCTGCCCCTAGACACTGTCAATCTCTAATACCTGGGATGTTTCAAGTTATTCTTCACATCTATTGGTTTAAAGGGAACAGAGCCTGGAATTTGATGTTACCTCTCTGGGTTGGGGGGGGGGGTGCGTTGGCTTTGGTGATGTGCTGTTAGGAGGAGGTTATGGATAATCAGGAGGGATTGACATGGGTGGTGGGGTACATTTTACCAGTGACATATATGAATGTGTGACCAAAGATCCATGTTGTCTACCAACTCTGGAGCTAGGCTGCCCCCACTCTGCCCTCCCCAGGCAGAGTCCAGCCACCCTGAAGGGAGCCCTTATACCCACTCTGCCTTCAGCACCTGAGACTTAACAAGAAACAAGTGAGAAGGCGCTGGGAGAAGGAATGTGTGTCTGGGTGCAACCCAACTTCCAATTTCCAAGGACTCTTCAGAGGGCCACATTGTGGTGTTTCCTCAGAACAGAAAGGACTCTGGTACCTGGGTCAAGTGCAGCACTCACTTTCTGTGATTCAGAGGCATTTTCCCATGCACTCACTTTTTGTGTGCCTTGTTGCTGCCAATCAATGCAAAAACACATGGGCCTGAGCTGCCCCTGGTCAGACTTCTGCCTTGACCACCAGTCAACCTCAGAGGCAGGTCCAGGAAACTATCCACTGGGCATTCAATTTGTTCAGCTCCTGACCTCATTATATTAAAGTCACCAGTCTAGCACCTCTGGGACACGCAAAGGCTTCCTCACTTGTCATTACCCAGGAGTGGCAGCCTAGCTCCTGCAGTCTCTGTCTTGGGGTAATTCTGTGTTTGCCACACCCATCATTTGTTCTGAAGTCTTGAAGCAGCAAGAAGGCATGAGTTACAGTAAAAGCTGGGGAAACCAAAATGGTTTCATTTAAAATAAGCCACATGAGCACCCAGTATGTGGGGGACTGGACTGGTGTCCATGGGCTCTGCCCACATCACACCTAGGACCTAGTGCTTCTTTGTGCAGTGGAGTCTCCTTAGATCATGGCCTCCTAACCCAGTCAGTACCCACCAGGAGTACTGCTTAAAAACTAAAGTAGGCCTGGCTCCTGCCCTCTGGGCTCAGCCACTCCACAGTGGAGAGTGAGGAATGTTTTTGTTTGTTAAAGTGCAGGGTGCTGACTCTTGCCTATTCTTGGGACTCTTTGCTCCTAATGGGTCGCCTCATGCAGCCTGATAAGAGGGTTTATGCCTGGTCTTATTGTAAGTAGTTTGGTTGATATCCTGAGAGGTCTGCCCTTTTCTGAAGAGAAACAAGAGGAGTGGATCTAGGAGAGAAGGGAGATGGGGGAGGGAACTGGGAAGAGAGGAGGGAGGGAGATTGTGGTAGAGATTTAATGTGTGAGAGAAAAATAGATTTTAAAACACACACACACACACACACACACACACACACACACACACACACACACACTGTCCCAGGGACTGCCAGTGCCGGCAGGTTTGAGCAGCCAGGCATTACTGTCCTGCCATCCGTGAGAAGCCTTTCCATTTGACCTTGGCAGAGGATGGCTCTGACCTCCTCATCTGGAAAGCCACTGTTGTTCTGGAGATTAAAGGAAAACATGTATGGAGAGTCTGGTGTGATGCCTAACATGTAGTAGCACCTCAGCTTCACTCAGCAGTGACCTCCTGATGCCCATGATGTGCCAGCCCAACATCTCTGTCCACTGAACTCACATTCTCTATGGGTCAAAGAAATAACAGCAGTCTTTAGTGTTAGAAAAACTTTTAACTTTTCAAAGGGTAAAGAAAGTAGGTATTAGGAATACTAGTTTGATGGGTAACTTAGGAAAGCCCCCTGATTATAGTGACACTGGGCTTGGGCATCCAAGAGGAGCCATGTGCAAGCATATGGGAAGGACAGTCCCTGAGAAGAGCATAGGGCTGACTTGGCACTTTAAGGGATGCAAGAGCCTTGGGAAGAATCGGGTTCTAAAGTGAGTGGGAAGGAAGCTCAGCCCATGGGGTCTGGAAGCTGATGACCCTGTATTCTTTTATTTCATTTCTTAAGTCACCTGGGGATTGCTGAAGAAGAGCCTTAGGCATGCTGTTGTGGGCCTTTGCCACTTGGGTCCTACTCGGTCAGTTTTGTTTTCTTGGGTTGACTAAAACTGGTGATGCTGGTTCTCTCTCTTCCAACAGCTTGACATTTGGTCCAAATCCAACTATCAAGTATTCCAGAAGGTAAGTTTTTCTCTCTTTCTCTTACTCAGGAGGCACAAAGAAGCCATGCATGTTTTGGGGTATAAACTTTCTCAACTCAGAGGCTTTTTAAAATGTGAGGGGAAAAATGAAAAGTTGGAGTTGTGGCTCAGCCTAGGTAGAGTGCTTGCCTAGAAGGAACAAAGCCCTCGGTAACATGGTGGCACACATCTGTAACCCCAGCACTTGGGAGACAAAAGCAAGGGGATCAGAAGTCAAGGTCATCCTCTACCTTACAGGCTAATGCCTAGGCTACGTGAGTGAGGAAAACTGATACACAATGCTTCCCACGTAAAGTTCATTTATATGACATGGGGAAGAAGTTAGGTTGGGGACATAAATCAGATTGTTGATTGCCTGTGGGTGGAGCAGGAGACTAGTCTTGAAGGACCAGAGGACATGTTCTAGTGGTCTTGAAGTGCAGTTTCTCAGAGCCTATGAGTCTGCCCAAGTGCATGGAGGTAGGCTGAGAGAACCCGACCTACTCCACTTCTGCTGCCTGCCTTCACTGCTGCTGGTTTGGCACTTTCCAGGGGGAGGGAAGGAGGGAGGGCTGGAGAGATAGCTCATGGGCTAAGAGTGTTTGTCGCTCTTCCAGAGGACCTGGGTTTGATTCCTAGCACTATATAGCAGCTTTTAACTGTCTGTAACTCTAGTTCCAGGGTGTTAGGTGCCCTCAGCTGGCCTCTGAAGGCAGAGAGCACACACATGATGCACAGACAAAGCACAGATACAGGCAAAATACCCATACATATAAAAAATAAAATTTTAAAAATGTAATGAGAAATGATGTGAGAATTCAGCCCCTCAGCTCCAAGAGAGTAAAGTAGCGCTCTGGCATGGCCCTGTCATGTGTGTAGGTTCACTGCACCCTCTGAATCACTTGGCCCAGCTCCCCCACGGGCAGCAGTCCTGACTCCTTTCTGCACTGGCCGCCTCTAGCTCATCTTGGCCCAACAGCTGCCATTTCATTTGTTCCCTAAAGAAGAATTGGTTCTCTCTGGCACCCTTTTGTATTGCCAGGCACTGTGCTAGGTCCAGAAGATGAGGGAAATATCACAAGAAGACAGGCTGTCTGGTGGCTGTGCCCAAGGACCAGAGGAGGAGTGGCCTTCAAACTGGAGTAAACAGGAGGGCATCAAGGGGAATCCTAAACCAAGAGCCTGGCTGGGCAAGTGTCTCAGGCATGGGTGCGAAATTTGGATACTGTTCTCTGATAAGAAATACCTCAGAAACCACTCAAAGTGGGGACACTTGACCCACATTCTTTCCATGAGTAGGTTGTGCCCAAGGTGTGCCAGGAGGCATAAGCCTTTTTTTTTTTTTTTTTTTTTTTTTTGGTCTTAATGTGAAATTTGCATAATATAAAATTAGCCATTTTAAAATGAACAGTTTCTTGGAGTTTGGTGCCTTCACGTGCTCAGCAGCCTTCTGTTTAGTTCACCAGCATGTTACCTCTACTAGGGAAGCCCCCTGCCCAGAATGGCAGTCAGCAGTGGACATGGTGTGTACCTTTTCATCACCCTGAACAATCCTGTTTGCAGCCTGAGGCAGAACAGCATGTTAGGAAGTCACTTGCACCAGGACGTTCAGAGGTCATGACCTTGTCACATCTGAATAAAGTGCTGCCCTGAAACAATGAGGCTATAGTGGGCAAGCCAGCAGAGCCTAAAGCAGAGCCATGGCTGTCACAGTCGATATCCAGCCAGACACAAAATTCAGGAGGAATGCTGGTGCTCAGCTCCCCTCTATTATTCTGTACAGGTCCCAGTAGCTGGAATGGCACTGCCCACTGGAAAAACCCACAGACACACACATATAGGTGTGCTCCATGGTAACTCCAAATCCAGTTGTCAGAGGTGAACCATCAGGTACCAGGGCTATGGAAGATGTCAACAGTGGTCTAAGGGAGCAGTTGACATTTGAGGTAGAGTAAGGTGAGCTGACCTACTATGTATCCCAATATAGTGACTTAAGTAAGATTACTAGTTACTATAGTTTGAATGTAAACAGTTGTGTGTCTGAACTGTGGGTCCTCAGCTAGTGGCACCATCTCAGGAAGTTGTAAAACTTGGGAGGTCAGGCCCAGCTGGAAGAAATAGGCTTCTGGAAGACAGGCCTTGAGGTTTATGCTTCCATTCTGTTCTGGGGAGATATGAAGCGATGTAAAGTCCCAGCTGTACACTTCTGCAGCCAGGGTGCCCCTGCTGCCATGACTTGCCCTATATTTGGAACTGTACCCTCCAAGTGAGCCCCAGAGAACCCTTTCTTTAGTTTGGTTGGGTTCTTGGTCACAGTGCTGAGAAAGGTACAATAGGCCACAGTCGTCCCTGCAGGCTCTGCCTATGCTGCCTTCCCAGTTCTTGTATAAAGTTCAAAATATTTCAAGAGCAAGAATATTATTTAACTGAAAACGTCATTGTTCTGGGCCTGCTAGCATCTCTTCACCCCAGTGTTTCTAGAAATATAGCCTGATCTAGCCTCACTCTCCCATCCACAGCCAAACAGAACAACTATGACTGTCACGCCCAGTCCTCAGGGCCTAGGATCTGTGCAGGCCCTGCACACTTGCTAAGTTGCCAAACTGGAAGTGGCATGGACATCATCTCAGCTATAAACACTGGTCTTTCCTGTGCTGTTCTTGACAATTTTCCCTCCTTGTTGACATAGAAGAAAGCCACTCATTATTGCTGTCTTGTTTTGCCAGAAGAGTCAGCATCATTAAAACCAGTGTTTGTCTTTTAACCTGGTTCCTACCTTTGTGCCCTCTGTGGTATAGTGGTATAGCAATGAATTTCTTCTCCTTGCCTCACAATGGCCCTTGAGATTTCTCAAGCCTTTGAACCTGGCAGCCTGCAGCCCAGAACCTGGCCTTTGGTAGTGAATCCTCCCTTCCTCCCTTCGAGTGGAGACCCCTTCCTTACCCTGCTTTCTTTAAAACTATTCTATGCCAAGTGAGGTTTTTTTGTTGTCTTGTTTTGTTTTGTTTTTTGGGGTTTTGTTTTTGTTTTTGTTTTTTGGTGCATATAGGAGGCTTATCAGGAGCTCAAAAAGGGTATGAAGCATTAATTATCTGAAGCACACACAGATTTAGACTATGTTACCATGTCTTTACCCACTCCACCCTGGAAACAAATCTGCTAGTCTTTGCTTGGACCCACATACACACCCAGCAGCAGAGTTCAAAATGGATTGTTAGGGCAGTTGGAGAGATTTATGGGCTCTTGCCAGTCTCACCCTGTACTATACATAGCATGTTTGGAGTAGTAAGAGTGGACTGATCCTAAGCGGTAGTGTTTTACCCAAGGAGAGCAGTATTTCCCACGTGCCCAGACTCACCCCTGCTCTGTTGTATCTAAGTGATAAACTGGGTTAACTGTGGTTAACTGCCACTGTGCAGGTGTTGATGTTCTTGTTAGAAGACAGCTAATGGTGAGGTCTCTCTCTTCTCAGGCAAGTAAGAGCCTCACAGGAGATTGCCTATCTCAGATGAGCGGGTATCTGAGAAAATAATGTACCACAGAATCCGGCTTAATCCTCTCAGTAAAGCTCCAACTAATCTTGTCCCGTGGAATGGGTGTGGCATGATATAAAGTCAGGGAGCCTGTGCTCCAAGCTTGCAGGAGGACTGATGTCAGCACCAGAGAACGGGATTGATTGGCAGCCTTCTAAACTTTGCTTTTTAGGACCTCTTCTTTCTCACTCCTCCACTTAAATGTGGGGTGTGCTTATTGATGCTGCTAGTAGTGGATGCTAGATGAAAGCATTGTGGTAACTCTTTTCTGCCTTATCTGCTTGCTTGTGCCTGCCCAGTAGAGCAGCCCAGTGCAATAGTGTCCCACGCATCAGGTAGAACAGCAAGGAAGTTCTGTACCCTGAGTGAGGCGAATCTTCGGCAGACTGCATTAGTGGACCCACTTTTGAGCTAAGATTCCCCTGGCCACTGCAAGTAACTTGCAGTCCCCCCATTCCTCACTGCTCTGGTGGCACCCAAGGACTCCCTTTTCTGGCACCACTGTATTGGTTCAGGTGCTCTTAGGAAGGCAGGAAACCCTGAGCTCTTTCCGTCTGGGCTGACTGCCTTGTAGAGCCAAAGCAAGCTTACCCACATCTTTTTGCTTCGGGAGCAAGGGCAGGCCACTGTTAATAGTGTTCGGAGGCCCGTGCCCAAGTCCCTCTGTCAGAGTCACAGCCCCTGTGGCTCTGCTGCACACCAGTTATGAGAAGTAAAATGCATCCTGCCTTTTGTCTATAACACTGTCTGTCAGCAAGCCCTTGTCTATCTTACTCACTAGACTCTGTACCCAAGTGCAAAGCAGTGGCTGCTTGGGGGACAGCTTGCTGTGAGGCTATGGCTGCCAACAGGTGCCTGTCATTTACTGCACTATCCCAGAGGTGCTTTGCACTTCATCCCAGGGCAAAGCAGCTTTTTATAGCCAGCAAGTTTCCAGCAGTGTGGATTCAGAGAATGAGACTTAGAAATAAGGGACCCTCTGAAAGGCCAGAATCACAGAGCCAGCAAGGCTTCAAGCAAGCTCGTATTTTCCTGGCATTTAAACTCTGCAGGGACACTCACTGTTTTGATCTTTAACCCCCTCATTTCAAAACAGTGTGCATTTTCCTCCAGCAGCTTGGGAAGAGTGAGAGCCAGACTGTAGCCACTCATTATACTAAGTCCTTGCAGAGCTAGAGAGAGGTGGGGAACACATGAGACCCCAAACAGTCTTTGAGGGGCCAGCACCTGCACCCCAGGGTCTACACCTGGAGATAGGAGACAAAACAGCCCAGTGGTCACCAAAAACTCTTATCCATTGCCATTGTTCCCCGGGCAGCAGAGGGTGCATAGTCCATCAAGTCCCACACCACAGTAGACAGGTGGGTTGCCCAGCAGGGTGTCACCACATTCATCCCCTGTTTTTGTTCATTCAGTCATTCTTTGATGTGAAAGACAGGGTCTTTCCTGGAGACATTCTATCCAGAAATGCCACTGGATATTTTACAGGGTGATGGGCTAGTCAGCCCAGGAGACTAACAGGAGGCTATGTCCACTGAGTGCCTTGCATGACTCAACACTTTCCCATAGTGCCCCTCATATCCAGTCCATTGTAGCTCTAAGTCCTCAGAAGGGAACCAACTGCACCAACACAGGAAACTTCCAGAGGAGAGCCCTCCTTCTCCCAGTGAAGTCAGGCTGGATATAAACTGAGCACTGGCCCTGCTGTGACATCTCACATCACCCAAGAGACTAGCTAATCCTCCACATTTCTCTTCAGAAAAACAAAAAACAAAGCAAACAAAACATTAAGCAAGACCCCATGGTCAGGACACCACACCTAAAGGCCTGGAGAGGTGTAATTGGAAGTTTCTCTGTCTTGTCCATTCCTGCAGCCAGTTTATGAAATAAATAGCTCAGGGGCTTAATATTATAATAACTGCTGGGCCAGTAGCATATTACTAATTAGCTCTTGCACTTACATTGGCTCATATAATTCTTATATATGTTTATCCGTGTGACTCGGTACCTTTTCTCACTAAAGCATTCTCATCTTGCTTCCTCTGTGTCTAGCTGGCATCTGCCACTTAGCTTTTCCTTTTCCCAGAATTCTCCTAGTCTGGTTGCCCCACCTCTACTTCCTGCTTAGCTACTGACCAATCAGCATTTTATTAAACCAATACAAGTGAAAAAATCCTTACAGTGTACAAGAGCATTAGTCCACATTTCCTTTTTCTCTTTTTAAAACAAAAACTCCTTTGTGTAGCTTTTTTTCCCCCAGATCATTATTTATAACAATTTGTAACCAACATACTAAACAAAGACAAACATCCATAATTTTTAGGAATGTGGGTATAGTTCTCTAGACTACTTTCTGCTGATTGGGGGCATTGGTAATCTTATAGGTACCCAGAGAAAATTTAGAATTGTGGACAAGTCCTGACTGGAGTAGTCTGTAAGGCTAGATCATCTCAGCCAGCAGCCTTAAAGCTGTTCTGGATGCAGAGCTCAGAGGAAACTACAACAGAGGGGCTCTGAAACATTGGATCACCTGGGCCATCTGTTCCCATCAGATATTTTTCAAGGGGTCTTCATCGATCAAACCTGGTTTTTCTTTACCTGGAATGAGTCCACAGCCTCTCATTTTCTATGGAAATAAAAAGAAAGCTTCTCCAAAATAACATTTCTTTTGACTTAAATTTTGAAATCAAGATATTTTTAAAATAGATTGGTTGGGTGAATCCAACAGCATTTATAATCAAATGTCTCTCAGCAGCTCTTGCTTCTTCTGCAATCAAAACACTAAAAGACAACACAATAACACAGTATCCAGATCCTGTGTAATTCCATCTTTATGTGTCTTTTTATTTATTTACTCTATTTTTTAAGGGCTTTCTCTGTTCTTTTTCTTTTTTCTCCCAAACCTATGTTTATTTTTAAACACTCTGTAAATTGTTTAGAGGTGTGTTTTTGTTGTTGTTATTTGTTTGGTGAGTTGGGGGGGGTGTTTGTTTGTTTGTTTGTTTGTTTATTTATTTATTTATTTATGGTCTGAATTTGCTGTATATCTCTCTATCTTTTAATCTGCTAATAAGGCATGGCTAAGATTAAAGCCTCAGCTGTGACATCTAGCTCCACCCTGTGAGAGCTTAGCTTCATGGCAGAGGTACTGGCAAGAACCATGTTTACCCCCCTCCAACTCTGGGGAATTTTTAAGTCCATACTGCCACCAAGTAGAGCACCTGCTGCTCATGAACCTCATTTAAGTGTTTGGCAGCAAGGCCTTTTAAAAGAGCCATGTGTTTTTTGCTGCTAATGCTAACACTGAGCTAGAGAGCCTCTCTTAAAGGAGCTGCACCTCAGCTTAATGCCAGCAAACAGGCCACCCAAGAAAATGCTGCTATCAAGAAGCTATGCTTGACTCTGTTCCCTTTTTGTCTATATTAGCAGTACCCTTAAATTGGTCATAAACAGCTCATACTTGTCCTGAGGCTCCTGTGAGACTGGGAACCCTCCTTTTGCAGCTCAAGGTGCTGCAAACCTGCCAGACTGTACCTCAAGGCTGCTTGCCACTCTGTGTCACAGCCCAGTTGAGAGACACAACTAGGAAGCTGCTTTTGGCTCCATTTCTATGTCTAGAACCCTTTTAAGCTTTCTCTGGCTTTACATGGGTGTATGTGCACCACACTGAAGCACCATTTGTAGTCAGGAATTTCTGTCCCACCAGCAACTCCCAGATACCCAGCAGCTTCTTCCCAAATAATTGACTCAGAGGCTTAATATTATAGTAAGTGCTCAGCCAGTAGCTCCAGCATATTACCAACTAGTTCTTATATTTAAGTTAACCCATAGTTCTTATCTATTTTTAGCCGCTTGGCTTGGTACCTTTGCACATATAGTGTTCCCATCTTGCTTCCTCTGAGTCTGGCTGGCGGCTTCTGCTCTGCCTTTTCTCTTCCCAGAACTCTTAGTCTGGCTGTCCTGCCTATACTTCCTGCTTGGCTACGGGCCAATCAGCATTTTATTAAAACAAAAGCAAGTGAAAAATCTTTACAGCGTACAAGAAGCATTAGCCCACAGAGAAGAAGAGGTTGAAGTGAGACTCTCAGGCCACACCCTACTCAGCCCGTACCAGGGAAGCTCTCACACTTAGAGGGACCCTCAGCCAGCACAATGAGGTGTATAGTGTGGCATTGTTTTCCTCCTGTGTCTTGTGCCCTGCAACTGCCTCACAAGTGTGTCCCAAATGGACAGAGCTGAGGGGACAGCTTTCACAATTACCAGAACAGATGAACAGCTTCATGAAGACAGGTAGGTTCCATCTTCCAAACAGGAGGAAGGATGTTGATATGAGGGAAAGAGAGGCTGGTGGTCACATGGTCATTGTAGAAGGCGCTATGCCATCAGCTACCAGCTGACCTAGACCAATTGGGCTAGCTAAGCAAGAGCATTGTCCAGGCCTAGGAGCCAAGGAAAAGAGGAAGAAGTCTTTAGACTAACCTGTTTGCCAGAGAGCCTCTGCAACCACCTTCCCTGAAGGGCTGGTCCACATCCACAAGTGTCTGTTCCCAGTCCCTTTCCTTTAGGCTCCCTGCTGGGCACAGTGTAGACATGGCTCAAGTATTCACATGCACCCAGCTATATATAGCAGATAGACCTAGGAAAGCCTGGCCTCTTTGACTTGTGGTTTTCTGACATTAGAGGGGTCATAGGACAGCCATTCATCATCTTGATAGCTCCCTTCTTCTCCTCAAGGGAAGGAACACAGGACAGGCCATCAGAGCGGACAGCTGCTTCTGGGAAGATCAGTTCCTCCCATTCCTGCATACTCCCTCCCAAGCTACAGTACTGCTGGTCTATACATTCCAAGCCTGGCTGCTTCCCACCATGTTCCCTATGGTGACTGTTCCAACAAGAACCATCTGCGGTGGTCAGATGCTGGCCATACCTATCCAGTTTCCTCGTCTGTACTGGAGAGAGTATGATGTGAGGTGAATTGATGTCATAGGCAGGACATGTAAGGCATCCTCCATGTGGTTCCTACTCCTCGGCCTGGGAGTGCTGTTGCCGATGACCTTTCCCTCCTAAGGTGGGCTCTCCATCTACTCTGCTCCCATTAGCTTCCCTCCTTGCACAGGACTCCTGGCTCCTCTTCCCAGCTGGCCCTGGAGTTTAGAGCATGGGCTGTGCAACTGAAGCCCAAAAATTTGTCCTCTGTAAGTTCAGCTCCTTCTCTGTAAAAGAACAAAACAAACAACACGTCCCTCGTGAGGATGTGTTGTGAGGATCACCAGTGGTGAGGTGTGTGGCACTAAAGTTTCCTAGCAAGTATGTGGCATGTGCTGCTGCCACTGCTGTCACGGGGCTCAGGACCACAAAACCTCAATTTGTGCCTATCTCTGTGCATGGCCCCATTTTCAGAGAGGCATTTTTGTAAATTAGACTGAAGATCCAGTCACCATGGCAAACCTAACCATTGCCTCCAGAGCCTCCTCCATCTTTCTGTTTCTCTGGCCCTGTTACCTCTTCCTCTGGCCAAAGAGTTAGAGCTCCTACCTATACCCTTTGAGCAGCTTGATAGGACCTGGGTCAGTGCCTCCTGTCCTAAAAAAGCATACCATCAATGACACCACACCTATGTGGCTTGAGGTAGATGCACTCACTGGCTCACTGGTCCTGACTTCACAAGAGCCACTATCTCATTGCCGCAGATCTGATGGAGAAGTAGGCATGACTGTATGTCAGCTGCAGAAATAACAGGGCACCAAGTGAAGACAGAACAATTCAGGTGCCTCTTGGCCAAGACTTTGCCAGCAACTAGCAACAGTCTGGCATCTTACCATCCGGTAAGCATTAAACTTTTTTCATCTAATAAAGAGCCTCAATTCCTTAATCCTGGGGCGGGGGGGGGGGGGGGGAGTGTTAAGAACCCATCACACACCTCTCCTCAGCCCTGCTATGTGAAGGGGCAGTGGTGGTCAGGACCTTGGAGAGCTCCCTGTCTCCCTGAGGCGATGTCCTTGTTCTCCCAGGTTCCTTAGCTCTCCTCCTACCCTAGCACTCTTCCCACTAATCATGTCGTCAGGGGTGCCCTGTGCTCTCCAGTGTCCAAAGCTGCCTGGGGATGGAAATGCAGCCCAGGTGGCCTTATTCCCAGAGAGTGCAACCTAGAGGCAGGGACATCTGGTCTCAGGCATGGGAGCTTACCTCTCAGCCCCAGGACCAGCCAGGACAAGTAACCACCAGACTGTGTCAATACTAGAAGGGCTTGGTGTTCTAGTCAGAGTCAGATAGCCATAGTGGGTTAGGCAGACTCATAGGCTGCTACATTGTCAGCTATGGGCTGAAGGAGGAGAGGCTGAGATCGGGACCCTGCAGTCTATGCCAGGGTGTTTAAGCACACAGCTAGCTGACTATATAAACCATCAATAGCTAGTCTGTGCCTGGGTCCAGGAAACTTAGAGCATCTCCCAGACATTAGTGGTATCATGTCTGAAGCTCTAAAGGGATAGTGTACTCATCTTTGGAAACCCCAGTCTGTGCATGCCAGAAACTGTAAAGCACACTGCATCCGCAGGCTCCTGCTTCTCAAATGCAAGACTTGATCCCAAGGTGTGCAAGGAATCTGAGGACTGCTTGGGGCATCTGGGTCTGTCTCTACCTCGCCTTTCTGACCTAGCAAACCTGCTGATATTGTCCCAGTGACAGTGATAAGCTCTGCAGAGCCCATGCAGATGGCCTCCTTCATCACACAAAGCAGAGTATTGATCTTGCCTGAGTAATCCCCTGTCCCTGTGGGCCTCCATGCTTCCTCCTCCAGCCCCTACGCCTGCTGAGCCCACTGCTGAGCCCACTGGCACACAAATCCTGTCTCTGATTAGAGACTAGGGCTGCATAATAAGTGGTAAATCCCCTGCTTCCACCCCACCCTGTTTTAGAAGCTTCTGTCTGTGGCACTCCCGTGGCCCCAAACACCACTTTCAGGACTTCAGAACATTCTAATTTTGAGATAATGGAAACTCATCTTTTCATAAAATGAAGACTTCTAAGGCTGCCTTCAGTATTCATTCTAAAGCTAGTGCAGGTTGCTAGCAGGGGCTGCTATCTCTTTAAGCCCTTAACACACCAAGCTCCCATATATCTGGCTCCAGAGCCAACAAATAATTTGCTTCTGAGCATTGTTTGGGGCTCCTCTGTACAAGGGTGTAATTGCTATTAGAATTGTTGGGAAGCCAAGTGCCTGACACAGGCACAGTGTTAAAGCATCTTTGCCCTCTCAAGGTTGCTTTTACTTCTCTGGATTGGGGGGATGGCATGAGTACATTGGCAGCACATGTTCAACTTGCTGCCAACTCAGTGGTGCTTCCAGACCTTGGTGAAACCTAGAGCTAGGGACAGCTTAGCAGAACCAGGGCCTTGTGAAGATAGCATCACATCAAAGCATCAGGTGGGCACCTGGAATGAGGCAGAAACCTAACATCTCTTACCATCAGGTATAAACTGTCTTAAAAAAACAACAACAACAAAAAAAAAACTGGTAGCCAGCATAGTAGTGTATACCATTAGTTGCCGTACTCAAGAGGCAGGCAGATCCCTATACGTTTGAGGCCAGCATAGTGTACATAGTTCCAGGCCAGCCAAGGCTATATAGTAAGATCCTCTCTTAAAAAAAAATTAAAAATAAAAAAGGCTTTGAAGTCACTCCTGGAAGGGCCAGAAGTAAAATATTCTAGTTCTCTTTTGGGCAGGGAATGTGAGTGCTGGAAACATAACCACAGGACCTGCAGGACCGGGCCATTGGCCCTAACTCCAGACTCCTGCTGTCTTACCAAGGTCCAGCAAGGGGGTGATGCAACCAAGTCTTTCCAGATCCTCCATCCTCTTGCCAAGTCATACCTTTACAACCTGCTCGTGGAAGCCAGTACTACCTGGAAGGAATCCAAAGTCTATCCCCATCAGCTTCTCTTTTAAATTAACAGCTTGTGGCTGCTTGAGTGCTTAGCTTTCCCTGTTTATGAGCCTTACATACAGTACTTACATACTGTAATAGTGGCCCCAGCTCCCTAGCTTAGCAAGGACGGGCCATGGGCATTGGGCTCTATGGATAAGTGAAGCTCTGGGAAGAGCATTGAATGGAGAATCACTGGAGGCTGCTCTCCTGCCCCCTGGTGGCCTGGGCTTTCTAGCCCCTTGAACTCTTAAGTAGCCCCCCTCAACTTACCCACTAGGAGCTGGGACTAGTTCCTGGCAAGTGAGGCCTCTCACCTGAGAGGGCTCCTAGACCCTGAAGGTAATCCACAGATCACACACATTCAAAGGACAAAACCACCCCAAATTAAAGTTGTGTAAAAATGAGATATAAATCAGGAGGAAAGTTTGCAGCCAAGGGGACCCACTGCAGATCCTGTGGTGGTTCCTGCCCAGCTGCTGATGGTCATCATCTTCTCACTTTCTAGACCCTTCTCTTTCAGGGGAATGTGCTGGACGTTGATAGTCTAAAAGTTTCCCCTCTTTCCTCTTTTCCAATCCTTCCTCTGTCACCAGCTGTGGCCCTTGTTTTTTTCCTTGATGTTCTGATCACTGACAGTGGGCTTGGGGGAGTGGGTATGTCCCAGACTCATCACAAGACCATTGAACAGCTGGCCTGTGCACCACCACCACCAGGCTCCTGACCATCTATGCTCTGTACTGCCTTTGAGTCACTGGTACTGTAGCTCTACTCACACACACACACACACCTTATAGCACAGTGAGTTCAGTTGTCCCTCAGACCAGGGCCCTGGGAAAGGGGAGCATCTCACTTAGCAAAATAGACAGAGGCTCCAGCAAGGACCAAAAGAGCTTCTAGGGATTTGGCACTTGTCCACCCCAAAAGTCCTTCAGTGGGAGCCTACTGGGTCAGAGCCTGACTCTCAGTTCAGGTTGGTGTGGTCTGAACAAGCACTACCCTGCTACATACACAGTAGCCAGGTAACCTAAGCAGATCCCTCAAGCTCCCAGGAACTTGGTTCCCTGACTTGCAAGTGGCACTTGAAACAGCTCCTCTAATGCCATTGTTATGGGAGTTGAGTGAAGTCAGATGTCCTTCTCCTGACCTATGGAGCCCATGCTCAGGGTCATCCCACTCCCAGGAAAGGCAGGACCCAGGTATAGAGCCTGTGGCCCAACGAGGACTGCACATGGCCTGCTCCTGACACAGCACTACCGCTTCCTCCCTCTATGGATAAAGCAGTTCCAGCCAGGAAGGGAGGCTCAGGGCACTCTGCACTGCAGTATGGCAGAGGAACTTAGGGAGATTGCTTTGACTGGCAGTTCCTCTCCAGAGTGTTGACTGGCAGCTGCTTCAAGGTCTCGTGAAAGAGTTCCTCTTCCCTCCCTCCATTTCATTTCCTCCATCTGGATACACAAAGACTTTCACAGCCTTGAGCTGAGGCAGAGGAAACTTCTCCACATGGGGACCCACCTGAGCCAGGCCAGGCCTCTGTGGTCCCCTGCAGTGAGGGGAAGCAAGTCCTTTCCCTCCCCCCAGTACTCTATCCTCTATGTGGTGCCCTACCTAGTCCCTGTCTGTCTGTCTGGTGGGTGGTTACTTCATATCCTCCCTCCTCCCTCCTTTCCCTGGGTTTCAACCACTTTGATCCTTTTACAGGCTTTGTTTCAGCCCAGCACTCAACCTGCAGGCAGCTCTTCCTCCTCCGTGGTCTCCCTATCTCCAGAAGCATTAGTGCTCTTCCCTGGCCTCAGTGCCAAGGGGGCTGCTTTTAACTCCCTGAGGAGGAACTTCATTAGCTTACAGCACAATGGCTCCAACCCTGGGCCTCACAAGTTAGTTAATAGCAATCTTTTGTTGCTCTGGCATGTTTTTTTCCACATCTTCAGTGCTGAACAAAACACAATTTTGTTGCTGGAAGGTGCAAAACAAAACAAAAATTCTTCAAGGGTGGAATAATGTGTTGAGCATTAGGAAGAGCACTGGGTGGGGCTTGCCAGTGTCCCAAGTCGGTGGCAGTGAGAGAACTGAGGGTGGGCTGGGGAGGAAGTGGGGACTCAGAAGTCAGCTGGCTTTGTCTCCTTCCAAGACGCTGCTGAAATGGTGGATATTGAGAGCTAAACGATCATATCAGGGACAGAGCAAAAGTTGCCACCACTGGCAGCTAAAGGGAGGACTTTAAATGGGACCCTTTGAAAAGAAGGCCAGATCTAGCCAGATGGCAGGCCAGGAACAGGCAGACTAATTAGGTGCCCTGCCTGTGAGTCAGACACCAAGTCAGAGAGGGCCTGGCTTCTGCTTGTCTAGAGAAGATCGTTTCTCGATTAAGTGGCCCATCCTCTTGGCCAGACTGTACACCTCAGCGATGTATGCTGGCCTCTCTTGCACCTCACTTGCAAGACTAGCTCTCAGACCCTCACCTAGATCTTGGGTCAACAGATGCTCAAATAAAGCTCAGGAAGCCACAGAGGTGCTGGGCTGGCCTCAAGGCATGGAGCGTTTGTGGAGGCAGTCTTGTCAGATTTGACCAGCAAATTCCAAAGGCTATCAGCAGGTCCCATGAGTGAAGTAAGTAGTGTGAAACCATGGGGCTCTCAGGCCAGCTATAGGGGCATGCCCATCCAGAGACACCTTTCTCTGCTCCCACTGGTGAATGTTGCCTGGAGGGGGGAATGGCACTCACACACTTGTGGAGATTAGGAGTGGGGTTTGTGCAGACCCTCTTTGCACAAACTGTTACCTGTGAGGGTGCCCCTACAGCTTCTGAAGCTTCCAGAATTTCAAATGGCGGTCATTTGTATTAACTAAAAAAGAAACACAAAAACTGCGCATCTAAGCCTAGTTCCCCTGCCTTGGATGTTGCCTCTGGATCAGCAGTCTGAGGCAGCCTTGGGTCAGGTCAGTTCCAGCAGCTGAACAGCTGAGTCTGACCCCTCCTGAGCACTTCCTAGATCAGTGCTGTGGACAGCACACATCTCAGGGAAGTAGTTGTCCCTGGAACCGGAGGACAACGGGGCCTCGGTGGGCATTTTAAGAAAAAAAAAAGACAGCCCATTTGTCTCCCCAGCAGTCACCCCAACATGTCACAGTTATTACTACTGCTCGTTTTAGAAAGCTGTCTGTCAGGATGCTTAAAATAAAAGCAGGCCTGGCACGTGGGGGGGGGGGGGGGGGGGAGTACATTTAGTTTATCTTGAAAGTCACCCAGGGAAAGAATTCTTCAGGCTTCTGCAACACAGGCACCATGGATGACTCTGTGGGAGAGCAGTGCTGTGTCCCCAGGAACGGGCTTTTCCAAGTTCCTCTTTAATTAAAATATGCATTGGGCACCTGCTGTATGTCTTGTTCTATACCTGGGAACACAGTATGAACCAAGAGCCATCATGTAGGAAGGCTGCAGGGATAGAACAAGGGCAGGGAGAATGCCAAGTGTTGATGGAGGGGAAGGGGGAACCATGCATCCTTGGCTGGAGCTTGATCAGCCTGTCTTCTCCCCTGCCATATGAAGCATGATGCCCCAACCTCTTCTACCTGGGCCAGCTTGCCTGACTACAGAATGGCCCTCGCACCTGTGATACAACTTTAGGATATTCCTCACTGCCCCCCTGACCTAGATCCGTCCTCCTGATTCCCCCAGACAGTTTGCTTCACTGTTGCTTTGGCCTGCCAGCTGCTGCTGTATCACAAAGTCCACTGAGGCTGGAACCAACAAGTCTGTACACATTAGGCTTGTGTGTTGATTCTTGTTCTCAAAGTTAATCATTTTATCTGGCATGTTCTCTTTTGTTTTTTAACTGTATTTGTAATAACAACAATTTCCACGGCCAGTGAGACAAAGACAGCTCAGCAGGTAAAGGCACCTGCTGCCAAGCCTGACAACCTGAGTTTGATGTCCAGGACCCACATGGAGGGAGAAAAGAACTGCCTCCTGGAGGTTGTCCTCTGACCCTGCTCTCTAGCACATGTTCTTACACACACACACACACACACACACACACACACACACACACACACACACACACACACACACGCACGCACGCACGCGCACACACACACACACACACATGCACATTCACATTTACATAAAGTAAATAAGAAAATGTGTTTAAAATGTTTAGAGTTTTTAATGAAGGTAGTCAAATAATCCATTCATTTGGGTACAGTTCTCAAATTAGTCAGCTAATTTGGGGATGGTTCAGACCTGCCAGATGGGGGAAGGGTTTGTTTGTTTGTTTGTTTGTTTTGACTAGCCCCTTGTTATGAAGATACGGTATCAAGGCCAGGAGGCAGTGTTTATGTCCCTGGCCTCCTAAGGACCTCTAGCCATCTGGTCCCAGGCCTTGCTACCACCTTTCCTGAGGAGCCAGGAGACTGGGGTGCGCCCACAAGGATGCTGAACAGACCCTTCAAGGAGCTAGACACGGAAAGAGTTGGCAGGGCTGAGCCTGGATAAGGAGCATGGAAACAGGATGAGATCATTGCACCCTTGCTGTCTGTTACTTTGGTACAAAGTGTCACACTCTATTCCCTCCCCACCGACTTTGAGCACCATACTCTCCATGTTCCTTACTGTCCAGACTTTCAGTTGCCAGAATGTTACACACTCTACTTGTCTCCAGGCCTGTGTCCTCTTGCCTCCAATGCCTCCTCCATGTCTTTTTGGGATTTTATTTTAGATCTGAGGATGAGGGGTGCAGGAGATCCAAAGCAAGGTTGTTGCTAATGAAGTAAGCAACTTCTGACTAACGGTCACTGTCCTTCATCCCCAGGTGACAGACCATGCCACCACTGCCCTGCTCCACTATCAGCTACCCCAGATGCCAGATGTTGTGGTCAGATCCTTCATGGTAAGTGACTTTAGGGGTCAAGTCTTCCAACTAGGGAGAGATCTGATGAGCCAGCCCCTGGTAATCCCTGAGACTTCTTTCAGAGCTGAACAAGCAGTGCCCACAGAAGTGGCTCTTCCAGAACTTTCCAGCACTAACAAGTGGTGATTTTATCTCTCTTCCATGGCTGGCTCTAATCATGTAGTAGTGAGTGGGACAAATCCACAGTTCCCTCAGAACTGGAGATCAATGATAGAGTGAATGCAGAGCAGCATGGCAAGGACACAGATGAAAACAAGAGAGTGTTTAAATTTGTACATCAGGACCTCTCCAGCAGACCCTGCAGACTGCTCCCGGGGCCGCTAGCCGTTGCCCTTCCCTGCTCAGGGAACCCCTTTTGTCCTCCTTCCTGCCTGCTGGTCTGAGTAGTAGTAACAGAAGGGGTGTTGCTTGGCAGCTTCACTGTCGCATGAGCTCAATAGCTCAACTTCTTAGAGAGAAATGATGCTCACTTCTCACAGGACCTGTCTTGAGAACTGACTGCAGGTGTTGGGAGGGTGGTGATGGCTGTTCAGCCGCAGGGGCCCACAGAGCCCTTCCCCATGCTGAGGAGAGAGCAAGTGAATCTTCAGTGGCTGCAGACTGCCTTTCTACTTGATGTGTCATGACACCAAGTGTCCCTTTGCTTTGGACTGGTGGAGACTTCAGAAATGAAAAGGCCATCACCCTCCTATTTTTCATTTCCAAAACTCCACACCTGCTGTGGACGGGCCAAAGCTGCCCTCAGGACCTGCCTGTATCAACCTCTTCAGAGAGCAGTGCCCCCCTGTTCACACCATCCAAAATGAGTTATATGACTTGCCTGACTCTCAGGGCTGCTTACCTATGGCATGGTGGCCTGCTTCCTGGGTCTTTATGCCCGTGAGTCTCCTTGAAATGGAGAATTGAGTTACCTGAGCCTCATCCTTATGCATGATGCCCGGGAGCCCTCAGCTCTCAACCTCAAGGATGGGTGACTGTCACTGATTGTGTTACTTGGTGACACTGGGGCTGCCCCAGCTGTGTTAGGCCCCAGCGTGACAGAGCGGGACAACCATGAAATGAGATTAGCTCAGAGCACATTGCCTTGGTACAGAATCTCACAGCACCTCCTCAGCTGTACCCATGCCTGCTGCTCAGAGCTGCGGAAAGAGGGAACTCAGCCATGGTCCCAGATAGTCTTGGGGAACATTCCAGCTCTGGAGGTAGGGATTTCTGTGTTACAATCTTGGGAGGAGACATCAAAACTGATGGCCAAAGTCCTGTCCTTGGGCCTCTCGGCCTACAGGAAGGGCAGTTGAGGAGACGCCCTAGTCCATTCCTCTCCTTTCTGCCTTCTTTTCAGACCTGGTTGAGAAGCTACATAAAGCTGTTCCAGGCCCCATGCCAGCGCTGCGGGAAGTTTCTGCAAGATGGCCTTCCCCCAACATGGAGGGACTTCCGAACCCTAGAAGCTTTCCATGACACCTGCCGGCAGTGACCCAGCACAGCTACCCAGCCTGCAGCACCAGCACCTTCCTAGACCAGCCTGATCCATTTACCACACAGGTGTCTGCTGGCCCTTCTCCCTGGGCTGTCTGCCGGCAGAACTGTTACCCATCAACAGGACATCTGCTCCTGCCCTGTGTGCTGGTCCCCAGGCCTGTTGTTTCCATGAGCTGTTACTGGAATGAGCCCTTTATTCTTGGGTTGGGGTTTGTGTGGTTAGGTTTTGTAACTTATTTTTGTAAACAATAAACCTTTTATACCATGGCAGAGGCTATGTCTCCTGCTTTCATTGGGTTTAAGGAGTGCACTTGAGCAGAGTCTTTCTGTTGGTTGCTTCCCAAGCAAGCACAAGTTCTTATTCAGTCCTGAGCACCAGAGGGGGGCCAGGAGTTTAAGGTCTTCTGCTACATGGGGAGCTTAAGGCCAGCCTGGACCTGTCTCAGAAAAGGAAGAAGACCAAACAAACCAACCAAAACAGTTGCTTCTTCCTTCAGGCAGGGACACAGTGTCCTGGACATCAGTGCTGGTAAATGGAGGGCTCCGGAGGAAGGCCTTGTAGATTGTTCTATTGAGTCAGCACCACAGGTACCTAGACAGGGGCCTTCCCGGGGTAGCAGCTAGAGCACCTGCCAGGGCAGTCAAGGTCATCGGGCTGGTTGGCCCTCTGCATCCTGTGTTCCTAACAAAGCCACTTCCCTCCTTCCCTCCTTCCCTCCTTCCCTCTCTCCCTCTCCCTTCCCCCTCCCTCCTTGTTCCTTTCTTCTCTCTTCTTCCTTCCCCGTTGTTTTGAGGCAGAGTTGTCTTGCACCCAGGCTGGCTTTGAACTTCATCAGTTTTGCACAGGTGCTAGGTTGACAGGCATGCACCACCACCCGGAACAGAAACTGAGACTCTGGTTACAGTGGAGTGGCACTGTTCCGACTGGACCACTCAGCCCTCTCCCACTGTCCATCAGATTGGAAAGAACCAAAAGGATTGTCTTAATGTTGTTGTCTGTTATATATATGAGCGATTTGCCTGAATGTCTCTCTGTGCCACATGCACCTTGGGACTGGAACTAGAGTTGTGAACTTCCATGTGGCTCCTGGGAACTGAGCTGGCTCCTCTGGAAGAACGTTCCAGACTCCTATCTCTGAGCCATGGTTGAGTGAGGGGTGCATGCCACAGTGCCATTCAACATGGGTTCCCTAACCCAGCAGCAATGCCAGCTGGGAGCTTAGAGAAGTGCAGACCTTAAGGCCACTGCTACCCCTGTGCTCCCAGGGTGAGCAATGCTCCTCTTTCCAGCCACCTCAGTGACAGTGACATGGATCTCACATGCCTCTCCTGTTTTCTGTACTGCCCATTTGGGAGGTGTGAGAGATGTGCTTGTCAGGGTGTGCCAGAGAGGTCATTGGCATTCCGAGCTATAGTTCAAGATCAAAGATGCCATATCTTATGCCTTAAGTTATACTGTTGAGCCTATAGTAGGAGATGCCTTCTAAAGACCCCCCATCATAGGCCATGACACAGCTTCATGGATGTACCCTCCCTTCCTTAGTCTCCTAAGACCCTTGTTTGTTAATTTTAAAGAAAATAAGCAGCTGGGGGGGTGGGGGGGAGTTAGCATTGAGATTCTGCCTCAAGACTGCAGAACTTTCCAAAGACACTTAGTGACAAGTCAACCTGGTGGTATGCGGAGTTGTGCCTGGCTCATGTGATATGGTGGCTGTACACTGGCTATGACCAAGTTGGGACATGTGCAGAGTGATGCCTGCCAGCTGGCAGACAGCACCTTCAGAGATGTACAAATATGGAAAGATCCCAGAGGACTGACAAGATTTCAGTGAGAGTGAGGCATGTTGTGAGAAAGCTATTCGGGTTGAACCATTTGCCTCTCTGGTCCCTACCCGCATCCGTTCTGTAGCTCCCCAACCTGCTTCAACCTGTTTCCGACAGTGACTTCACATGCAGACCCCATATCTAGCCTCAGGCAGGCTGCTGTTCCCACTCAAAACACCCGTGTCCTCTGTCATGTTCAGAAACACCTTCTTTAGGACAGATGTTGTCTCTTGCCTCCAGGGATCATGGGAGTTCATCTGATCTGGTTTGCTTAGAGAGCACTCCATAAACAACAGCACAGGCTAAGGGGGACTGAGAAGCGGTCAGCGGGCGACAGGTGCGGTACAGTTGGACCAGCCCCGTGCTCAGGCCTTCTGCTAGGTGTATAACAGTGGACAGGTAGCTTCCTCGGTACTAGTTAGAGCAGGGTTGGGATCCAGCATAAAAGAGAGCCTCACCAATGAAACACATCGGCCGTGAGACAGCCGTGACCCCAGGCCATGCCTGCTATTCTGATTGCCTTTCTTTTTTCTTTAGTTTTTACTCGGTTATTTAGTGTGCGTCTGTGTCTGTGTACATGTGTGTAGGGTACACGTGTGGAGGGTGTACGTACATGATAAGGTGCACATGTGTATAGGGTTACATGTGTGTAGAATGTACATGTGTAGGGTATATGTGTGTAAGGTGCACATGTGTCTAGGATGTATGTGTGTATAGGGTATGTACATGTGTGTGTGTAGGGTACGTGTGTGTGGGGTATACATGTATATATAGGGTGCATGTGTATGTAGGGTGTACCTGTGTGTAGGGTATATATGTGTGGGGGGTGCTCGTGTGCTACTGCACAAATGAGGTCAGAAGCCCACTTGGGGATGTCAGTTCTCTTCCTACTGTGTGAGTTGTGGTAAATGACCTATGACCTCCGATTGTCTGGCTTCAGGGCAGGTGCCATTACCTGCTGAACCATCTCATATCTGATTTTCTATTTTTTAACATTCCCTAATTAAGGAAGAAGGAGAGGAGACTACGGAGTTGGACCTGTAAACTGCTCCTGTTTCTGATAGTTTCGTCCTTCAGTACCAAGAAGACAAGTTTTAGTGGCAATGCCTTTGATCAAGTCCAGAAGGGGGAAGTCCCAGAAGGCTTGGTGCTTGGAGATCAAGCGTGAATGACCTGGTATGATGTCAGCTGTTGAAATAGAAAGGAGACGGTGATGTAAAACCTCAAGTTGGATAGAGGTCAGTTCCCGAAGAGTAGCTTGTAAGGGAAAAGCCATAAACAGCCACAGCAAGGGCAGGCCCCAGGTCCTAGAGCTAAATAATAACAGGTAACTGCTACATTGAGTGTCACGTGATTTGGGCCTGTGTATGACTCAGTTGGCAGAAGGCCTACCTAGCATACATTCAGCCCAACACCTCAAAAACTTGGGTGTGCTGATACACTCTTATAATGCCAGCACTTAGGAGATACAGGCAGGATAATCATAAGTTGGAGATCATCCTGGGCTACATAGCAAGTTTGAGGCCCTTCACATAATTTGGACTCTGAAGGTGACTCTGGTCAAACCTTGAAGGCATTTATCTTATGGGACTATTGTGACCCTGTGGTTCCACATCTCTCCCAAGTGTTCCGTCTATGTTGCCAGGCTCCAACCCAGGAAGGTGTGTGGAGCCCACTCTACAGATGAGGAACCCAGTGTAGGGTCTCCCACACTCACACATGAGCATGAGAAGCTGGGTGATGTGTGAAGCCCCCTCCCTACTGGGTCCAGCCCACCTGCTGGAATTTCTTGCCTCTGGGTAGCCAGGCCTTTGGCCCAAGTCTTCTGCTGGCCAGTTGCTCTGGTACCCATTAGCAGCTGACAGAATGGAGCAAGCAGGCCTGTGAAAGGTTGTCCAGATTTTTTTTCCCCTGAACTAAATCAGGATTTGGCCTTTTGGTATTGAGTGATGTTTTCACACTTAACACCATGGACACCACAAAACGCTAATCTTCCAGTGTTAATGTGTGAAGTCAACGTTACATTTGGAGTGTCAGAGAATGGGGCCTGATGCTAAATTGAGAGCCTTTTAAGGTCACCCTAGTTGGGCGGAGGAGGGACATCTTCAGCCAGAATTCTCACAAACTGAATCCCCTGCAAACCTGACAGGAAGTATCATCCAGATCAGGCAGAAACAGAAAAGGAAAACTGGCCTTTCCACTCTGTGCCCTGACCTCACATCTCCACTGACACTGAAGGTGATCATAGCTCATGTGTGCAAAACCCACCCAAGTCCCCAGAACCAGACACTAGCTGTCCTCTACTTGGTGGCTAGTTAGGCTCAGTCCCTAGCACGGTGGGCTGTGCTAGGGCCTGCCATCTACCTTCCCCAGTTCCTAAACTAAAGGCAGAAGAACCTCAACTGAATTTTAAATTGCAGTCAGGCATGCTGGCTCACACCCGTAATCCCAACACTCGGGAAGGGGAGACAGGAATATTGTCAGAAGTTCAAGGCCAGCCTGGACTACACCTTGAGACTTGGTCTCAGCAAAACCAAAACATGGTGCACAGATGGCTCAGTGGGTAAAGTGCTTGCTCTGCAGCCATAAGGACCTGAGTTTAATCCTCAAAACCCACACAAAAGCCGGCACAGCCACACACACATCTATAAGCAACGAGGCAGACAAGGCATGTCCCTGGAGCTCACTGGCCAGCCAGCCTGACCAAAGTAGCATGCTCCAAATTCAGTGAGAGATGTTGTCAAGAAATGTAAGGTAGAGGATTAGAAAGACGGCTCTGTGGTGATATAGTTTATATTTAATGAAATCAGCCTGGAATATCAGAGTGCAGAGTCATCTCTTCTAGGACAGGGTTTTCTGTGTAACAGTCCTGGCTGTCCTGGAACTTGCTTTGTAGACCAGGCTGGCCTTGAACTTGGCTCAGCTGGTAAAGTCATCTGCCTCCAGCTCTAACAACCTGAATTCAGTCCCCAGGACCCACAGGGCAAATGGAGAGAATCATTCCACAAAGTTGTCCTCTGTCTTCCACACATGGCGCAAACATACAAACATACAAGGGTGCACACAAACACATAAGATGTTACACATACAAACATGTATGGAGAGAGAGTGAGGGAAGAAAATAGTGACAGAGGAAAACACCTGATGTCAGCTTCTGGTCCACAGGTATATGAGCACATGTGTACATACATGCATGCACACGTACATATGCTACACATGCACAGATAAGTAAATAATTTTTTTTAATTTTAAGTTACATTTCCTGTGCACTTTCACTACTTGAAAAGAACCTTCAAGTTCACAGGCACACCAAGGTCCCTCCTTGCAACAACCTTGAGGTGACCAGTAGCCAAGGAGGAACTCTAGCCAGGAGACAAGGTGTGTCACTCAGGGACAGGAGTAACTTATCAGCTGCAAACTTCATCCATGAATGGCCTGCTCTTCCTGGGTTCAATGGGAAACCCCAGGAGAGGGTATAGGAGACCAGATGCTAGGAGCCAGCCCAGGAAGGCAGTGAGAGCCCAGCAGCATGGAGCCTGCGCCAAGTATTCACACTGACTCAGGCTATTGACACCCCCATCTCATTCAGGGGCTCACTCTTAATTACAAAAAGGAGTCCATATGTTCCCTTGGAGGGAATTAGGTAAAGCGAATAAACAAAGCAAGGAAAAGAATGCAGTCATTTCTGCCAGCTGGGGAACACCAGAGCACAAGGATGTGTATTTCTGAAGCCTTTTGGGAACATGAATGGCTTCTGTGGAAGCAAGGTCACACTGTGCTGTGAAACTGCTGCTCCCTCTCAGTGAAGATATGGAGTCTCAAGATTATGCACTCTTCTCTTCAAAAACCCCCAGCAGCAGTGGACAGGAACTTCGGGCAGTCCTCGGGGACCCAGTTCCTTAGTGTGCACGGTGGAAACTGTGTCAGGACCCTGTATCAGCTGCAGAAAGGGAAAAATAGTTGGAGAGTATATGCAGGTGTTTGGAATAGACTGTTATGGTTCATGTTCAGTGTGACCTCATCAGTCACAGAGAAGCCACAAGTGTGCAGCCTGGTGGCTGGCAACTGGCCCCTGCTATGTGACTGAGCATGGTCAGAAAAAGGTTGTCTCAGCCCCGGTTTTCATTAGATACACCTCCATCCTAGGCCTAAGACAGTGAGATAGGGAATTTGAAACAGGAGGCAAGTTCTGGCCTGTAGAAGAGGGCAAAAGTTTCTTAAAATCTCGGAACTTTAAAAACTGTGGTGCACACCTTTAATCCCAGCACTCAGGAGGCAGAGGCAGGCGGGTCTCTTGAGTTCAAGCCCAGCCTGAGCTACAGAGTGAGTTTCAGGGCAGCCAGGGCTACATAGAGAAACTCTGTCTGGAAAACTCGAGGGGGTAGGGGGACCAGCAACTTACTTACGTGTCTCAAATCATCATGTAGCCATTTGTCTTTTCACTGTGCTGGTATCACTTCCTGGAGAATTGTATATTACAGGCTGTTTTTACACTGTTCTCTGGAGTGCGTTACTGTTTTATTTCCCACACCAGCACCCTAAACCCCAACCCAGTCTGCTACTCTGAAGGTCCTCTCCTTGACCCTTTGCATGAGTTAGTTCCATGGTGTGTCTAGCTGCAAGGGATTGTGGGAGAAGCAATCTGCCTAGGCAGTCCTGGCTCCTCCTGTCTTGTGAGGTGGACATCAGTGCTACTGTCTGTCCCTTTGAGTCTCCATATTTGCCTTGCTCTTCCTGGGGACCCTGTCATTTAGTCACCATGATTTATGGAATGATTCTCCCATAGCAATGTTTAAGTATTTAATTTTGAAGTAATTTATAAATCACAGGAACATAACAACTACAATGTCCAAGTCTGGATGCTGGCATGGGTATGCCAAAGACAACAAAGTCACAGCTCTTACGTCAAAGGGGGCAAGGGATAGTTTATTCTGCACCAAATACAAGTGGCAATGGCTCAGGTTTAGGTTACCTCAAGTTCCAGGTCCCAATGTGGCAACAGTCTGATGGAGTTTTTAATTATAACAGAACAAAGCGTCATAAATGAAGGCACTCTCCAAATACCTTGGTAGAAAGGTTAGGTAGGTGGGGAGTGGTGGGGGAGATCCTCTGCTACAGGCCTCTGGTGTTACAACATCTTCACCTCTTTGTTAACTGGAGACTAGGAACCTTTTTGTACATTCCAAAGGATGGGTTTACCTAAAGCTCACAAAGATGTTATGTGGGGCACAGAGGAGAGTAATATATGGTTAGTAAAAATACAAAAGATGTCTCAAGATAACTTGGGTCTTGCAACCTTTCAACCTTCCCATGGTCATTGAAATTCTAGTCAGTACAAGTAGGCTATTCAGCGTTTCCTGAGGCACCACAGTCTGTGTGTGTGTGTGTGTCTGTGTCTGTGTGCGTGTATGTGTGTACACATGTCTGCTGGTGCAGTTTTATCCCATGGAAGATAGTTTACTATGTCATCACCCTAGTGAAGTACTAATCTGTTCCCACCACTGTTGCTACTTTGCCTCACAAGTATTATATGCACAGTGTCATTCAGTTTATTTTTGTTTTATTGTGTGCATGCATATGTTTATTGCCTATGTGTGTCTGGCTGCACATGGTTGGGCATGCATGTATGTATGTGCATCTATGTGAAGGCCAAAGGACAGTCTGAGATGTCATTCCTCAGGAGCCTGGCCCCCTTGGATCACAGCTGTTGCAGTTCATGAGTGCTTAGGTATCTGAACATGGTAAAGTGCCTCCAGAGAAAGTAGTTTCCTAAGGGGCCCTATGTGGGGAGGGACCCCCAGAACCCTCAAAACAGTTGCTCATCTCAGTGAAAGCCTGGACACCTTCATCCCAGGGATGGGCAAGGTTCATCAAAGTCCAGCCAATCCGTACGGTGTCCTCAAGGAGTCATTCCCACTAGGAAGCACTTTGTTTCTTTTAATATCCCTAAAGCATCAATAGTTACACATTCTCTATCCCCATTTTATACTCACTTCCTGGGCAATCAGCTTTTCTTCTCATTCTCACTGGAAACCTAGCTAAATGCAGCAAATGAGAACCATGTCACAGCTTGTGGACCAGGCTACGTAGGATGTTCTCCACTCACTTTACTTTCCTGTCATCTTTAAACTGAGTTGGCCACAGTCTCAGGGTATGGGCAAAATGCACAGACGTGTTGCTAGAGCATAAATGAATGGCATGTGAACTAATTTCTAACAGACTCCTTTCCATGTGAGACCTCATGAACTTGGCCTTCACATTTACACTCCTGTCAGCATTTGGGTCTTTCTAGCACCCACTGAAATCTCCCAGTGAGCTATGCTTTCAGCACTGAATGCTGTTCTAGTCACATCTTCAAACTCTTCCACATTCCTGCTACAAGGCAGTTCTGAAGGGCTAAGGACCACATGCCAGGCTTATCACAACAGTAGTTTACTTGTCTGTTGCAATTTTCTGTATCATTGTTCTGTTGCTCTGACAAAATACCAATAAAAATACCTTTAAAAGGGTAAAGAAAGCCAGGTATTATGATGTATGCCTGGAATATGGAAGTAAGAGCAGAGAAATAGATTTCAGGGCCAGCCTACTGTCATGATTTTTGAGGTTTCCCATCTGTCACAGAAAAGAAGGCACACGCATCCAGTCTCTGCAGGTACTGAAGTCACTTTGTCCTTTCCCTAACAGTAAGCATGTAACTGAGAAACATATAGAATCACACAGAACCTGCCCTAGCTTCCTTCCTCAGAGACCTTGTGATGGACGCACACTGCCTCTCCTTGCCCATTCTGAGAACAGGACCCAGAGGAAGGGGCTCCCAAGGCTGATGGCAGTCACACAGAGGATGGGATTCTTCTCTTCTGTGCTGTGGTCCAGCCTCAGCCATGGGGAATGCTCTCAGCTGCCCTACCTGCATCACACACAGCCAAGTGCCATGCCCTCTTGCCTTGATTAGAGGCAGCTCTTTCTTGCTGTAGCCTTTTGATATTTGACTGTGTACAAGCCTTTCATTTCCAAAGAGTAGTTGGTAAAATTAATGATTGCCAAAAGGCCATAGTTAATTCAGTCTTTTTCCTGTTTCTTTCCATTAGTTTGCAGATCAGCAAAGTTCAAGAAAACTTCCAAGTATAAAAGCTTGGGCGCCTAATGAGGAGGCCACAGCCCCTCTCAGCTTTAGAAAAATCTGGAGCCACTGTCAGGGCCTGGTTGTGCAAGACAAGCCAGCTGACTGAGGAGATGGAGCCAACTGCTGGGCATGGCCTTGCATGACCTGAAAACCCTGAGTGGGTTGTATATGACACTGTCTTTAGGCCCCTGTGAGTGGGGTGTGTGTGTGTGTGTGTGTGTGTGTGTGTGTGTGGCACTGTCCCCAGCCCCCGTGAGTGGGTGTGTGGCACTGTCCCCAGCCTCTAATAGTGGTGTTTCTACCTCAGGACCATCTCAGGAAGAGCTAAGGCATTGGCCTGGACCACTGTAGCTTAACCTTCCAGCTTCTCCTAACAGAGAAACAGCACTTGCAGCTAACCAGAGAGAAACTTGCTAATGCCTGACCATCTCCTGATGTCATCAACAATATAAGTAATAGATTATTGTGGCTCGTTTTCAGTAGGAGGTGCTCTTAGAGTGTATCAGAGTCACAAAGAGGCAGGAGGTGCCAGACACCCCTATCCCGTAGCTGGTAGGTCTCAGAACTCGGGGCTGGAATGGTACAGGTGGTGTGTCATGTGACTGAGCCCACACTCAAAAAGGGGATGATAGTCCCAAGCCCCGGCATACTCATTAGATAAGGTCTGTGTTCTAAACCAATAAAATGACAAAATGGAGAGTTTGGAGAGGGGACTATTCTAGAAAGAGGCACAGATTAGGGCTCTTAGTCCTAGCTAACAAGGAAACTAGGCAGGAACTTTTCATAGTAGGGACTTTAAAAGCCCCCATCTTGAATCCCTTCAGCCACACATACCTTTCTCTAGACTGTGTCCCTTTCTGAAGGATTGTATATTAAAACTGATGCATTTTCTAGTCTCTAATTTATTAGCATGGAGGTCTTGTTTCTTATAAGCAATCACTTTTTTAAGCCCAACAAGGAGTCATGTGCCTGTGACCCCAGCACTTAAGATGTTGAGGCAGAGCTGGACAAATGATGGTACACTCCTTTACTCACAGCACTCTGAAGGCAGATCTCCTAGTTCGAGACCAGCCTGGTCTACAGAGAGAGTTCCAGGACAGTCAGGGCTCTGCAGAGAAGCCCTGTCTCTAAACAAACAAAGAGGTGGGGGCAGGATCAAAAGTCATTGATTTAAGGTCATCCTCTGCTACACAGAAAGTTTGAGGCCAGCCTGGGCTACATGACAACCTGTCTTTTAAAATACAGGAAGCAGCTAGAGATACAGTTCAGTTTGCAGAATGCTGCCTTGAATGCACAAAGCCACTGGGTTTGATCCCCAGAACCACATAGAATTGAGTGGTGGCACATGCCTCTAACACAAACACTTGGAACTAAAAGCAGGAGCATCAGGAGTTTAAGGCCAAACTCAACCAGTGACAGTGAGCCACACCCTCTGTACCCTCACTTGGCACCCTTTTTATATTACTAATGACCCGGGGACCATTGTAGTCCAGCCAGGTAACCAAGATAATCTACTGAGAGGCTTACTGACGAGTTCTTGACCCCATCTGTGATCTCAGAACCCTCTCTCATCATCCACAGAACACTGCTGTGGGATATGGACACCTCTGAGCTCCATCAGGAGTTCTGCCTGTCTCAAGCCCTGCTTGTGACTGTCCCAAGGGAGGGTGTGAACGTAGGTGCCATGGCCAGGTCACATGCTGAGGAACCTCATTTTGCCTTTGGGGGGTACCTACCCCTGCTTCTATCTTTTAATTTCACCTGGTTGGCTAAAATCCACCTACTTCTCCGCTTTTGAACAGGGAGTCCTGGCCAAACCACACACACACAAACACAATCACATACATGCTCCTTGAGATTAGCTCAGGAATGGGATTCATGATAACACAGTCAGAAACACTTAGATCCTGCTTGGTATCTGTGTCTACTGTACTTGACCAGTTAGCCAGACACATGGGGCCTGGGAGCTGACAAGCTTTTCTCTGTAGGATCCTGGGTTACTGCTATGTGTGGTGTGTTTGGAGCCTGGATGGGAAAACCCTTATTCCTGTAATGGCTTATGAGAAAATTTGGCATCATGCCAGCAGACCAAGTAAACAAAGGGACCCAGACCCATTCTTGAGGTCAGACTGTGGAAGGTGAGTCGGAGCTAAAAGCAAATTGACTTGATCTCAAGCACAAGAGGCTCTGGGAATCTGAGGTCTCACTGATGGTCTTATAATCCTGTCCTAGCTTGGCCTGGAGGCACAGTATACACACACACATACACACATGCACACACACACACACACACACACACATACGCGCACACATACGCACACACATGCACACATACACACATACATGCACACACACGTGCATACACATGCACACACAACATACACACACATACACACATGCACACACACATACACACGCACGTGCACACACATGCACACATACACACACACACACACACACACACACACACACACACACACACACACACACGTCTGGAAAGGTTGGGGATGGAGGAAGGATGGTTCGTTTTTAAACCCAGCAAGTTATGTCTTCTCTATTTGCTAACAGGTCATCCAGCTTGACTTTAAGCATAGACCTGTCTTTGCAGCAGGTGTCCTCCCACGGCAGCAGCAGGACAGCTAGAGACCCCTCACGGTCTCAGGACACTGTGGGGCTCTCTGGGCAAATCTCCTTTTCCACCTTAGGTAACCACATGACCAGACTTCCCACCACCACAGGCAAGCCCCTTTCCTCTCAGCCTTCCCAGTGGCCCCTGAAAGAACCCCCCCAAGTCCCTGAATCTGTCCCCAGGGTCCATGTTGACCCCAGCACACCTGCTTTCAAGCACATCAACCTGCTTCAGTCATCAAAAAACAGGTTACAACTCCAAGGCTTGTTGGCAACTTTTTGCCCTCCGAGTGTGGACCAGGCTTGATGACCTGTAAAGGAAGACATGCTAGGAAGAAATGAGCTCACCGTGAAGACACTTGGCAAATGCCTCCTCACTCAGAGGCCCAGGTCATCACAGTGGTGGTGCCGGGACTGAGATGCTGGGACTGAGGTGCTGATGCTGACGAGGCCTCTCATTTAGGGGGTCTCTTCCCCCAAATCCATAACGGCAGGAAAATCTGGGTTAAATATTTGACCAACACATACTCAGGCTCCTTCTGCAGAGTTCCTGAGCAGCGCTCTTCAGCAGGAGGAAGAGCGGATGAAGGACACAGTCAGATGCACCTCTGAGCCTTCTGTGTGATTTTCAAAGAGAGAGCAAACATTGGTAGAAAAGATGGAGGAAGGGACAGAAGAGTTCAGCTGATCAAGTGTTTATTCCACCAGAGTGAGGACGTGAGGTAAGATTCTTTGCACCCACATAAAAAAGCTGGGTGCAGCCATGTACACCTATAATCCCAGCACTAGGGATGTAGAAACAGGAGGATTGCTGGGCTTTGCTGGTGGTAGTGAGCTCCAAGTTTGCTGAGAGACTCTGCCTCAAAGACTAAGATGGAGAGCAGCCAAGGAAGCTGCCTAGCATCGACCTCTGACTTGCGTGCAGGTGAGGGAAGGGGGCCCAAGTAGAATGTGGGATTTTCTTACCAGTCCGCACTGAGAACACTGCTTCACACAAACACATATCTCAAAATGGCAAGACTTTGTGTAGGACCATTGCAAAAATTATTGAAAACCGTCCTAACCCCAAGCCAAGATTCATTTAATGACTTATTAGTTTAGGCTTTTTTTTCTTAATTATGTGCATGTGGGGGGTGTGCTCATGAAGAGCACAGGTGTCCAAGGAGGCTAGGAGCTAAATGCCCTGGAGCTGGCTTTGCAAGCAGTTGTGAGTTGCCTGGCGGTGAGTGCTGAGCACTATCGTCCTCTCCAACTGGGCCACCTCTCCAAGTCCCCTATTTAGTAATTTTGTTTTAATGAAGTTGAAGTCAGTGATTCAAACAGAATCTTAAAACTAAACACTTTAATACAATACAATTCAGATGTATAGTAATTTGGTATTTACATGCTGAGGATTGATGGTAGGAAAATATTTCAAGTCTTTGTTTTCTTTGTAATTAAACTATTACTTTTCTCTAAGAGCAAAGGCCTTTGCGTGTGTCATAAGATACACAACTTGTAAATACAAGAGATTGGCATCCGAGCTGAGGTGCCAGGACAGCAGCCATTGGTGTTGCATGGTAGGATGCTCATGTTTCCTTCTTGCTCAGAACCAAGGCTGTGGTGACATACCACGTGGAGAGGCAACACAAGCTAATGCTGCCAGCAAAAACTCAGACTCACGTGTTTGATTTTTTTATTTATTTTTGGTCCTTTCATTGCAGAAGTTTATCACAGCTCCATGTGACGTTTCAACCTGAAATGATGACCCACGGGTCTAAGAAGCCACCTTGCTTTGTGTCTTCTGTTCTTACAGCTAGGCCATCCCTAGCATGTCCCCGGGTCTAGCTTGTTTGCCTAGAGGCTGGCTGGTCCTTCCTAGAGCCCTAGGCTCTAGGTGAAATGGGCTCTAACCCAAAGCCGCAGCACCAGGCAATGGGCATTGTTAAGTGTGTCTGGAGAAGCCTGTGTTCTGGCTTTACACAGCATAGCCTCATGAGTTAAATGTCGTAATTTACATGGCTAACCCCTACTCTTTCAACATTCTATGTCATTAAATTTCTTTCTGTGCTCCCTGGCTTCAGCTTCTCCTCCCCAGATCACCCACAGCCAGGGTCAGGTTTTGAACTAGCAACTTTGGGCTAAAGGCACTTGAACCTCAGGTAGGATGAGGCTCAGCCATGTCCTTTCCCAGGATCCATGCTTCCACACTGCCCTTTTCACAGTACCACTGAGATAAAGACTTTTCATCCAGCTCCTTCAGAGCCAGAAAGTGATTGAGGTGTGCATGGCTTGAGAGGTCTCCTTAGTGGGTAGTCACACTTTTCCCCCTTTTTGCTAGTGTGGACATGATGACTGGTGTCTAGGAAGCCATCCTGGACCTTGAGGCCGAAGTCCCATGTTCGGGACAGAACTGAGGTGTCTTTTTTGGGTTTTGTGCCAATCACAGCCAATTCGATCCTAAAAGGGTATAAGAAGTGCAAAGGTTGTGAGCTTTTAAATCACTTCGCCCTGAACGCTCTCTTTCTGCTTCTCTGGATCACCTTCTGGAGGAACTGGGTGTACTAGGTAATTTGGGCTTTGGTTTGTCTGCTTGCTTGCTTGGTTTTCGGGTCAGGGCTCCCCACAGTTGCTAACACCTCCATCCTGCCTGCCCATGTCCAGACCACGTTAGTGTGGTTGCTGCTTCTAATTCACACAGCTAAAGGTTATTGCATCCATCTTTAGTCAAGTAAGGCAATTAATTAGCATAGTTCTGCCTTTCGGAGAGAAAGCGGCTCCGTGATCTTGAGCTTTAAGCAGCAGTCAGCCTATGGCTTCCGTCTCCACTTTGAAGTTTATTGTGTGTGCTAGCCTTGGTGCTGGACAGCAGAGAGGTGGCTTTCCCCTCTCAGGCCTCCCCGCTGCCACTCTGTACCATTTTTCATCTTGACTCACCATGCCTGTAACTCCTGCCCCTTGACAAGTATCGATCACTGATTAAGCCATCAAGCCATGGGCTACAACTTTAATTTTTTAGCCCCAGGCCACAGGCCCTCTTCTTCAGCATTTGTCTTTTCACAGAGCAGCCTGCAAGGGTCCTGCCCACACCTCACCCCATGTGCAGCATGTGCCTGGAAAATAAGGAGATGAGACCCTGGGCAGCCAAGACTTGTTCAAGGCTGCTCCACTCCGTGTAAATTAAACTTTAACACGTGTTTGAAGAAATATTGATTTTGTGTCTTGGTGTGTGTTTGTGTTTTTGTGTCTGTGTTGTATTTGTCTCTATGTATGTGTGTGTGTATGTGGCTCTGTGTATATGTATATATGTATGTGTGTGTATGTTTATGCCTGTGTGTATGTGTGTGGTGTGTGTATGTGTCTGTCTTTGGCTGTGTGTGTATGTGCGTGTGTGGTTTCTGTCTGTGTGTATTGTGTGGTATGTGTATGTATGTGGTATGTGTTTCTTTGTCTTTGGCTGTGTGTGTGTGTATGGTTTGTGTGTATGTGTGTGGCTATGTGTACATGCATGCAAATTTGCAATGGGCACATCTGGAGGTTCAGGACTTGGGTCCCTCTGGTTTCTGCAACTCTCTGCACCAATGCTAATCGGGTTGCATAATCAGGCTGCTGGCTGATTCTCCTGTCTCCACCCCACCCTCCACCTCACCCATCTCTGTAGAAGTGCTGGGATTACCGACAGGGTGGCTGTATCCAGCTTTCTTACATGGATTCTGAATGCAGGTCATCAGGCTCCCTCAGCAAGTCTGAACAACCTTCTCAGTCCCACATTGCTTTCTAATCAAACCAAAAGCATTTCGTTCTTGGAAGGGCCAATGTGAACTCAAGCTCGGCCATTAGTTTTCCGTTAGAATATAACTAGACACTCACCAAATGGCTCACCGCATTTTCTTATGCCACCGGAGGCAAGGACATCTTAGCTGATGGTTCTGCTTCTGAGTCTGTCAGGAAGTCACTACCTCTTGTCAGAACAGTCACTCAGGCTACCCTGGGTCTGCTCCCATTCAAGAGGACACACCTACGTGGATACTGGCAGGAAGCTAGTGCCTTCTATGACTTTGCCCCTCCCTCAATGTCTTCCTCTTGGCTCCTGTGCAAGGGAGGCCCCACCTCTCATGCCAGTTAATGAGCATATTTCATGTCCTCACAACAGCCTTTTCTTCCCAAATGGTTTGCATTTCTCTTTCCACACAAAATGTACTGACTCCTCTTGCTAATATTTCCTTTAAATATACAGTGTAATAGTATCAATGGAAATCCAGGATCCGGTCTGCCAGGAAGGGGGACAAGGACAGCAAGTACCCCCTGTCCTCTTGCGTGGACGGGAGAGGGGGTTGAGTCAAATAAGACACGGGGTCAGATCACACTAGTCATCCTCCCGACTCCCTAGCGTCACCTCCCAACCTGTCACTCTCATCAGCATGACTCCGTTTATGTTCTTCCCCACCCTTGACACTGGGTATTTAGTGCAAGACTCTCCCATCCTCACCTTCCCGACATCAAATGACAAAGATATTCTGACATTCATCCTAACTCCTCCGAGCCTCAATTCATGTGGGTGTGCATATGGGGAGTGTGAGGCATCCGTCACCCTGCCTCCCGTGAACTTGGATGGATGGTGACATCAACGTGAGTACCAAGCAAGAAGCTGGCATTTCAGCTCTCAGCGACTGGCTCTGGAAATATCTCCAAAGTGAGTTAGACCATCAGGAACTACACGTGCAACCATGACGTCACCTCTTCTTTAAGCTACAGCCTCATTGTCTGTCTTGCCTCAGGCTGTGGATAGATGGGTCCCAGGGGCTGCTAGAGCTAAGCCATGGGGGTAGATACCTGACTTGAGCTATCTCACACTGCTCTGGTTCAGATTCATCTTCTGGCTTTCCAGCCTGGCCTTTGGGTAGGATGGGCCGACTAAATAACATTAGTATGGTGATAGGCACTGCCGGATAGTACCAAGCACCTTGGGACTGAAGTCCTGCTGCTGGCTGGGATCCCCTGAAGCAGGTGTTTTGGTCTTATTTATACTGATAGTAGTTCCACAGGCCACAATCAGGAGATTTACATGGGTGGGAGTTTATTTGGCTGGGAAGTTGGAATGGAAGGGTAGAGTCATTCCCTGGGGGAAAGTCATTATTATGCCAGGGCAGGAGTCAACTAGAGGGACCAGACCCCAGTCTTTGCTCAACAAGGTATCTGGATAAGAGCCACATTCAAGGAATTTCTTTACAGATTGGGAGAGAAGTATGTATACGGTGGGATATACTCAAACCATACAGAAGAGTTGCGTAAATGAGGGAGGAAGGGCCGCAGGACTGAGCAGTCAGTGCAAGCAAGCTGGTGTTGGCAGAGGAAATCTCAGCCAGCACAGCAGTGCTTGGGGCCACAGAAACACACGTGTCTTCTCTGTAAATGCCAGGCCTGGGGCAGAAAGACATTGTTAACACCAGGGCATTTGATTTGCAGAGACCCGTGTCCAAAATGCCAAACCTGCGAATGGGGAATACGAGGGGACCCTAAATGCAGGCCTCTACCCCTGCTCGGTGACTCCTGTTCATTTGGGGATGGGACATGTGCTTGCATCAATGAGGAAGCCAGCCACTGAGAAATGGCTTTAAGGGTGTCCCAGCTTGAAGGACCCAGAGAGACCCCCAGCTCTTCTTTTCTCTCCTAAGCTATCTCAGACCTCAAACCTCAACAGCCCTGCAGGATGCGTGCCTGACTCGGCTAGTCAGCTGTCCCTACTGTCAGCCTCTCTCTGGGATCCTGAGCAAGCTGATGGGTGAGATGGGACATCTGGTGTCCACAGGACTGACTTCTCAGCATGACAAGCTCCCTGCCAGGAGGAGCAAACACGTGTGTGCTAGAAGGCTGCCAGGAAGGCACGGCAGGGTCAGGAGAGGAACAAGCTGCCACTGCTGTTACCGCCTCAGTGACTCTAGCTATGGACTAAAGGAGGCGCAGGCACTGTTAGCTCAGCCCCTCAAGTGTTGTCTGGGTGGAAGCTGGGGTGCTTCTTTAGGGAAATGATAAGGGAGCCCTCAATCTTGATCCTATTGTTTTCTAGGATGATGGGGCCACACCTCCTACTAAGTTCGAGGGAATTGGGTCAGAGCTACTTACAGAGGGGTCCCTTCTGTATTGTGGAGGCCATTTGTTTTGGAGAAGAGAATACATAGATAATTGGTTGGGACTTTGTTCCTGAAGCTGTTGGGAGCTTGCTTCCCATTCCAAGACTCCTGCAGCTGCTCCTGACGGGAGAGGCTGCACTTCCTTCTTGGCCAGGTTTCATCTCTCGGGGTATAAGAGGCCACAGGCAGGCTGGGCCACAGGGAGGCCCCACTGGCTTAGGGCTCAGCAGGCTCCTACCTTGGGTCTCCCTAACCAATGGGGATGTCCTACAAGGCCTCATCTCTATTTTTCAGACCAGATTGCTAGGTGATGTCATCAGCACCACGGTTCTGCTTCCAGGCGCCACTTCCTCACCCTGAGGGCTCCTCTAGCCCTTTGTGCACCTGAAAGCCAAGCAAGCGCTGCCCCCATGAAGCACTAGACCAGAGATCATCACAGGTGACCAGATCCTGGGGATTACCAGGTGGCACTGAGGACCTCCTCACTTTCACTCATGTGTAAGCCTTCAGGCCGGACCTGTCATGATGACTCATCCTACAGATGAGACAACCTCACTGGGGGACATCTAATGTCAGTCTGCCAAGAGGCAACGATCAGCTCTCAAAGCAACATGGGCTATTCAGACAATTCTCGGAGGGTGATCAATCCGTGTGGGACAGCCAATGCTGGGTCTGCTCCCACCTGGACACTGCTGAGCTGGGGAATGGAGCAGAGAGCTGTGCATCTGAGCGTGTCCAGGGATCACTTGGAATTCTGATAACAGCTCTGGTTCAACCGATGACTGAGGTATACAAGTTACTGCAGAGAGTAGTACTTAGCTCCAGCTGAGGACTAAGCACCCCAGCTGGCAAGGAAGGCACAGGAGAGCATGAGAGGCACGGAATGCAGGCCTCTTCCCTACCCAGGCCCATGTGACCATTCTCCTCCATACTCCCTGCTCTGCCTCCTATAGCCATGGTGACCTCTCTCAAACCTCTTCAAAGCCCCCATCCTCTCCGGTTACCATCTCCTGGTCCCTGACCCTGACCCTGGCCCAAGGGTTAAGTAATACTCAAGGCTGCGTATACCACCCTTGGCTATCAGAACCCTGTTTCCAACTTGTCTGCACTCTCACCGTCAGAAAAACAGGCTTCCATGAGAACCAGCTCATCACAGGCCCTAGCTCCCTACACAACGCCAGCAAACAGCAGAATCCATGACAAGTATCTCAGTTTAAACAGTGCTGGGTTCCCAGAAGGACATTCTGGCAGAGGACTACTCCTCACCTCCAGCCCCTGGGTAATAAGAACCTTGCCAAGTCTAAGGACAAGAAACAATATATCTCATCTGGGAACAAAAAAAGCAGGAACAACATAGGAAGGTGCCCCTGGGACTGTATCCACCCCCCCCATAGCTCCCCAGGTTTGCCACTTTGTCTCCAAGCATTGGGAAGCAGGGTACAGGCAAGCTGTGTGGTTGTATAGTTTGTTAATGAGGCTTGAATCCAAGAAAGGTGGGTCTTCTCAGGATCTAGAGTGACCGAGGCCAAGGTCCCTGCCCAGGGCCTCACTTAGGCTCTCCAGAGCTGGATAGGGCTATTCACAATGGACCATCATTGCCCCTCTAAACATCACAAAATACTTAACATGTGACTGTTTTCTCTCCTTTAACTCTGAGAAGCCACGGTTACAGAGGATAAGAGACTGGCCCTACACTAGCTGTAGTGTAGAGGACAGGGACCCTGCCCCAGGGCTCTACATATCCTGAAAGGGCCCTTCTTTCCTTAGCCCAGAGAGAGTAGAACCCTAGGAACAAGCAGTCTATAGAGTCACAGACTGTAGAAGAGTGACACGTGACTTTGTAGCTATCAAACGGGGCTTCCCCAGGGAGGGGGGGTAACATCTGAAATGAGAGCAGAAGGACAGAAATGAGTTGAACAAGGGGAGCTGGAAGGAGCTGGCCCCTGGGATCCAGAGGGCAAGGGCAGAAGGCTCAGATTTCAGTATGTGCAACACAGCAAATCAAGGTGGGCTTGGGCTACAAAGTGATAGCCTGTCAAAAATGAAGCAAAAGAAAACACCCAAAAAAGCCCAGGGACCCAACAGGTACCAACAGGTACCATGTCCCTGTGGAAGTCCCAAAGCTTGGGGTCTGGAGTAGGGATGGGAGGTGACGCTGGCCCTCTGGGCCTCAGGCACCTCTAGCTAGAGGAGAGCCAGCAGAACTTTCTTTACCTTAGGACAAACATAAGGGGACTACAGATCCCCCATCGTCCATGACTTTCTCACGTTCCCAACAGTTTGGGTGCAGCTGCAGCAGGTGGGCGGGTGCAGAGGGTGGCTTTTCAAGCCAACCCAGGCTTTCTCCTTCTTTTAGAGGAACCTGAAGCACGAGAGGTGACAGCCAGATGACGTCCATCCTTCTTGGGCCTGGAGCAGCCTTTCAGCTAAAAATACCTACCTTCCCCACAAGGCTGGGCCTCCTCTGTGAAGTGACTAGCTTTCTCTGTAAGTCCTACATGGAGACTTCTGGTGGATTCTTCTGTAACAGAGAGGAGGTATGTAAGCTTCACCCTTAATCTTCCAGGCCTCTAGCCTGTTGCATCCAAGGAGGGTCACAAGTTCAAGGTCATCTTCTGCTCCACAGTGCATTTGAGGCTTACTTGGGGTTGCCCACAGTGCTCAGAGCTCCAGGCTCAAAGAGTCTCTGCCATGAGGCACATATTTCACCAAAATTGCTGTGGGAACAGGACACTGTAGAGGTTACAAAGACTTTATGTACCAGACTAGAAGTGACCCATTGTTCCCCTGGGTCAGACCCAACATAGGGCTACACCAAGCTGAAGGGGTCTAGAAATATAATGACTGTGTGTTAAACCAGGAGAGACAAGGAACAGGCATGCCCATCCCACCAGCTGCCATCCTAAGGTTGAGGCAAGGAGAAAATGGCTTCACTAAGGAAAGACGGCTTAGCCACACCTGCAGTCCTGTGTGCCCTTTTCTTGACCCAGGCACATCAGAGCACTTGGGGTAATCCAGGGATGGGTAACACCTGAGGGTTATGCTCCCACTTCTGTGTCCAGCAAACTTAAGAGCCCAGATTTTGACCTCACAGCTCCCACTGGCCATACTCATGAGGACAAGGAGTGACCAGAAACCTGATGCTCAATGGCTGCAAAATGAGGGGGTTTGATGAGGTCAACTCACTGCCTCTGAAATGACAGCTGAGGAACCTTCATGGAAAGGACCTAAACCCTTCAAATGTGAATGACAGTCGAACAGCATGGACAGTTTGTGGAGCCCCTTGCAGTCAGACCAGAGTTTATTCCTGGTGCATGAACTGGTTTCTCGGAGCCCATTCCCTACAGAGGAACCTTACTCAGCCTTGATACGGGGGGGGGGGGGGGGGGGCCTTGGATGCCAGACCAAATTGACTCACCTTGGGATTCCCTGCTCTCCCTGGGGAATGGATGGGGGGATGGGGTGGGCAGAGGCTGAGGGAGGACTGGGAGGAGGGAAGGGAGGCGAGAAGGGAGGAGAGCAGTGGTGGATATGGGAAAAACTTTTTAAATGATAAAAATGTTTTAGAAAGAAAAAAAAATTGGCCCCATAGGTTCATAGGGAGTGACATTATTTGAAAGGATTAGGACCTGTGGCCTTGTTGAAGAAAGTGAGTCACTGGGGATGGGCTTTGGGAATTCAAGTGTCCAAGCCAGGCCCAGTGGCTCTCTCTTCCTGCTGCCTGTCAAGCCAGATGCAGAATTCTCAGCTCCTTCTCCAGCACCATGTCTGCCTGCACGCCGCCATGCTTCCTGCCATGACAGTATTGGACTAAGCCTCTGAACCTGTAAGGCAGCCCCAATTAAATGCTTTCTTTTGTAAAAGTTGCTGTGGTCATGGTGTCTTCACAGCAATAATAATCCTGACTAAGACAGAGGTCTAGTGTGAAGTTTTGCTTTGTTTTACTTTTATGAGTGCTCTTCTACATGTATGTTTGGGTACCACGTGTCTGGTGACTGCGGAGAATAGAGGAAGGTATCGGATCTCCTGAAACTGAAGTTATGGGTGGTTGTAAGCAACCATGCGGGTGTTGGGAATCGAACTTCGATCCTCTGGAAGAACAGTCATTGCTCTTAACCTCTGGCCATCTCTCCAGCCCCTGATGTGAAGTCTTGCTGAGAACAGTTAGAGTCTAAGCCAAACAGAGGGAGATGAAGGACGAAGGGGCACAGTGATGGTGGTTCTGATCAACCGGAAGTTCCTGGGAAGAGAAGCTGGAGACTGGCAGGATCCCCTGGAGGAGAGGCAGACGCAGAAGCAACAGGGGCCCAGGAGATGCAGCATGCTGGTAAGACTGTGTTGGCACATCAGAACCTCTGAGCTAGAACACCCTGGCCCTGGCCTCCCTGTCTACCAAGGAGACCCACCCCCACCCCCATATCTCCTACATGCCTGGCCAGACCTATCACGGACTAACAAGAGAAGAGAAGTATGTAGACATTTTGTGTGCTATGTGGCCCTTGTACGCAAGCAGATGCCAATAAACAGCTGGAGGGGGACATTTGTGTCCTGGCCTAGAGACTGGGCAGCAGAGAATAGGATTGTGTGAGCAGGTAGGGGAGAGGGCAGGCCACCAGATAGAGAACAAGACGAAGACTTGTCTAACTGGTCTGTTCAGATTTGTCTGGGCCTCTGCTCTCCATCCTCGATTTCATTTCTATTCTAGACACAGGCTCCTTTCCCTGTCACAACTGTCCAGAGCAAGCATATGCTCCTGCCCTGCTGATGCCCCAGCAGCATGGTCCAGACCATCACCAGAGGTCTCTGGACAGGAACAAGGGTAGTGGGAGTCGGCCTGGTCATGAGGACATCATCAAGGGCAGCTGATGATGCCCCGGGTAGCAGTACTGACCAGGACCATGAGGAGCAATCAGTGGCAATGGCTCAGCATCCTTACTGAACCAGCTCTGCTACTGTGGCTCTTCCGCCTGTCTTCACAGGCTTCACACTCCTCACAGCTGGGTCCTTTGGCCTCTGGAGCACCCAGAAGCCCCGACACCTGGCTGGTGACTTCATTTTCTGCTTAAGCCGACTGGAAGCAATCTGCTTTGCTTACAAATAGGAGCCTGTCAGTTGCCGGCATCACTGGTGGTGTTCCCTAGAGAGCGTCCAAGCAATAAAATGCACTGTAAAGTTCTTTTAATAAGTTCTTTTGAAAATTATCACATAAATAATACATGTTCACTATTTTCAAAAGCAAGACATAAAGAATAACACAAAGAAGAAATAAAAATATCTCATAATCATAACACCCAGAGATGAGAGCTGCTGCTTTGAGGCAGAGGCAGAGCCTTCCAGCACAGATATAGGATGTCTTTTATTTAAAAAAAAAAAAAAGAGGAGGGGTTGTCTGGGAGTTGGCTGAGTTAAGTGCTCGCCCAACAAACACAAAGCTCTGAGTTCTATCCCAACCACATAAACACCCAGGTATGATGGATGGCACATGCCTGTAATCCCAGGTAGAGGATTAGAAATTCAAGGTCACCATCAGCTACATTGCAAGTTCAAGGCCAACCTGAGTATATAAGCTCCCGTTTTAAAAAAAAAAAAAAGAAAAGAAAAGAAAAAGAAAAAGAAAGAAATAAAAGAGGAGGAGGGGGAGGAGGAGGGGGAGGAGGGGGGAGGAGGGGGGAGGAGGGGGAGGAGGAGGGGGAGGAGCTCCAGTGGTCCAGTGGTTAAGAGCATTTACAGCTTCTGCAGAGGACCTAAGTTTGGTTCCCAGTATTCATACCAGGCAGCTCCCAGCCACCTGTAACTCCAGATACAGGAGAACTGTCCTCTTTCTCTCTCTCTCTCTCTCTCTCTCTCTCTCTCTCTCTCTCTCTCTCTCTCTCTCTCTCTCTTTCTCTCTCCACACACACACACACACACAAATAACATAAATCTTAGGAATACGGAGGGAGTGAGGAAATGGGATTAGAGGATGGCTTCGGAGTGAGCACTGGCTGCAGAGGACCCAGGCTCCAGCTCCTCAACTCACAATCGTTTCTAACTCCTGTCTCAGGGGCTCTGATGTCTCTTCTGACCTCTGAGGGAACCAGGCATACGCATAGTCACATATGCAGACACCTATACACATTAAACTAAATTAATTTTTAAAAATGCATCACAGAATTACTTGATATACAAATTTTTCTATAATTTAATTTCTTGATGTGTGATTTTATCTTATTTATTTTTATTTGCCTATTATTATCACTCTGTATCCGAACCCTTCTGCTTTCACCTTTAAAAAGCTGGGGTTTCAGGCATGGGCCCCCACACTCAGCTTTATCATTCCTTAGTTTTTTTCATTTAATCTTTTGAAACAGAATTTTATATGTGGCCCAGGATGGCTTTGAACTCAGGATCCTCCTGCCTCAATTTCACAAGTGCTGAGATTACCAATGTGTGCCACCATGCCTAGCTGGTGTTTTACTTTCTTGGATGCTTTTGTTTTCTTTGATGTTGTTGTGCTATTCTGCTTCATTTTTCTTTTCTTTGCTAGACTAAGGATACTGTGTGTGTAACATGTTTGTTACATTTACTTATGATCCTGGTACTCTGCAGATTCTATTACATTGTAAATGTGTACAGTTCTATCACCTATGAAGGCTGACAATTTCATTTTCCTCTTCTAATTCTAATTACATCGAGGGGGTAATGTGTTTGTTAAAGGTGCTGAGGAGAGCAAATCTTGTGCTTCCGGCCTTAGGGCTGGGAGAAGGAGTTTTGTTTGCCTATTAATTTGTGACTCAGGGTCTCACTACTCTATCCTAGCTGGCCTGGAGCACTCTATATAGGTCAGGCTGACCTCAAACTCACAGAGACTCTCTGCCTTTGCCTCAGGATGCTTAGTTTTAAAAAAATTATTTTACTTCTTAATTTTATGGGTATGTGAGATGGGGAGCTGGGCTGGGTATGCATGAGTGCAGGTTCCTGGATAAGTCAGAAGAGGGCGCTGCACTCCCAGAGCTGGAACTAAGAACTGTCCCATAATACTGTTTCTAAAAGCAAGAAACCTCCTTCTTTCTCTGGTTTTCTAAGAGCTTCCCTTCATGAATAGTATTGGATAATTCTTCAACTAATAATCAGTGACTTCCTTCCTCTATTGTGTTGATTGGCTTTTGAACATCAAACCAACCTTGCCTTCCTGAAGCAAGGTCCACTCTCTTGCAGGGGAGCCTGTGGCTAACATTTCCCTGAGGTCTTTTGCATCTGTTTTCATGAGGATGGGGACCCATAACATTCATGCCAGGACATTAAGCCCACCCCAGCCTCATACAATGCCTCGGAGATTGTCCTTCCAATCTACCATTTTAGGAGATTTGTGTAGGTTTGGGTTGGTTGTTACAGCACAGAAGTCTGGGCCTGGAATTACCTGGTCCCATTGTCTGTAGTTTGGGATTTAATGTCTTTGATACACACTGTTTTGGGTGACAATTTTGGAGTTTTTGTTACTTTGTCTTTTCCAGTTGACATTCAAATAGCTCAGCAGGAAGTCCCTGTTTTCTCATCTATCTCTTAAAACCTCAGCACTCTGAGGATAGGGCAGGACTCTGGAAGGGGGCCACTTTATAAACGGCATCTGAGCCATCCTCTGCCTGTCTTTGACACCTTTTGCTGCCTTTGACTCACTCTGAGATGGAACTTTCAGATCTGTTTGCGCTGGCACATCACGGGGTGCCCCCAGGTCCCTGCCCCAACCCCAGTCAGAGAAAGTCATTGGCAGATTAATTTCAACGAAGATGAATCAATAATTTATGCTGGTGTTTTTCCTCATGCAGCAAAGTAGTCCATTTTGATGTGATTCGACAGGGTCGTGCATACCTTGGTTTAATTAAACCCGATACAGAAAATTAGAAGGAGAAAAAAATCCTTCTCCAATTGGACCCAAAAGCCTCCATGCAACAGTTGCTGAAGAGGGATAGGGGATCTAAGGGGGGTGGGGCTATAGGAGCAAAGTCCGATTCAGCAGATGCTTGGGAGAAATGTAAATATCTTATTGGCATCTTCTCATTATGTGGCCTTTAGGAGGCCAGGCTGGCTGAGGTGTGAGCTGATGGATAGCCTGTCTTCAGAAGGCGACACTGTATCTAGAAGGCAAATGTTGCTTAGCTCTCCTGGAGAAGGGTGAGGTGTCATCCCACTTCCTCAGAGTGGATATCAGAAGCAGAGATCACTTCCTCATGGGTCTTCCATGAGCATCACCAAGATCTCAGATAAGAGACCTCAATCCCAGTGAGTTCTCCCTGAGCCCCCCACCAGGCTCTCTGCAACACCAGTCTCTTTTCAGCCATCCCTCCGGCCAGGGCAACCCAACACCCAAGCCCTGGACCTTTTCTCTGTACCCCAGACCACCACAACCACCAAGTCATCTGTGATTCTGAAGACACATGGAACCTTTTCACCATTGCCATGGTGACCATATGCTGCAAACCTCAGACTGAAGCCCTTTTACTCTGCCAAAGGGAGATGTGGAAACAGTCCCAGAAGGAAACTGAAGCTGTACTCCAAAGTCCTCTCTAGGCAATAGCTGCCATGGTCACAGACAGGCCCAGGCTGCCTTAATTCTGTTGTGGACCATCAAGCAATCCCCACCAATCAAAGTGGTGGCCCAGTAAGGCACTACTGCCTAGAAACATTGTAGCCACTTTAGTTCCTGAAGGCACGCTCTGTGATGGTCTCGTGAAGATGGGCCTCCAGGAAGACACTCTTGTATCACTTGTGAAGCTACCTCCAACTGCTCAGCCTGCCGCCCTCACTCCTCTGGCTTCCCTGTGTTCCTGTGAAGGACACCACCTGGGGCTCTACCCCTGGGGTATAGCATGGTGTAGGGACCAGCCTCCTTGCTTCACAGACTCCTTACAGGACAGTGTTCTTTAAAGAGCAGAGCAGAGCCAGACACGCCTGTTGCCCAGACCTTCCCATCAGTCTTCTTCATTACCTCCTTGATTTTTTATTATGCTAACATATGCATAACTTAAAATGCATCGTCTTCAGGGTGTGGTTTGGGTGGCATGAAGCACAGCGCCGTCACAATGTAGCCGTCACTGCCATCCATCTCTAAGACGTTCCAACCTCCCCAACAGTCCCCACAAACACCAGCCCCTCCTCCCAGCCACAACCTCCTCTCTGCTCTCAGTGTTTAAACTTGACTCTCTGGGGTCCCTTGCATGGATAGACCTGTCCATGTTTGACCTTTACTGACTGCTTACTTCTCGTTTAGCAGAATGTCCATAAGGCTCATCCGTGTTGGAGCATATGTCACCAGGTCCTTCCTTCTCAGAGTGAGAGACATTTTATCATGTAGGTAGCCACTTTTGACCCAGCCATCTTTCTGAGGTGTGTGTGAGCCAATCCCTGCTGGGCCACATTGATGCTGCTGTGGTGATGGGTGTCCAAGTCGCTGTATCGCTTCTTCATCCTCTGCTTGCTGCCAAGAAGCTGTTTATCCTAGTTAGGTCCAGGCTGCATTCATATTTTTATACTTATTTGTGTGCATATATGTGGAGGGTGCATATGCCATGGCATGTGGAGATCAGAAGACAGCATTTGGGAATTGTTTCCCTCCTGGGGATCAACTCAGGCTGTCAGTTTGTTGGCAATCTCTCTCATCACCAGCCCAGTGGCTGTACTGTTGTAAGGATCCTCTATACCATGAGAGCTGCTCCATTTTAATTTCCTAAAATAAGCACATGAATTCCAAATTCTCCACATTCCTATCAGCATCTACAAGTGTTTTAGTGTTGCTGTGATAAAACCCACAGATAAAAGCAACGTCAGAGAGGAAGGGCTTGCTCTGAGTCTGAGTGGGAGTCTGGTGGCAGGGCAGACATTGACCGCTGTGTTCAACTAGCTTTCTTTTTGAAATATTGTTTGTTTGCTTACTGGTTTTTCAAGATGGGTTTCTCTGTATAGCCCTGGCTGTCGTGGATCAACTTTATAGACCAGGCTGTCCTCAAACTCACAGAGATCCATCTGCCTCTGTCTCCCAGCAATGGGACTAAAGGTCCAGCTTATATGTATGCTTATTTATTTATTTGTGTGAGTGTGCGTGACACCAATGCCTTCTGCAGAACGTAGGTGGAGTTTCAGAAGACAGCTATAATCGTTGGTTGCCCTCTTCCGTGATGTTGGTCCTGGGAATTGAACCCAGGTCATCAGGCTTGGCAGCAAGCAATTTTGCACCCCTTCCCCACCAGCCCTGGGTCTTGGCTTTCCCTTTTTATGCTATCTTGGGCGCGGTCCTAGAATGTTACAAGCCACTTTTAAGGTGAATCTCCCTACTTCAGTTAACCTAATAAATATATCCCTCAGAGGCAGGCCCAAAGGCTAAACCATCCCTCACAGGCGTGCCTTGAGGCTTGTCTCTGAGGTGAGACCCTGCCAAGTTGACAACAGTAACTGTAACAGTTGGTTTCAATATAACAACCACCCAACAGCGTGTGAACGTTTGCTCTTCCTGTGATCCACTGTAACATTCCTCTCCATCTTTTCTTTAAACTAACCTTTTAAAAAATAATGTTTCATCAAATTAGTTAAGAATTTCATGCAATATGTTTGGATTTCTTGCTTGAGGGACAGAGAGGCTCCCGATTGCTGCAGTACTGATGAGGTTTCAGGCAGGTACGACCAGAGCCAGCGCCACACACAGCTCCACACACAGCTCCACACACAGCCTTCCATTCTTACTAAAATCACTCAGTTGCTCTCTGTTGCTTGCAACACGACAGTCTTGGCAGGTACGGGAGGACAGACCCACAGCTCTAAGGATGGCTGAGAGCTAGTGTTCCTCACGCTCACTTTCTGTGTTCTCTGACTCTCTCTGCCTCTTTCTCCCCATAGACCCTCTATTGCTATGTGCCTTCTTCCTGGTTCCTTTCTCCAGGACAACTCCCAAGAACCTCTCCCTGGCACCCCTTCCTCTGCCCTCTTCCAGGAACCACTCAGTGGACTCTCTGCCCCCATCCTCTCCTCTGGGCTCTTGAGGCAGACTCACTGCAGCTGCTTGCATCCATTTTCTCTGATATGGTCCGTACTGAGCTATTCCCTCCCAGTGGTTCTCAGACTTCCCAACACTGTGACTTTAATATGGTTCCTTGTGTTGTGGTGGCTCCCAACCATAAAACTATTTTTGTTGCTACTACGTTACTGTAATTTTGCTATAGTTTGCTATGAGTCATAAATGTAAATATCTGCATTCCCTGATGACCTTAGGGGTTCCCTGTAAAAGGGTCACTTGACCCACAGGTTGACCCCTGAAGGGGTTGAGACCCACAGGCTGACCTTTCCTTTTGCATCAATTTGTCAAATTCTGTTAGAGAGAGAGAAAGAGAGAGAGAGAGAGAGAGAGAGAGAGAGAGAGAGAGAGAGAGAGAGAGAGAGAGAGAAAGAGAGAGAGAGAGGCCTGTGATTGTGCTAATTGAATAGTATCAGGGAGAGGCAGTTCCGCAGAGAACTGCAACTCTCCTATCCATGAGCATGGTACACTTCTGCTTTAATTGTCATTCATTTCGCCCAGTGACACTGAGTAGCTCTGGGTTTAGAACTCTCACCCGTCTACGTTATTTTTAACTCCTGCCAGGTTGGCACCTGTTGATTCACAAGTATAAAACAATGATGTTCAGCCCCACTCACTGCTCCAAAAGCACAGGAGTGGGAATGTGGAGTTAGTAACAGGAAAGAAGAAAGTTCTTGAGATAGATGATGGTGACGGCAGTGTGCATTAGCAATGCCATGGACACGTGTGATAAAATATGATTAAAACACAACTTTTCACCTAGTGTGATAATGAACACTTATAATCCCAGCACTCGGAAAGTTGAGGAGGAAGGAACAGGAGTTCAGGGCCAGCCTGGGATATATGAGATCTCATGTCAAAAAAGCAAATAAGTTTTATGTTATATATTTTTAGCACAACAGAAAAACAAGTGAGCCCTAGCAAGATGCCCTTGCTTATAGTGCAGTGATCCTAGAAGACAGGCCTTGTGGGTTCATCTCTGAATGCTGGAATCGGGGAGGCAGCTTTTTATTTGTTTTGGCTGTTTAGACTTGGCTGGCCTGAAACTTACAATGTAGACCAGGCTGGCCTTGCCTTACAGAGCCGTTTTCTGCTTTGTTGTTTCCTCCCCCTGAGTGCTGGGATGAAAGCGCGCACAACCGTGCAGAGCATTTTGGCGCGCTCTCTCTCTCTCTCTCTCTCTCTCTCTCTCTCTCTCTCTCTCTCTCTCTCTTCTTCTTCTTCTTCTTCTTCTTCTTCTTCTTCTTCTTCTTCTTCTTCTTCTTCTTCTTCTTCTTCTTCTTCTAAGGTTTGTTCTCATTTGTGTGGGGTAGGAGAGGGTATATTCACACAGTCCTCCATGGAAGCTAGAAGAGAATATCGGAGCCCCTGGAGCTGAAGTTATAGGCAGCCGTGAGCTGTGAACAGTGGCCTGACTTGAGAAAACTCTGAACTCTGGTCCTCTGAAAAAGCAGCAAGTGCTTTTGACCACTGGGTCATCACTCCAGTCCATCTTTCAGCTTTTCTGTTTCCACTTTAGGGGGCTTGAAACATACACACACACACACACACACACACACACATTTTTCAATGTTGAAAAAAGTCTTAAATACAGAAAAGCATAAAGAACAATAAAACATTGATATATGTATTACTTTTGCAGTTTGAAAAAAAATCTATACTATGAGGGGAAAAAAAATCAATGTTCTCGACCAAAACAGAAATGAAAAAAGGAACAACCTAATTATTTGAAAAACACTTCTGGCTAGGCTCCAATCAGAAAGTCAGGAGGTCCCCCAGCACCTGTCTCTAGCCATGCAGTGGCTACCTGATCCATTTTAGGGAGAATGGACAGATTTGTGATCCATCTCGACCCACACAGCTAAGACCATTGGGGGGGGGTTAGATGCATCCCTTTTAGGGCTGTCTCTGGGGGGGGGGGGTTATCCTATATCTACAGTTCAGTTACTGGGAGGCTGAGGCAGCAGGATCATTTGAGCCCAAGAGTTCAAGGCCATCTTGGGCAACATAGGAAGACTCCAGAGTTAAAAAAGAACAAAAACAAAAAACAAAAAACAAAAAACAAAAAACAATGGAGTGAATTGGGAGACAACAGCACAGTGTCAGTGGTGGTTCTGCTGTTAGCTGGGCTTGAGAGCCTGATGTCAGGGTACCGAGTCATGTCTAGATGGCATCTCAACCAGCTAGCAAATGTGTTTTGTGCTTCTTGGATTAGTTTGGATCCTGCTCCATGCTTCAGCCAGAGAATGGTAGAATGCTATTAGGTCCAAGGCCATGCCTAAGGTTACACCCCAAGACAGACAACCCCCATCCCCAGGGAGCCAAGTAGGATGGAGACACTCACTCAAATGACAATCACCTCTGATAGACAAACCAGGGCTCAATTGTACATGCGGTGAGGCACCTTTTTTGAGGGTCTCTACCTTGTAGAATGTGTGTGTGTATGTGTGTGTGTTTCATGCATGTATGAATGTGTGCACATGTATCTGTACATGTGGTATGAAGAAGCCAGAGGCTAACGCTGAGATACCTTTACTTAATTGATTCTCCACCTTATTTTAGACTTTATACATTATGTGGATGGTGTGCCATAGTGCATGTGTAGAGGGCAGAGGACACTTACGAGACTTGGCTCTTTCTTTTTGCCATCTGGTTCCTGGGGATGAACTTGGGTCATCAGGCATGGCAGCAACTATTCTCACCTGCTGAGCCATCTTGCCAAGCTTTATTTTTTGAGATAAGTCTTTCATTAAACTGCTCTAGCTGGCCACTGAGCTTCAGAATCCATCTGTCTCCAACACCCTTCCCCCAGCACTAGAGTTACAGATTTGTGCCCCCAAGCCTGGCTTACTGGAGGTCCTGGGAATCCAAGCTCATGGTCTCATGCTGCATATCAAACACTTTACCCGGTGTTTCATTTTGCCACCTTCTCACTGGGGAGAGAGCAGGGCCCAGGCTACAGAGCTAGCCAACTGCCCTAGGGATTCCAGATAGTTGTGTGTGCCTGAGGGGTCTCTTGGTGGTCCTCTTGAGGGTGTGCTCTGGCTTAGGGAGATAATGGGATAGTGTCCCCACCCATCTGAGAACCCAGACAAGTTGTCACCTCTTTTCATGGGCCACATTCTCTGAGCCCTGGAGCCTCCTTTACTTCTCCACACCTTGAAAGCATCTCCTGTGGCTGCAGCAACAGGACAGGAGCATGGGTAGCGAAAGGCCTCATGTACCATGTCCCTCTCCCAGCCCAGGCTCATCCATACTGTGGCAAAGATCTTCTTGGAGTCTATGGCTATTAGGGGCTCATGAATTATGCACAGTACCAGATCAATTCATCAGCAGCTGTCAGGAAGGGATCAAAGGCCTCGTGATAGGCGACAGCTTTTTCTGCGGAGCCTAGAACTCTTTGCAAGGATTCTGAAGTCACCAGAATCTGAGTGCTCCACTCCCCACCCCTCCAAAATGCCCAGCTCTCTGTTTCTCTGCCAGATGCAGAATTGATGGATTGGGAGGGCACAACAACAAAAAGCCGGGCCTGTTTTCTGAGTGCGTTCTGGAACGCTCAGGCTGAATAATTGATGCCAGCACTATATTTGTGAGGAGAAGTCACCTTGGGTGCAGGAGTCGCAGCCACTGTATCAAAGCTTCCTGGTAACACATGCTTGTTATCCCGGTCTGTGGGTGACAGAAGCAATAGAGTCAGCAGTTCAAGGACAGCCTGGGCTATATGAGACTCCATCCGTGGTTGGTAAGGGAGACACACACACACAAGGAGAGATAAACAGAAACAAAAACAGGGGACAAACCCAGACACAGGAATCCCCTGTGCAGAGGTCAGTGGTGGCAGCATTATCCCAAAATGTTCCTCACAGATAAGCAAAAGTCCGCCCTGGAAGGGCCGGAGGGCTGTGTGTGCAAGGAGGAAATTGCTTAGAGGAGACTAGTGAGGGTGTCTGCAGCAGGACAGACAGCACCATCCATAGGAGGGAAAATGAGCATATTGGGCTGTGATGCGGTCTGTCCACCAGAGTGAAAAGGTCACTCGTATCAAGGAGGCTGCACAGTATAAGGAGTTTTGTGTAAACAAGCCTACAGACAAGTCACTGAGAGTCACCGGTCAGGGTTAGAGATAACCAAGCTAGACAAGATAAGCTCTTCAGAAAGACCATCAATGCTCAAGGGGCCAACTGGTCATCACGGAAACACAGGCACAAGCCACAGGCCACCAATCCGCAGCTGCCAGGATTCCTGACATGGAAAGAACCCATGGAGGGCCAGGATGTGGGCCAATCACAATTGCTCTCTCCACCAGCTGGAGGAATGTGGAATAGCCCTTTAGAGAGTTTAGACAACGTCTGATAGAGCAGAACACAGCCCAGCACCCTGGTAACTCTGCTTCAACCAGTAACATGTGTTAAGAAGAGACTTTTCCTTTGCCAGAATGTTCCTAGCAACCCTGCTTCTAATCACCCAGAAACCCAAGAGTAGTACACAAGATGAAGTGTAGTCTTCCCACCCATGTACCACACCATACAGGAGTGAAAACGGATCGTCTGCTTAATGGAAAGATGGCTGAACCTCTCAAACATGGCACTGATTGGCAGATGACAGATGTAAGAAGGACCCACCCTATGCAATTCTATCCACATGCTGAACAGACAGGCTCCAGGTGGCATCTAAAGCATTGGCCACAGGGGCCCTGGTGTTCAGTCTGAGAATCCATTCACTCTGAGGCATTCATTCACAGGCTTGCGCATACTCACAGCTTGAGCCACATTCTTGACTCACCCCCATTTGGTTTGGGGGAACTCGAGAAAGCTCAAATTGGGTAAAGTTACCAACTTTTCCCTTGGATCTGAGCAGGCATCTGAAGAGGACTTAATTTTCACCCGAGAGTCTACACTCTACCTTCAGAACATGCTGACAGCATTCTGAACTCGAGTCCAGAAGAGCCTGCATGCCCATAGCACTAATGATGTCACTTTTCCTAACCTCCAGTTGCCTCCTCACCTCCCAGAAATATCTCTTGGACCTCCCTGCTGAGGCTGACACAGGCCACATTGTGCCTCGACTCGCTTGGTTTTTTTCCCCAACTCTTGCTTCATTAACTGTCATCCATACTGCAACCAAAACAGTCCTGGTTGCCCAGGGTACCATCATAAAAAGGGCCAGCCTTCATCACCCAATGGTTCCTCAGGTAACCAGCCCCATCCTGAGATCATTGGGGTGCCAGCTACCAGCCACACTATGAGGCATCCTAGAAGACAGTCTGCCAAGGCAGAGAATCCTGGGGTCTCTAAATATCAGGAACAGAGCTGTCCTGTTACAGCCTTTAGATAAAACTACATATAAGCATTCGGACAGGATGGGGCGTGACTTCAGCTTACCATGTGAGCCTTTGTCATTGCTCACGTTATAATTTCTTTTACTCGAGACGTCTTGTGGAATATATTGGTTCTAGGCGGAGCCCAGACACAAGCCACATCCCAGCCATTATGCCATCCATGACTCCAATACTAGCATGTCCTGATTCCTAATTATGGTTCTGGGGGCACAGGAGGGTGGCTTAGAGGGAAGGAGCACCCAGATTGATTAGCAATGTCTGCTGAGAGCCATGACAGGGGACCTCTAGCAGGGATGAAGCCCTGACTCAGCACTCAGAGCTCTGAGACCTGAAATTAGAGGAATAGAGATGGGTAGTTAAAAAGACCTCCCCCCCACACACACACATACCACCCAATAGCTTTAAAAAACAACAAAAATCCTTATTATAGAAAAAAGTTGCATTTTTTAAAAAAATTACACATAACTCAATGAATCTCTATGCAGCGAGAGTGGCCATTTGGAGAGCAATGGGGCTTCCTGTGGATTTTACACTTTCACTACTGACTTTATTTTATGTGTCTACCCACCATCCAAATGACAGATCCATGAAGAGTTAGATTGAGAAAGACCATTAGCTGTCCATCACCTGTATCCGGTCCTTCCTCATCTCCTAATGTTAAACTTCCTTTCCTCTCTATGTGTTTCTGCACCCACACACACACATGCGTTTACACAAGTTTTTTTTTTTTTCTTTCTGAGATTGTGACCTCAATTCGTGTTATATATTCCAAGTCCGCCCGTTTTTCAGGAGATTTTGTGATGTAATTTTTCTCTAGAGATGAAGGGCCTCTTCTCTCCCGTTCCACACCATTGCTATTGTCCCCTCCACCTTCACTTGGTTTTTCTGACCCTTCCCACACTTCTTTACCACTGTGGCTATGAGCCACGGGGACACAGGGACTTTTGCTTGCCCTACACTCCCAATTGCCACAGCAGGCTTCCTCCTGCTAGGTACCAGAAGGCTGAAGCTGAGCATCTGTAGAGTCTGAGCTTAGTAACCCTCTCTTTCCAATGGCCTCAGACTGGGACATGAGAGCTAGGAGGCTGTGGAGCCTGGGCTCAGGAGCCACCCCACTTCCAGGTACCCTCGTTCCTCCAGAGAACCTTTAGAAGCTTTCTCTGGGTGACTGCCAGGTGCTCTGTGTGGAGCAGCAGGTTGGCCAGGGTCGCTGCTTCTGCTGGCAGGGCCTGGAAAATTCCAGCTGTCTCATGCTCTGAGTTCTGGATGTCCAGAGGACTTTCTGCCTGCTGCTCTGCACCTCCCTGGCCTGTTCCTGTCACTTGGGCTCACAGTGTTCCCACTGGCCAGGCTCTGGGAAACTTGGGGAAGCTTTCGGAGGTGGAGATTTGGCATAGGAAGAAAAGAAGGTTCTGGGACTTTGTCACCTTGTCCAAGTCTCCTGGCCTGACTGGATCTACCTTCCTTCTGGAAACTCATTCAGCTGCAAACCCGACTAGCTAAACCAATGGCAGAGAACTCAGTGAATCTCAGAGAAATTGGATTGATGGGCATCTGGACATGACTACATATCCCCAGACCTTTGCTGAGCCTTCTCAGCCATGCTTCTGGGAAGCCAGGTTTCAGGCTGATGAATTTGTTGAATGTACCACCAACCCCTACTCATAAGAACAGTTCCTCCAGTGTTCTGGGTTCTGTGATATAATGAGCTCTTCTGCAGTGCCCCAGAGATAAGAATTACCCAATTATTATGTACTTTAGAGACCAGGAAGCTCAGAGAAGTCAAGAGACTTGACCAATATCACACAGCCTGGCACTGGAGAAGCTGGGACTTCTTGTGCATATTTTGGGAACCCCAGTTCTTCCAGTTTCTCCCCCCCCACACACACACACAGCATCTTGTTCCTTACCCATAGCTCTTTACTCTCAGACAGACTCAAAAGCTCTCTCCACAAATCCCGGTGCTTGAGGTGATTGTCTTTGCCCATTTCCTTTGTCAGAGATCACTCTTACTGGGGAGTGTGTCTGTCAGGTACCTTAAATCATCAGTTTATCAGAAGGGTCCGAGAACCCACTTCTAGGATGAGGGAAAGGCAAGGTGTGTGCTTGCAGAGTGGAGATGATGCGGACAAATGCTTTGGAAAAGCAGCACAGTGCAGGGGCAAAGAGAAGTAACAACATCAGGACCTCCTGGGTGCCAGATACTATAAAGTGTGTGCGTGTTTCCCTGTGTGTGTTTGGGTGTAGCTGTGCACATGACTGTAGGTGTCAGTGGAGGCCAGAAGAGGGCGTCGTGTCACCTGGGATGGGAATTACAGGTAGTTGGAAGCCCTCTGATGTGCCTGAACTGGGGTTCTCTGCAAGAGCAGTAAATATCTTAACTAGCTGCTGGACCACCCTAGTCCTGTATACCAGGTGTACCTTCAATGCACATGTCAGGGGACACTGTGTACAGTGCACAGATAGGGAAACTGAGTTCCGGTCTCAAGTTTAGTGCTCAGCCCCTGCAGATAATTAGTAACAGCCAAATAACTTATCAATAGCTGATGAAAGGGAACAATATGGGGGATTCCTGAGTCTCTGGAAGCACAGAGAAAGTTTCAAGTTCTGAGGAGACTGCAATCCCCTTTGGTGTTCTCCAGTCTTTGCTGTCTGAGGACACAGCATGGCCAGAGGGGTCACAGGCAGAGGTCACTCAGCTGGAGCAGAGCCTGCCACCAGCCGAGCCTTGCGAGCCTGTGGCCTGAATGCCTTCCAGGTCCCCACAGGACTTCACCACCCTGCCAGCTCAAGGCAGCTGCTGCATTGGACAGTTCTAGGGAAGCCGAAGAAAACCCTTCACCCCACTTCCAGCTGGCCCCTAGCCAGAGCTGAGTGGCGTTCAGCACCGGAGAGAGAGAATGGCACCCTTGCCCATAGGGCACTGTGCCAGGAGGGGTCCACACCCAGGCTCTGGGTGCCAGACTCCTCATTCTACTTAAGTCACTCTGTCTGAGACACAGCTGACAATATAGGTGGGGCAGAAATCCTCGTGGTTTTCCTAGCCAGAGCAAGAGTACTAGGTGGCCTCAGAAACTTAAGCAAGGTCAGCAACTGAAGATGGAAATAGAGTGTTCTAGAACAGAAGGCACATCCTGTGCAAAGGCCTTGGGAGATTCTGGGAACAAGACCAGAGTGGCTGGAGGTAGCAGGAATCTGAAATGGGGCTGGAAGTGTGGCAGGCTAGGCTCTTATGGTGAAAACGGCCAGCCCCAGAAATCAGTGTGGAGCAGCAGCCCAAACGAGTGGGTAGGACAGAGATGCCTTAGCTGGTAAAGGCAATTCCCACCAAGCCTGATGACGTGAGTTCCATGCCTGGGACCCACATGGTAGAAGGAGAGAAGTGACTCCTACTGATTGTCTACGCTCACACCCCAGCTCTCACGGGCACACACTCACAAGTCAGTGATGAAAAAGTTTTGAAGGAAAGGGCGGCAGGATGAGCGGGTTGACTGACATTCCACTAGGGCTTATCCTGCCCTCAGGGTTCCCAGGCGCATGGTCCAGTCCTCACTTCCTTTGTGGACCAACTTTCATCTGTGCTGCCCAGGCCACCTCTAACTGGCGTACTCCTAGAAGATCTTCAGCTCATGGTGGACTGGGCACAGGGCTCTTACACTCCTTATAAAGCACTTTTACAAGTGACTTTCACTACAAAGACTGAATCCTCATGTAGACCCTGGTAAATAAAGGCAGGATGGGTCTTTGTGCTTTCATCCACGTCTGTCAATTTTACGTTGCTGGCAGGCTTGTTAGTTAGTCATAGAGCACCTACCTAGAACCAGGAGATGACTAACTTCTCACTCTCCTTCAAGACCCAAATTACAAAATAAGGTCACAGGAGCATCTTACTATTGGTTTTCAATATCCAGACCCAGATACCATAAAGGTACCTAAAGATTCCCAGCCATTCTCCTCAACATGCAGTCACCTTGGCTTCCAGAAACAGCAGGGCGCTCATAGGACAGAGCACTGCCAGATGATGGTGATTGTACATGAGGCTAAGGATGCTCCTTGGAACAGGAGTATCCATCTCCTGAGAAGCAGCTAGACCCCTCAGGCAGTAAGGACTTTCTTGGGGCGCCCTGAAGGCCTGAGACAGTGATAAAAAAGACAACAAATGGCCAGGACGGATTAAGCAGGCACACTTAAAAAAAAAAATGTACACATGTTTTTGTCTGCATGTGTATCTGTGTAAAGGTGTTAGAACCCCTGGAGTTGCAATTACAGACAATAACGAATGCCTTGTGGGTACTGAGAATTGAACCCAAGTCCTCTGGAAAAGCAGCTAGTGCTCTTAACCACTGAGCCATCTTCCCAGCCCCCAGAACACCTTTTAATAAAAGATTTATTTTTATTTATGTGTAAGAGTATTTGTCTAGCCAGGCGATGGTGGCCCATGCCTTTAATCCCAGCACTCAGGAGGCAGAGGCAAACGAATCTCTGAATTCGAGACCATCTTAGTCCACAGCAAGTTCCAGAACAGCCAGAGCTGTTACACAGAGAAACCCTGTCAGGAAGTAGGGGTGTGAGTGGATGCTTTATGAGTCCAAGCGTCTGTGGTAATCGGAGGAGAACAGCCCTCTAGAGCTGAGTTACAGGCAGCTGTGAGCCACTCATTTCGGGTGTTGGGAACTGAACTTGCTGAGGCAGGCTTACCTTTTACCCCACCTCCCAATTCCATTTGAACCTAAAGCTCACATCCGTGCCCTGAGGATGGACCTGGGACCCTTTATCTGCACTTCACGGTATGGACATGATGGCGAAAGTTTCTGTTCTCACCATCATGAGCCTCTCTAGTTGGCATCCTGGAGTACTAGTTCAGTGGCCGAGCTCAGCCTGCTGGAACCTCTGGAGTCAAGGCTCTGGCTATCAAAACCCCTACCCAGGTCTCCCCCCTGAGCAGCTCTGCCCTCGCCACCCACACGGACAGTTCTCCCTTAAAAGAGTTTGCTAACTCCGCTCAAATCTGCCTCAGGTTGGTCACCCCTAGGAACATTGTCACCTGTCACCAGCAGCACTCAGGGGCTCCGGCTCCACATGCCCTTAGCCTCAGCAGCTTGCTCAGCCTCAGGTAACCCCAGGACATTATCAAAGCCAACTGGCTAAGAGACACAAAAGAGACACCAGGCCTGGTGATGAGCTAGCCTGTCTGTATCCCCCACCCCACCCCTACTATGTCCTTCCAGAGTGCCCAAATCCAGCAGACCCAAAGACAGTGAGATTTCCACTTCCTGTCTGTTCATCTGGGGTCCATCCCTTTGCAGTTTGCTGTTTTCTGGTCCTAAGCTGGACCTGGGGCTCTCTGCCCACACAACATGGAGATTGTCTCCAAGGCAGCATCTACAAGGGCAGCTAAGAGGCCTCCCTCCATTGAGGCAAAACACCGTTCACCAGGACTAGCTGTTCAGTAGATTCATACAAAGCTAGTTGGGGTTTTTAATTGGCCAGAGGCCTAGAAACCGACTGGCAGGAAAGGAACAGACAGATGGGATCCTATATGAAGTGACTGACTCACTCGGCTTAGAAAGAGAAGGAGATCTTATTAGTCAGTGTCTCAAAGGCTGTGACTTCACAGGAAGCCTCCCAGGTCCAGCCAGCTGGGACTGCCTCACCTCCTTGACTGGCACTGTCTAGCTTTGCCAGAGAATCCACAAACCCAGGTGTTGAAGCTAAGTGTCCACAGGCCTGCCTTATTCCTGAGGCTTGCAGGGGAAGAAGGATTTCTGTTTGCTTACCATAGGCTAGACCAAGCCAGTGGCTTTCCCAAGGCCATCTTTACAGTCCTACCTTGGTCTGAGCTTGAGGTGGCATGACCCAGGAGGTTCCACATCCCAGAGACTCCAGGCTATGGCTTAGGATGTGAACACCTGGCCAGCGCCGTGTGGCCATCTGTTCTGTTGACCAAGAACAGCTTGTCAGGATTTTCTTCTTCCCCACCCATGTCACCTTGCCAGAGGGTTATTTGGGCTTGAGCCTGGGTCCCTAAACAGACAGATCCCTAGATCACCTGGAGACTAAACTATGTTATCTCAGCAGACACCTGTACAGAGTCCACATCCCAGGCACTGCAAAGTGTCCTGGTGATGCTGGGATGGACCAGCAGATGAGGTCCCTATGACTATGGAGCTGACAACAGCCCTTTTTACATGTTTTTAAAAGATGTGCTGTGTGTACTGAGGAGTTGGCTTAGCAGTTAAGAGCATGCATACTCCTTCTTGCAGAAGACCCAGAGTCAGTGCCAGAACCTCCTGAAACCTGTGACTCCAGCTACAGGGGATCAGATGTGCCTGACCTTCCAGGGTACCTGGAGTCATGTGCATATATACATACACATAATTTAAAAACAAGTCTTTAAAAGCTAACTACAAAGAGACCAACCCCCCCCCCCCACACACACACACCACCACCACCCACTCACTATCTGGTGAAGGTTAGCCTGGCCATACACTCAGTGAGCACAGGGGACAGGAGAAAGTTTAAGACCCACCCAGTGGTTTTAAGATCCACACTCTTAGGACTCCACAGCCCTCAGTCGCCAGGCTGGACACCTTCCCTCACCCAGTGCTCTGGGGTTGCCTACTCTGCCCATCCCCCATGTTTCTGGGTTTTGCTTTGTATGATGACACTGTACCCTTTACAGTCACTAAGAAAACAGAAGGAGGCCTTTTCCGGAGGTGACAGGCGCCTCAGGTTGTACTCCTCCAGAGGCTGAGGGATCCATATAGCCCCACCCCATCTCAGTCCATTAGAGGATATAGACAGAGACCAAACAGGGTCCAACATCACGTAAGTCCCAAGCCCTGAACTGCTGCAGAGTAAAGAGTGAAAAAGTTAGAGGGGGCTTCCAGACCTGAGCTCCCCATCCCTCTACTCCCTCACTGACCAAGCTCCCAGAAAGCATTGCATCCCAGCTCCCCTCCTAGAGGAGGGGAGAGCATGTTTGGCCCTCTGCAAGCTCGCTCTTCAGCTTGCACTCCCCCCTCCCACTTCCCTAAGCTGAGTTCCTGACCTGAGCTAGCACCTTCCCACCAGCAGCGGATCCATTCGGGTCAGCCCAGGCAGCGGGCCAGGCACAGGGTCACTGCTAACTATATGCTAATGAGAGTCTCGGCCAATCAATCCGCTCTTAATCAGGCAACTACTGTGAGCGGCAGGTGAGTCCAGCTCTGGCCTGGGAATGAGCAAAAGAGAGGTGCACAGTGGAGAGGGAGCGGGGGGGGGGGGGGGGGGGGGGGAGAAAATGAGAAGACTGGAAGGGAGGAAAGAGAGGAAGGGGGAAGTGGGAGGGAGCACAGGAGCCCCATGGTCCCCACCTCTATCCCTTAGGCACAGCCTTGCTCGCCTACACTGGCTGTGCCCCCAGGGACCACTGGCTGAAAATTGAAAGAGTCGAGGGAAAAAGAGAAAAGAAAAAAATGTGTGTGGGCGGGGGGAGACCATCTTTTTAATCAACCCTCAAAGCTGCAACAGCTAATGAATTCGCAGTCTTCAGGAACCCCGGGGCACGTCTGTGGGGAAGCCAGCCCTCCCCCCTCCCTGCCTGCCTCCTTTACTTCACAGTTCCACGGAGCTCAGAGAGGGTAGAGCAGCAGCAGGATTCGGGATCTCAGTGGCTCCTGGGAGCTTGCAGATTAGAGGTTTACCGGCCTCACCCCTGACTCTCAGCCAAGCACCTACCTCTCCCCAGGGAAAGGCTTGCCCAAGCTCATCAACCCTGCAATGTCAGGTGCCTCTCAGCTCAGAGGATGTGGTAATGGAGGACTAAGACCCCTTGAAAGTCCCTTCTCTGTTGAGCTGTAGTTACTTATTTAGCACCTACTGTGTGCAAGCTTTAACTTAACTGGCATGGAGAATGCTCCCACACAGACTCTGTGAGCTAGCTGCTGTGTTACAAATGACAAAAAAAAAAAAAAAAAAAAAAAAAAAAAAAAAAAAAAAAAAAAAAAAAAAAAAAAAAAAAAGGAGAACAGGACATGGATATGAATCTGCCAACATCTCAGGGTAGAAGCACTGTGTGACACTCTTCCCGGGGAAATGTGAACTCACTAAGGGATCACAGGAGAGACTAAAGTCCGAGAGGTTACTGAGGTCACTAATGACTTAAAGGCAATTGTATCAACCCACCCCAGTAAGGAAGACAGCTCTTGAGAACTGAGACCCTAGAGGTCTCTGCATCACTGCAGGCATGACTCAACAGAGCAGAGTCTCCTCTCCTCAGCATGCCTTACTGATTATGCAAACTTGAAAGGGGAGGGACCTTGACATCTGCTAAGTTTCAGGAATTTCTGAGACTAACCTGTTGTTTGCTTTTGGAGTTTCTCTTCTAGATGGAATTTAGAGGAAATTACTTATACAGCAGGAAGATGTGAAGCCCCATGGTAGCTCTGGCTACAAGGTCCTTGTGAGGCCCATTTTCCCCAGAATTCTGAGGTATTCTGGCTCCTCAGACCCCCTCCTTTCAGTCCTGCTTTCAGAGATTTTGTCTTTAAAGCTTTGACTTCATATCTTCTCGGGCAGTTTCTTCCTTTCTTTTAAAAAAATACCTAGCCAGTAGGTTTTAACAGTTAAGCTTTATTTGTATTTGTTCTGTGTGATTAAAAGCACATCATTTGCTATCTCCAGGCTCCTTGGGTGGTATATGGGTGACACACCAGCACCTTCCAAGGCCTTTTGATACCTTATTTACTACTACCTCATGAGGTGCTCGACTGCAACCCAGAGATGATTAAGGTCATCCAGCAAACCAGGGACCATACAGGCACACACACAGCTTTGGCAGCCTCTAGTCGTCCAACCTCAACACCGACAGTCCAGGTTTCCAGGGAAATCCTACTCAGGGCAGCTCAAGAGAAAGGAGGCAGAGGTTGGGAAGGGAGACAGCTCTGTTCTGCAGGGAAGGAAGTCCTGAAGGAGAACCCAGTGGGACCATCCAGGAAAGGCTTATCAGAAATGTCCAAGGTGAGAAACAGCCACATGGAGCGCACAGTAGTTAGAGTCACGTAGAGTGAGCAGAAGGCTGGGCTCCTCCACTGCCCTTTCCAGGCCTCTGCAGTCCTATGTTACACACCCAGGATGAGGTGAGGAAGCAGCTGCTGCAAGCATAGTATCCAGAAAGTTCCACCAGACCAACGGCTCTCAGAGACACGAGTCCTTGAGGATGCCGCCCTCTTCCCCTCTCTGTTCTTCTCTATACTGCTCTGACCATTGGGCCCATTGGGGCTACCAGTTCTACAAGGAATAAAGTCCTCTGGGCTCACCCACCACCTCAGTCCTGATTAGGCCACGACCTCCAGAAAGACAGAGAAAGATAGTTTATTCCTATCTGTAATGAGGAGGTTGTTCCCAAATATGGGAACAAAGTTAGGCTGAAACCCAGGGCTTTGGGTGAACAGACATGGGAATTATGTGTCCCCAGGTGGCACTGGAGGGCAGTGGTGAATCTCAGGGCCGAAGGTTCTGCTACCCCAGCAATCCTGATCACATTTCATAGGGACTAGTAACGGGAAGCTACCTGACTTATACAGATGGCGCCAGCTGGTAATTGACAAGACCTTGAGCTCAAGTTGCCAAGCCTAGAGACTGTGATGCCAGCAGGCTGTCACCTGAGCTGGCTGTCCGGGGCATCCCCCTCCCTCTGCTCTCCTTCCTTTGCCCTCTTCTGAGGGCACACCAGTCTGAGTGACCACACAGTCCAGTCTGGTTCCTGCCTGCACCCCAACCTGGAGACAAGTCTTATTCCTGGATATCTGGCTTCCCAGATGGGAGCACCTTGGTATGTTCCTGCCATTTTCAGAACTGGACCTTTAAAGTGGGCTGACCTCAAGAATAAACAGAGCCCACACCTCAGTGACTCCACACAGGAAGGGTGTCTTTCTTCCCTGTGTCTTGCTCAGAGTCTGCTTGGAAAGCCAGAAGACCAGGCTCCTTCCAGTTCTCATCATCCCCAGAGCAGCGCTAGACAGGAGTACCATAAGCTTTGCCCATTTTTACCTCTGTGGAAAAAAAATCAGCAGCTATCAGCAGCACCAAACACAGTAAGAGGAAATGTGTCAATAAATTTTATTTACAAAAGCAAGGAGAGGGCCGAGTGTGGCTGTTAGGCTCTCATTTTCTATCTTCTACTCCAGAGCCTTGAGACCTCTCACCAGACCCTCTGCCTCAAAATAAGAGAGTGTGATGGGATCCTTGAGGGAAATCCTTCCCCAGGAGACTAAACAATGTCTGCCTCCTCTTCATAAGGTCCCAGTGACAATCTTCATAAGGCCCCAGTAACAAACCAAAGTACAAAGCCACTAAAATTCACCCTGGGGAGAACCAATGAGTTTCTCGGACTTATTTATAGAAAATGGGTAAGGGATTAGTAACCCCAAAGCAGCTGCTCTGGAAAAACCTTTGCTCATATGATGATCGCTTCCTCATAGAAGAACAGAAAGAGCCCCTCGGTTAACCTGCTCCAGCCTAGATACCTCACTAGAAAAGCCATGCACAGTTAGGGAGGGATTGCATATCGATGGCTGGAAGCAGTTGCTGGACCCTCGGGGAGAGTCAATGACCCTCTCTGCCACCTCATCTATGAGGGAATGTCAGTAAGCTCCAGTTGTGTATGCAGTCTTGCAGTCAGGAGCAGCTGACCCAGAGAAAATGGAGATCGTTTTGCTTGGTGGACCACAGTGTTCAGAGACTGTGCAGGAGTGGGCGGCACCCAGCCTAGACAAGGAAGAACTTTCTACCACATTTTGTTGGCCAGAACTTAGGCTACCACAAAGAAGGTTGGGAACTCTATGGTATTCGGGAGAAGTGGGTTAGGAAAGGCTTCAGGGGTCACCTCTGGCCCACAGCAAGTCACTCTGACATAAAGGTTCCCCTCCTCCTTCTTGGGAAGCTTTGTTAGTCATTTCTCTTCTGTGACAAAATACTGTCAGGAGCAACTGAAGGTAAGGAAGGTCCACATGGCTTTTTTTTTTTTTTTTTTTTTGGTCCACCATCCCTCAGAATGGCAAAGGCACAGTGACAGAAGCATGGTAGATGTTCCTTCATTATGACCCACCAGCAAAGAAAAGATATGGGCTAAAATTTCAAAGACTCATCCCCCATGACCTCACCCTTCTACCAACCAGACCCTATCTCTTCAAGGCTCCACCCCCTTCACAACAGCAGGAGTGTAGAGAAACAAGACCTCAAAGCATGAGCCTGTGAGGATATTTTACATTAAAACTGTGACATTCAGACAGCGAGAACACTTCTACAGCTCATGCTTGGAGTTGTTGCTAGACTTAATGGTCCTGGAGAGTTGAAGGTCACCAAGTAGACACAGATTGACTCTAGCCAGTGCCTCCAGCCGGTGAAATGAGATGATTCCTAGAACCAGGAGCCTCTAACCCTATCACAGCTCACCTTAGGATCACCACTCACTTAACAGCAAGACCTACCTGGACCGTGCCCTTGTCCATCTCCATCCTTTCTGTCTGGTACCTATTGTTTGGTATTACTAGGAGCTGGTGCAGGGCTAAAAACTTCAGGGCTTTCTCCTCTCCTCTCTTACCATCCTAGAGTGGAAAGGCCCAGGAAATGATTGGATGGAGCTGGTGCTTCACATAACCCTGAACGCTCACCCCTTTCCTGTACAACTTTGCAGCTTTATCAGGTCTCACTTTGGAATCCTCCAAGAAGCTTCCTGTGACTGACTCAATGTCAGCACAAAAGTCATTTGAAGGATTTGAACCTGTCACTCCTGTGTCTCTGCTGTTACCCTGAGAACACACCAACATAGTCTAATGAAGGATGAAAAGACGTGTTAAGCAGATTCAGGTCATCTGAGTTACCCCTGACAACAGACTTCCAGTCCCCAGACAAGGGACTGAGCCCATCAAAGCTGCAAAGCTGTAGGAACTGACCCTCCTCTTAGCTGATTCCAGACTTGTGAGAAATAATGCTATTGTTGCACACTACAAGATTTGGAAATGGTTTGTTATGTGACATTCATGTAGCAAGAAGTAACTATTCCACTCTGGCTGTCTCAGTTTTAAAGATGGAAAAAGTGCAGCTAGAAGATGCTAAGTGCTCTGCTCGGGGTGTTGTAGCTGGTAAATGATAGTACCTAGATTTGTTCTTTAATCAGTGCATAGTCTATCAAATCCCAAGCTCTGCTCAGGCCAAGCTTTTGTTTGAAGATCCAACCACTTGATCCCCTGAACTATAATAATGGTATCCACATGAAGAAGTTGCCGGTGTTTGTTCAGTGGGTGGAAGGACCCCACTTTTGAGTGGCAGCAACTCAGAGGCACTTCTTGCTCTCAGGAAGCCCACGGGCATGGACTTTCCTGCAGAGAGAGGGGGGAGGGAGCCAGTAAGCCAGCAATCAAATTTCTTTTCAGCAACAGGAGCCTGGACTCAGGGCAGGCACCAGAGACCCCTTACCACTCAATCATATTCCTTTGTTCTCTGGAAGACCTGGGGGAGACAAGAACAACATCAAAGGATGTAGAGAATTGTTCTGTAGAAACTACCAGGTCTTCTGATGCAATGACAGCCCCCGTAGGAAAGATACAGGGTGGGCTTGGGGAACTGGGGCCACAGGGTCAGAACATGAAGCCTGCCACTTAGTAAAGACTAAAATAAGGCCTGGTTGGCCCAAGAAATTGCCTGGGGGTACATCTCAGGTATTGGTGTTGGGGTGGGGTGGGGGTCAAGCTTTGCTGAGCATCCTGCTTCACCCATCCTGCAGATGCTGGGAGCTGATCAGTCCAGGGAGTTCATGTTCAGCCCAGTCTGCTCCAGAGCCACTCAGAGGAAGCAGCACTATCTCCCTGGCTGGAGTTTTGCACACAGAGATCTAGGGAAGAATTGATTTTTATTTATCTTATTTCCCATCAGGCATCCACACCTCAGTAGCCTTATGATTTTACTATGTTACTGCTCCTGTTCCCTGTCAGCACCAATATATTTCTAATTGAAAAGAAATGCAGGCACATAAAAATGTGTGTGTGCCTATCACCATACAAACACATGCATGCACACATATGCATACACACATGCTTATACTTTTGCACATACATGTAAGTACCAGTGTGAACATGACACACTCAAGCACACACACTGATACACACAGGTATACATACATATAGGCACACACAATCATGCATTGGCCTAGCTTGGTCTCTGGGTAACATGTCAGCTGATACCCTCATAATGCCAAGCAGCCCTTAGATAAACAGTGTTTAAGACTCGCTGTCTCCTGAAAGTTCCAGAGCCATAGCTCTGGAGTCTCTTTGTCTCTGGGGAGTCTGTTCAGTTTTTAGAATACTCCAGGGTCTTTCCAAAAGAAAGCATAGAAGTAGTGCCATCTGTTGGTGGGGACCCTGGTCTGGAGCTGAGCTGTGACATTCTTTTCTAATGCTTCCTCTTAAAGTTTCCATCATAGCCTGTGTTGTATTTATGACTATCTGACCTAGTTCTCATCATGATTCATAATGCAGGGCATGCAGTGGTGCTCAATAAGTGTTTGTAGACAATAATGCCATTCCTAAGAAACGAGCATAGTTGTTTATGGCAAGAAAGTGAGGCAGCTGTCTCTTCTCCCTCCTGGGAAAAACTCACAGTCTCCACTCTCTAATGCTGGTCCTTTGGCAGTACAATTTTACCCTAAGTAAGCAGCAGAATGGATTTTAGTTGTGGGTCATTGCTATGACTCAGATAGACTAACTGGTGACTTAGAGCTGGCCTCTGGGGCCAGACAGACCTTGGATTGAACCCCGGCTCTCATGCCTCTACAGCTTAAGCAGGTTACTGGAACCCCCTGAGTCTCCTATTAGGGCGGTGACACAATAGGACCAGCTTTGCAGATTTCCTGTGAGTCTCCAGTGAGATCTAGTGTCAAAAGTGCCAGCACAGCAGCAGCCCTCACTCACGGTGGCTGACGATGCTGACGCCGATACTCATTCACACAGCAGCCTTGGCTCCATGGCAAGGACAGACAAACAAGAGCCAGGTCCCCTGAGAGCATGCAGCTGGTAAGGAGAAGGAGAAAGCTGAGAAGGGATGCCTCGGGAAGCATTGCTTGCTAAACTTAGCTCTGAGGTCAGAAGGAGGTCAGAGGAATGAGAGGTCAGGTTGGGCTGAAGTAGACAAGAGAGGCTTCCTGGAAGGGTGTGGTGAGGAGGGACTTGAGGGGTCAGGTGATGAGGTGTCAGGACACAGGCGTTTGACAGCATGAATAAAGCAGCCTACAAAGAGCTTACAGGAGAGAGAGGGGAGAGGCAGTCTAGATAGGGGCTGTGGAGACTCAGGCCTATTTGACCTTTACTTTTAGGATAGTATCAATGAAACAATGCATGTTCTCAGAAGCAATAATAGTTCAGCAATGGCAGTAAACTAAAACCCACCCCTCCCCCAAGAATCGGCTAGCAGCTATGTCCGATCAGCAGCCATGGGATGAGTGACTCTCACACTGACCTCTGACCTCTACCACTTTCTTTTCTGAGTCAGGACTCCTGAGAGAAGGTGATAATCCTCCACAGCACTCAAGCATGAACCACACATCTGAGCCCACAAAAGCGATTCAGCACCGTGGACAGCACCATAGCCCAGCATCCCCGGAAGATGGCCAGCTTACAGACTTGGCCCCACCAACAATCCAGCATCACAGACAGCCTCCAGAGCCCAGGCCTCTGAGCTCCGAGGCTTCAAAGGTTGACAGCTCCCCCCTCCCCATAAGAACACCCCTAACAACAATCTTCCAGGAGCCAATGAACACTCCTGTGCATTCTAGAGCCCTGTTCCTTCTCACCCTCCCTCTACGTACAATCTACTTCAGCTGCCCTGCGCTTTCAAGGGTTCACAAAAGGCTGCCTATCAGAAATCTCATGCAGCTCAGTCTAATATTCAACTCCTTTGAGAGCAACTGTTTCCCCTGCCAGACATCTGCTCCCTCTCCCAGACTATAAGCTACCAGGTCTGGCCAGCAGTGACCTTCCCCACCCTCAGCAGGCTGGGAGAACTTCCCTTCCAGGGAAACTGCCGCTCAGAGGTGGCCCCACCGAGCCAGCCCAGACCTCACGACCTCTGCCACAGCTAATGAATACAAGCCACAAAGAGCAAAATGGCTTTGAAATGATCCAGGACACAGAGGCTGCTCGGCATGAACACGCAGTTTTCATCAGAACATTCATGGAAAGGAATTAATCAGGAGTCTCGATGGAGTCTCGCTTGGTGGGGAGAGGCTGAAAAGGTGATGGGACTTGGGGGTGGGATGCTCTATCTTGGTAATCAATGTTGGGAAGAATTCTGTGAATATCAATGATTTAACTGCCCGTGGAGGCTGGGAAGAGCGAAGCTGAGTGGGAAATGCAAGTTCTAGCAACACCACAGCCTCTGTGGCTGCAGACAAGAAAAACTGGTGCATTCATTCATTCATCCACCCATTCATCCATTGGTATCTCTGGAGAGCCTCTTGTATGTTGGGTGCTGACTCTGGTGCAGCAGTGACAGAGTAAGTCTGAATTGAGAAGACACTTGGAATCAAGCTCAAAGAATCTGAAGCTTTTAAACTACTTCTTGGGTTCCTCCTGTGTCTCCTGACCTTTCTCACTTGAGACCAATATTGCATATTTTGTACAAACACGTGTACACACACACACACACACACACACAAACCAGAGATGGGGGTAGAGGTGAGGAGATGCCAGAATGATGCTCCAAAAGCCAGGGACTGAAAAAGCCAGAGGAGACAGCAAGGAGGCACAGAAGGTTCTCTGAGTCGCCCAGCCAACACCTTGATTTGGGTTTTATTTTTTTATTTCTTCCTCAAGAACTAAGAGAATAAATTCTATTGTTTGGGACTGGAGAGATGGCTTAGCAGTTAAAAGCATCAGCTGCTCTTGCCAGGACCGGAGTTTGGTTCCCAGCACTAACAGGACAGCTCATGACTGTGTGTGATTTGCCGCTCCAGGGTATCCAATGCATCTTCTGACCTCTTCAGGTACCAGGCTCACACATGGTGCACATGTGTACGTGTGAGAAAAACATTCATATACACAAAAAATAAAATCTTTTTTAAATTGCTAGAGTGTGTGTCTGTGTGTCTGGGTCTGTGTGAACATTTGTTACAGTAAGCCTAGAAACCGGTGTATTGTTAAAAGCTTTGCTGTGGCATAAGGAGTTAGGAAGAGCCTCCCAGAGGAAGTGACATTTGATCAAAGACCTGAAGCCTAAAGATTGTTTCACAGTTGGCAGCTGAGAGTATTCGTAGAGAGAAGGCTACAGGTGCAAAGGCCCCGAAGCAACGAGAATCTAAAGAAAGGACTCAGAAGGCTGATACAGCAGGAGAGAGGAAGATGCACCAGATGGGTCTCAAAAGGTGGGCAGTGGGGGACTTCATGCTCGGAGAATGCGATGCAGCTTCAAGCCTGGAATACTTAGGCCTCAGCCCCATGGAACCAGAGTCCTACTGGTCTTTGACCTTCACACACACCATGCTATATAAATATTAGTTGATGAGTTCAGGTGTGCACGTGTTGAGGGAGGACATTTTGGCTCTGAGCATCATCTGGAATGTGCCCACTGCCTCTGTGGACAGTGGAATCTCATTTCTTCCTCCCTGTCCCTGTGTCTGTTCTCGGTCTATGTGAGGTGACACCACCACACCACCACCACCCCCAGCCTGAGTTGTTCAGCATTCCTGTCCCCCAAGCTGCACACGTTCACAAGCCGCTTTCTCTCCTTTGGTTAACCTCAGACTGAATTAAAATAACATTGCTACAGAGTATGTCAGGCTCGCTCAAGGAATTCTGAGTCTCCAGTGACTTCATTAACTCCAGTGCCTTCAGTCATTTAGTCCCAGTGCTTTCTGTCCTGCCCCCGCCATGGGGGGTCTCATTAGCTGGGAAATATGAACCACTTAGTAGTTCCATTAACTCCACACTTCCAACACATTTTATCTCAGTCTTTCTTTCTGCCCTTTCCTGTGTTGGCCGTCTCTCCACTCATTAGCTAAAGGGCCACTCACCTCGCCACTCCACCCTCCTTCTCTCAGCCCCTTTCCTTCCTTGCTTTTCCTGCAGCTTCAGAATCAGAGGACCTGAGCTTCGGTGAATGCACAACGCTGCTTGGCTCGGGTCTGGAGAGGGCCATGAATCCAGGATTCCAGCCCTTCACTGCACGGCACCATGGAGTGTATATCAGCGAATCGATTTTCACCATGGCCACCATGTGGACGCTTGGTGTGTGTCCCACCACATCCTAGTTCTTGCCACAACCCCCAACCCTGCACAATCTTCCAGGGGTCTTCTAGATCACCTGCTCCTTACAGGTACTCCCTCAGTCCCAGGGACTTCCAGACACTACCTATAGACAAGGTATGTGACTGGCGGGGGGTTGCCTGCTTCAAAGACCATCAGCTGGCTTTGCTTCCCCCTCCCTTCTCCTCTGAGGCACAGCGGTCTCCCAGAGGCCTTTCTCCCATGCCTTCACCTTATTCTGGGGTCCATTTTCCCAATCACAAAACAAAGGTAGCAGTGCATACAGATGGGCCCTACCTTAGAATGTAGGAAAGGCTGGTTACAGAAGCGGGGGTAGAAGCTAAATTCTGAGTGTCCTGAAAAGGACAGAGAGAGAGAACACCAACTCAGCCAAAGCTGGAGGCTGCTGGGTGTGTCCTTAGCCTCTAGAACCTTCTTTACTCTCTTCTCACTTCTGAGCTGACACCAATAGGATTGAGCCAGTGTTTGGAAGATGTGGGTGAGAGGCTGCGTAATAGGGACAGAAATGGGTTGGCCACCCCACAGGGTGAACAGGTATGGTCCCCATGGACTAAAGTATTTGAATGCTTGGCCTATAGGGAGTGGCACTATTAGGTGTGGCCTTATTAGACTAGTGTGACTTTGTTGGAGTAACTGTGTCACTGCGGGGGTGGGCTTTGGGGTTTCATATATGCTCAAGCTATGTCAAATACACAGTTGCTTCTGCTGCTGCAGATCCAGATGAAGAACTCTCAACTCTTACTCCAGCAAAGTGTCTGCCTGCGTGTCTCCATGAAGATAATGGACTAAATCTCTGAAACTGTAAGCCAGACCCAATTAAACATTTTCTTTTATCAGAATTGCCGTGGTTATGATTCTCTTCACAGCAATAGAAACCCTAAGGCAATCCCTGAATTCTGACGGGGTGGGCTCTCCCTGACCTCTGTGATCCAGGTCCGAAGAACACAGACAGCTCCTCCTTCCTCCGTCAGGAGCTCCAGGCCAGTACACAGAGCCTGCATTCATCCCTGGGGTCCAGCTCTCTCACACCCTCTGTGGTGAGAAGCACAAGACAAGGGCAGCTCTGAGAAGAAAGGGCTACATGGAGGGGAAGACGCCCTTACCTCTGCTACTTTAGGCTGTATGACCGACTTTCAAATTGCTTCACTTTGTCATCTGTAGGATAAGCCAAGGGCACTCACTCCCCCCATTGTATCTGAGGTTGAAACCAAGCTCAGGGCAGTTCTGGACTGAGTGTGGGCAGAGTCTTGGAGCCAGTCACCAGGACAAAAACAAAGATGTGGGAAGCAGGGTCAGGAGAAGTCTGCAAGCAGATGGGAAGGAGATGGTAGCAACGCTGATAGAGCTTGGTAAAGAGCTGCCACTAAGGCTGTCTTTTTAGTGCCTAGAAATTTCTCATGAGCAGACAGCAATAGCCCAGGTTTTTGTAGTGGCCCTGGAGAGGTGGGAAACTGAGGGAAGAGCTGACTGAGCTGGTATAATTGTTGCTCATTGGCTGAGGTCCTGGTAGGGGTCTGGGGGCTGAGGGTGTGTCTCAACTGATAGAATGCTTGCCTAGCATACAGGAAACCCTGGATTTTACCCCAAGTACTGCATAAAGCAGGTAGAATGCTACATGCCTGTTATCTTAACACTTGGGATGTAAAGGCAGGAGGATCAGAAGTTCAAGGTTGTCTTTGTCTACATAGTGGGTTGGGAGTGACTGGTTGGCAGGAATAGGTAATCAAACTATTGTGGCACACATGCCAGAGAGGATCCACTCACACAAAAACCCAGGGAAGGGTTGTGTGACATATACATGTCCCTAGGCTGTCTAGGCACCCAGGACATCAAAGGACATCAAAGTTCAGACACCCAGAGAAAGCTTAGAAGACCCATGTCCAGGAAGCCTACAGCCCTGTCTCCGGAGCTTCCCAGCCAGTGTCCTTATTCTCAGAGGTTGAATGTCCAGTCACCTGGGAGCTTCGGTCCTCTCCCTGCAAAGATGGTAACTTTTGTTGCACTTGGGCTCAAAGGACTCAGAGGACCAGGGGGTGATAAGAAAGGTTGCCTAGACTATGGCTCCATGAGACCAATTATACCTCATGCTAATCACTGACCTTGAAGACAACAAGGTCAACCTGGCTGAAGGGGAAAAAATGATCTCTGAGCTCCATTGTCGGGAAGAGAGTTCTGCCCCGAGCCAGGCTCACATGCTAGTGCCTTCTGGGGAAAGTTTACTGTGCAAGGATTGAGCAGCTGGACCACAAATGAGACTACCATTTGTGCAAGCATTCATCAATCATCCAGTTGACACTGGGCATATGGGGGATCTTCTGCACCAGGTGCAGGAACATGGACCCCTGCTGCACAGGGTCCTCTTCTAGCAAAACATCATCAGCAAATAGATCATAGAGAATGCTGAAACAGAGTTGGTGTCTGTGGTAGTTTGAATGTGATTGACACCCCCTCCCCCTGTAAGTTCATAGGACATTGCACTATTAGGAAGTTCGGCTTTGTTGAGTGGGTATGGCATTGTTGGAGGAAATGTGTCACTGTGGAGGTGGACTTTGAGATTTCCCATGCTCAGGATACCACCCAGTGTCTCAGTCAATTTTCTATTGCCTGCAGCATGTAGGACTCTCAGCTACTCCTCCAGCACCATGTCTGCCTGTATGCTGCCACACGCCCCACCATGATGATAATGAGCTGAATATCTAGAGCTCTAAGTGATCCACCTAAATTAAATATTTCTTTTATAAGAGTTTCTGTGGTTACGGTGTCTTCCTACAACAATAGAAACCCTAACTAAGACACTGCCGCAAAGCCAGAAGGCCAGAGGCATGGAATACTAGTGTTGAAGAGGCTAAAGAGGAGAGGCATCTCTTGTAGTAATAAGTTTCTGGCCCAGCTTAGCCCCAAGATCCAGACTAGCTGTCCCACATAGACCACCTACAGTTGTTTAGTCCCAGATAATCACACAAAGTCTTATATTAATTACATGCTGCTTGGCCTATGGCTCAAGTGTATTGCTATCTAGCTCTTGCACCTTAACTCAACCCATTTCCATTAGTATGTCTTGCCACATGGCCCGTGGCTCATCTGTGTTTCTTGTACATGTTGATTCTTGGGCACCTGGATCTCATCTCTCCATGACTCCACCCTTTTCTTCCTTTATCTATGTTCAGGTTTCCCACCTGTTTCTAAGATGCTTTGCCATAGGCCAAAACAGTTCCTTTATTATCCAGTGATAATTCACAGCATCTAGAAAGACATCCCACATCCATCTCTAGTTCCAGCAAATACTTGGAGAGTTGAGGGTGAGCCTGGAATGAAGGTAGAGACTAGCTGAATCAATGTGTATTATCTCGGTGTGGCAATGAATTTCCACAAAGCAGATGCTTAACATAAATTCCATTCAGAAAGCCAGAGGCTCAAAATCAGGGCACTGGCAGACCAGTTTTCTAGACGATAACATGTGTGACTTCACGTGTGTACATGTGTATATGGATGCCAGAGGTCAGAGGTCAACATCTTCTTTGATCAATTCTCCATCTTATCAGAGCTCCTAAAACTAGACTTACAGATGGTTGTAACTCACAATGTGGGTGCTAGGAATTAAATACAGGTTCTCTTGAAGACACAAGTGCTCTTTATCCCTCTAGATGCTCACCATCTTATTTTTTAAACAGTTTTTCTCACTGAGCATAGAACTCACCAATTGAACTAAGCGTGCTGGCCAATGAGCTCCAGGGATCTCTACTCCTGATCTGTGTGATGAGCATGCGTCCATGCACACCTCTTACTTGGGTCCTGAAGATGGAACTCAGGTCCTCATGCTTGCCCAGCAAGCCCTTTCCTAAGGGTGCCACCTCTACAGTCCCTACTATGAACTCATCCAAATTAAACTAACTACATATACAAAGATTCTATTTCTGGGTTTTGGGGGGATTGTTTTTCAAGACAGGGTCTCTCTGTGCAGCTCTGACTGTCCTATAACTAGCTGTAAACCAAGCAGGCCTTGAACTCACAGAGATCTGCCTGCCTCTGCCTCCCAAGTTCTGGGATTAATGGCCTGTGCCACCACCTGGGCTAAGACTGTTTCTGAATGAGCTCATATCCACAGAATGGGAATATGATGGAACCTTGGCATGTCTACTGGGGGTCACAGTTCAATCAAAAGCACCATGATTTTCCTAAGTGTGGTTTCAGTCTGACCTGGGACTAGCTGAGCATCCCTGAATCCCTGCTTATGGGTGCATGGAGGATAAGGGCTCCAAGCTAAGCTTCCCACTGTGTGGACTCAATTTTCACAGTAGTTCTGCATTGAAGAACTCCCCATCTGCCTCCATATCCTTAATGCAAGATTTATGAGTGTATACCACCATCCCTAGCTTTATGTGGTGCTGAGCACTGAACCAAGGACTTCATGAAAACTATGGCCCAACAGGTCTCCAGGAGATATGAAACACACTCCTTCCTGAGGAGGGTTCTCAGGGGTTCATGGGATCTTTGTTCAGAACGGCTAGAACCCAGAAACAATCCCAAGTATCCATCAGTAAAGCAGTACAGAAACCAATGACCTGTTATTATGGGATGCGGCCCAATATTTCAAGTGACCTTTGAGAAAATAGATATGGCTCATTCCAATGGCACCCTAGAGTGGGCAAAGCATCAGAGGATGAAGAGGGACCTTGCTTAGGATAGCCCATCCCAGGTGTGTGTGCTTCTTGCACCTTATGGACCACATATATCCTAGGATACAGATGTGTGCAGTCCACCCAACTATAAACTGTGTCTGCTACGTGTCTGAAGGTGCCCTAGGAGGCCAGAAGAAGGAGCCAGATCCCCTTAACTGGAGTTACAGATAGTTACGACTTGTCATGTGGGTGCTGGAAGTGGAATGCATCCTCTGGAAGAGGAGTTAATGCTCTTAATTGCTGAGCCACCTCCCCAGCCTGACTTATTTATTTAGGAAACTCAGTCACATAGTTCTCAAGAGGACAGTAAACTTTGTAGATGACAATGTCCTGTTGTGGTGTAAAACGGTTAGAGAGTCTCTACCTTAAGCTGGGAGGTAGGAGTTTACAAAACTTTTCATTGAGCCTTGGTTATATTTCCATGTTGTGTGTGTGTGTGTGTGTGTGTGTGTGTGTGTGTGTGTGTGTGTGTGTGTGTGTGTGTGTGTGTGTGTGTGTACCAGAGACCCTTATGTCTCTCCCCCCCTTCCCCATCCCACCCCCAGCTTTCTGAGGGGCTCCCTCTGACACTACATTTCTAGGAGTCACAAATATATCTCTCTTCTGGCCCTGAAACAGCCACCTGCCCAGACCTCGGCCCTAGGGCTCCCCTGGTGGTCACAGCGGGTACTGCACCTCTTTCGTGCGTATCCCCAGAGCCCAGCCTGTTGTCTCCACAGTGCTCAGTAGACATTGCTGAGCAGACAAATGAGATGATTGCTCTGTCATTATCTTTACCGCGGTAACTACATGTTTGTGTCTATAAATTCCATTCCCGCCTCCTCCAGTGTCCTCTATTAAATCTGTATAGATCTGTAAACTCGATTTCTAATGTGTATCCACAGTTCTGCAAGCCACCCTGAGCTCTGGGAATGCATATGAAAATGTAAGCCCTAGTCAGCTCATAGGTGCTCAGGTCCCTGTAGGGTGAGTCACGACAGCCTCAACCATGTGTCCCCAACAGAGTGGCTCTCTTTTTCCTTCCTCCACCTTCCAGCCTGGGCTTCCCGGTTCAGGCTCCAAACCCAGGCAGCTGAGTTCTGTTGGGGCACTTATCCTCTCCAGGCCTCAGTTTACTTATCTGAAATGGGATGCCACTATGCCAACTTCACTTGTGCATAGACACCAAACCAATGGCTTTAGGCCAACTGACAAGCCCACCAGAGGTTTTACAAGCAGAGAGGGGATACCACTGGCAGTTAGTGAGTTCAACCCCAGAAACCCCACATGGGTCAGCCCCAAAGCCCTCCCCAGATGCAAAAATGCTTTCAATGAAGCCGGTAGAGCCCTAGGCTGCCTTAAGAAGGAGGCTTCTTTTTGTGGGGTTTCAAAAGTCAAGGTGGAACTAGTTGGCTTGCAGAAGGGCCCCTCCCCCATGCTGCCCCAACAGGAAGGGAAGTTGGAATAAAAGCCCAGAAAAGAGCAGAGAAGGAGAAGGTTCATTTCCATGGAAAGGATGATCCTGAGCCAGACAGAGGCAACAATTCCAAAACCCAAACTCTACCAGATCGCATCACCCATGACTGGGTTCCTGGCACATCCGGTGCTAGAGATACAGGAAGAGAGGTGGTAACAGCAGCCCACAACAGGGCCAGAACTTGCTTCCCAAGACTCCTCTTTCCTGAATATGTGATATTGAGTGAGTAATCCACAGAACATCTTCCTAGGAAAAGGTAGGTACAAGTCCCTCCTCCCAGGATTCCTATGTAAACTTGGCAAAGAAGGAATGGTTGTACCAGTCTGGTAAGGGAGTAGGGATGGTAAGGCATGATAGAGAAACTTAGTCTGACTTCAGCCTGGGCAGTTCAGAAATTTAACACTGGGAGACAGCTCAACTTGAGGACCTGAGTTTGAATCCTGGAACCTATGTAGAAACGTTGGTCATGGTAGCACAAATGTAACCCTAACACCAGGGAGGTAGAGAGAGGCTGATTTCTGGGGCACTGGCCAGCCAGACTAGCCTAATCAAGCAGCCTCCAGTCCCAGTGAGAGACCCTGTCTCAAAAGACAAGGAGGTGAAGGTCAGTCACAGTAACACATGCCTCTAATCCCAGCATTCAGGAGGCAGAGACAAGAGGATCTTGGTGAGTTCAAGGCCAGCTTAGTCTACATAGTGAGTTCCAGAATAGCCCGAGCTACATTGAAAGACCCAGTCTTCTCAACAAGGAGGGAAGGGTTCTGTGGTAATGACCCCTAATAACCTTAAGGTTGATCTCTGATCTCTACATGCACATACACACATGTGCACCCACACATGCACATACACACATGTGCACCCACACATGCATATACAATCATACTGTGATGGCTGCTCTTGGCTGTCAGCTTGACTATATCTGAAATTGACTAAAATCCAAGTGTCTGGGGTCCATCCTTGAGGGATATTTCTTTTCTTTTCTTTCTTTTTTGAGGCAGGATTTCTCTGTATAACAGTTCTGGCTGTCCCTGAACTGACTTTATATAAATGAGGCTGGCCTTGAACTCACAGAGATCTGCCTGTCTCTGACTCCTGAGTGCTGGGATCAAAGGCATGTGCCATCACCACCCAGCTGTGAAGGATTTTTCTTAATTAAATCATTTGAAGTGGGTAGGCCCATCTTTTGAGAAGGGAGGTATACCTTTAATCTGGGCCACGTGGAAGAAGGAAGTTGGAAGTCTGCTCTCACCTTCTCTGGCATCAGAGACTAACTACTTCAGGTTCCAATGAACACTGAAGACCAGCTGAGACATCCAGCCTCATGCACTGAACAACTACTGGATTCTCCAACTTTGTTTGTAGACTGACAGTTTTGAATTACTGGACCGGTAATAAATCACACACACACACACACACACACACACACACACACACACACACACACACACACACACACACCAGACAGACAGACAGACAGACAGACAGACAGATAGATAGATAGATAGATAGATAGATAGAAAACCTCTAGAGAACCCTATTCTGTTCCTCTAGAGAACTCAGACTAACACACACATATAAAACACACGCTGTTTTCTTACCAGAGGCTCAGGGGAAGGTCTCATAAGGAAGGTTTCTGCTCCCTCTGCCTCTAAAGCCTCCATTACCTGAAGCAATGACTTCCTGCCAGAGACTGGCACACAAGAGATGCTGTGCAGACCAACGGGGACCACTCACAGCAGGCAAGATGATTACGTGGGAAAGAAACGTGCTACAAAGCATGACAGACTGAATTCAACCCCAGGACTCATGTGGAGAAGGACAGAACTGACTCCCATGTGCATGTTCTAGCACACATGTTCAACCCTCAAATAAAATGTAATAAAAATTTAGAGCCAAAGTTTAAAGGACGAGTAGCCCAAGTTCCACCATTTCAAGCCACCAGCTAGAGAGACACTGTACAGAGTCAAGGTGAGCAAATGTGTCCTTGTGCAAGGCTCATGCTCCACTCTAGGTTAGCCCAGCATTTTTACATTTAAAAGAATATCTATGAGCAACATCTTTTTACTGGCCGTGTTATAGTCCACCATATGGGTAGATGCTAATTGAATCAAACTCACAGCTGTAGCAGAGATCTGTCCCCTGGCCACAGATGACCTTGTCAGCAGACAAAAGCCTTTGTGAAATGCCCCTGGTGACAGATGCTGACTGCTCATGTCACATTCCATTTTCATAAGGCTCTAGGGCATCCTTCCCAAGGTCAAGTATAACTTGTGTTTCCTAGATGCCCCACACCAGTATCCGTTCCACACACTAGGAACGTGGACTGTCAGCTCCTCGACCCCAATTTCCTCATCACCCCAGAGCCTATCTGCAACCCACCTTCTCAGTGCCTTGACAAGAGAACAGAGCACTTTCTCAGCAGCAGGACAAGCTTGTCAAGGCTGCAGGTGATGGGAGTTTTGCAGATTTTGAGGCCGACCTGATACCCAGTCTACACATCAAATCCTGGTTCCATCACTTCCTGGATGTGTGAACTGTGAAATGTAGCAGCTTCTCTAAGCCTGTTTTCCCAGCTATAAAATAGATTTAATATGAGCATCCAAGGGTTCCCTCAAGACTTTACGCCGGCTTCCTTGCAGACCACTTGGTCCAGGACCATCTCTGAAAGGATGGTGCAGATGGTAGGGAACATCTCTCGATGGATGTCCTAAGGAAAGGCTCGGTGTGGCTCTGGGGCCTTGTTGAGGTGTCCCCGCCCTGCTCCCTCCCCGACTGTCAAAGGCCTGTGTAATCTCATCTCTCATGGACCCCAGGACCCAGAGGCGGGGCCAGGGCTGGAGACTCAGAGACCAATCGATACATTATTTAACAGCAAGAATGCAAATGAGGACAAATTAATTAAGGCACTCCCCCCCCCTTCCCACTCCTCTCCCCCTCAATCTCTCCACTGTCCGATTGCTGACAAATTCTCTAGAAAATATCAAAACAGCCTCTGGCTGGAACCTGCCATGGTGAAGTCCCATTATCTATTATTGATGCAGACCTTGACAAGCTCTCTTTAAGGAAGATGCACAGAGAGAGAGAAAGAGAGAGCTGCTAATCTGTGTTTAAAGGCACAGACTCTCATTCCCCAGGACATTGTGCATGACACCAGCTGTAGCCCATATTGCCTGCCACTCAGTGCTCAGAGCTCAGGGCCAAAGGATGCATCTAGCCACAACAGGGGAGATCCCAACAGAGTAGCCAGGGGTGTGTCTTCTGACTCTCACCAGCTTTCCCTAGATTGACCTCAGTATCCCTTCAGGGAACCCGCTGAGAGCTAACTATTCCAGCCCAACCAGGGGTCAGACATGAGTGCCAGAGAAAAACCAGAGAGTTCTGATCCCTGCCTCGGTTACCCAGAGGAAATTTTAGGGCAAGGATGCTGTCTGTATGATGTCACCGTAATGACCCACAAAATATTCCATACCATGAGCAATCCCTAATGTCTCCTCTGGACCTTGGGTGATAGTCATGTATTCTGTGAGTTCACACTGTTCCTGGTCCTGTCCTAGCAGGGAGGCTGACCACAAGGGAGGCTAGGAAGGAGACAGACCATAGGAAAACTCTCTACCTTCCTCTCTCCAACTGCTGTCAACCTAAAACTTCTCTAAAAGGAAAGTCTGTTGCATAGTTCATACTCTAACTGAGCATGATGGTTCTCACTGTAACCATGGAAGGACAGTTGAAAGTTCAAGGCTAGCCTGGGCTACATAGTGAGTTCCAGGCTATCCTGGGCTAAAGAGTGCAATCTTGTATTTTAAGAAATGGACACATTTAAGCTTTTGTACTCAGGACAAGGAGTGTTGCTTAGTGATTGATTGTTTTCTCAGCACACACAAGGCTGAATTCATCCCTAACACCGCATAGAAAGTAAACACAATTTTCAAATAAATCAAATAAGTCATAGGTCAGATGCATTGGCTTATTCCTACATTCTCAGCACTCTGAAGGCTGAGGCAGAAGGATTGCTTCTGATCTAGGGCCAGCCAGGGCTGCATGGTGGGTTCCAGGCAAGTCTATGTTGCAGAGTAAGAACATAATTAATTTATTAAATGAGCTCTCCCTGGTGACATTTGGAGAAGGTGGAAGGACATGCAGCAAATGGGAGTCTGTGACCAGCATAGCTGACGGTGGCAAGGGGGCAGGAGAGCAGATGGGGAATTGCTGGAAGCTTCCAGAATTGAGGCTGCAGGCAGCAGGGGAGTGCTGTCCATGGGACTACTGGTTTGGCTACAGGAGCAAATCTGGGGTGCACAAGTTTAAAGCTCCCAAGAGAAGCAGAGTCTTTGGGAGGTGGGGGACCCCAGATTCATTGCCTGCTTCAGCAGAGAATCATAGCAGTGGATCACAAACCCGAATGCCTTGATGGGGACAGCAGGTCACCTAAGGGAGAGGGAGCAGGAAGGACTGTGGCAAAGTGGACCATAGGCCCAGTTCTGAACATGCAGCTGTTCCTGGTCCCCCATCAGTCCATCAGTCTCACAGGAATTGGGGCCCTGGCTTCAGGTTTTTTCCAGTCTTTGAGGAGAAACACAAATTGAATTTTAACCCAAGATTACTCAAATTTAGAGCATGGACAGTAAATGCGTACTTTATAAAACATCGTCAGGCCAAGCCAAGCCTGTTGGCAGGCCAGTCCTTGCCCAACAGCTATAATAAGCAACTTGACCTTTGTAGAGGTAGAAACCGGGTGCTGGGGTGTGTGGGGGGGCTTTGGTGGCACCCTTGATCCTGCTGCTTGGTCCCAAGTCCCTTAAATGAGCTGATAGTTTTATAGACGCAGCAGAGTTAGGGTCTGGGCGTGTAATCCAAACACCATGTGGGAGGATTCAGTAGGTGGGTAGCATTTGTGAGCTTGAGTTTGATATCCAGAACCCACATGAAAGAAAGAGAGAGAGAGAAAGAAAGAGAGACAGAGAGAGAGAGAGAAAGAAAGAGAGGAAGGAAGGAAGGAAGGAAGGAAGGAAGGAAGGAAGGAAGGAAGGAAGGAAAGAAAGAAAGGATGGGCTGCAGAGATGGCTCAGCGGGTAAGAACACAGACTGCTCTTCCAGAGGACCTGAGTTCAATTCCCAGCACTTACATGGCAGCTCACAATCACCTGTGACTCCAGTTGCAGTGGATCTGATTTCCTCAGAAAGACACGCAGGTAAAACATTAATGCACATAAAAGTTAAAAAACAAAGAAAAAGAAGCCAGGAGGTAGTGGTGCACACCTTTAATCCCAGCACTCAGTGTAGTAGGAGGTTTCTGGCCTGGTCTTTTGGGCCTAGCCTCAAGGTTTAGGCTGGCAGACCCACAGACCCGCAGAGACAGGTACACAGATGCTTTCAATAGTTTTAGGCTGATTGGCATAAGGCCCAGGCATATAACTTGCTAACTCTTTACCCTTAATCTAACCCATGACTCTTATCCTGTTCAGCCATGCAACTGGGTACCTTTTCTCAGAGCAGCATAGTTGTCCTCTGTTTCTTCTGGCTTCTCTCTGACATTCTGCTGTTTCACCTGTTCCTAGAGTCTTCTAGTCTGGTAGCCCCGCCCACACTTCCTGTCTGCTTTTGGCCAATCAGCGCTTTTTATTAAATCAGTGGGTGAGACAATTATTTACAATGGAACAATATAATCTCCCACAACTCAGGAAGGAGAGGCAGGTGGATCTTTGAGTTCAAGGCCAGCCTGGTCTACAGAGCAAGCAAGTTCTAGGAGAGCCAGAGCTACACAAAGAAACTCTGTCTCAAAAGAAATTAATAAATTCAAAATAAAAAAAAAGAAGAAGAAAGAAAAAGACAGAAAGTCAAGACAAATGTGATATTACACACCTATAACCCCAGCACTCGGGAGGCAGAGCCAGGTGGAACTCTGTGAGTTCAAGGACAGCCTAGTCTACAGAGTGAAACTCAAAAATAAATAGTTAAATTTAATAACAATAATTTTCGAAAAGACATGTACACACTTGTACGTCAGGGGCTAGGGAGGAGATAAGCAAGTATCTGGCTTGCTGACCAGCTGTTTGCCTGATGCATGAGTTTCAGGCTCAGAGAGATTGTCTCCAAAACAAGGAGGACCACGCCCACTGGACAACACTGGAAGCACACAAACACACTCAACATACTCTTAGATACTCATTCACACACAACACTAGCACACACACATTCGCTCTCACACACTCTCAGACCACCCCCTCACACACACACAGAATGTTTCTTTAATCAGGACAGGTTGTGGCAAGCCCTCTACAGTTTCCTTCCTCCTGCAGAGGCACTGTGGGCTGGGTGCTACCCTTCAAAGAGACAATGGTGGTTCAGTGAGGCCAAGCAGTTTTCTAGGGTCACACAGCAGCCAAAGAGACAGAAATGGACTAAAGAGCCTGTGTAAAGGCGGAGCAGCCTCCACTGGGCTCCCAGTGCTCTACTACAGAATGGAAACAGGGAGGGGGGGCTAGGGACTGGACTTCCTATATAGCTTCTCAGACAGCACCCAAAGTGTGACACAGCTCTAGAGTTCAAAAGGTCCTAAATCACAAGATCACCACCGATGCTGCAGACCAGGGAAGCTGCCCGCACCCTTCTCCGCTCCTTGCTCTTCTGCCTTCAGAACCAGCTACGTATCTTCTGGTTTCCCTCCATCTGTGTTCCCACTGTTCCAGCTCCTCTCGCTGTGTGTTTGTCTTGTATGAAACCAAGCTGGCCCCAAATGTGTGATCCTCCTGCCTCAGCTTCTTCTGTGTTAGGATTATAAGTATACACTACCATCCCTGGTTCTTTCTTTAATTTGACGACCCCCCCACTCCCTTTTGAGAGAGTTTCATGTAACCCAGGCTGGCTTGGAACCTATTATGTATCTGAGGCTGGCCTTGAACTCCTGATCCTCCTGCCTCTACCTCCCAAGTTGGCCACTACGCCCAACTTTGCCACTCTCTTATAAGAATCTTTGTGTTTCACTGAGCTTAATTCAGAACCCAGGAAACCCTCCTGTGTTCATTGACCATCTCATTGCTGTGTCAAAATGCCAGAGAGAAGCAACTTGAGGTGGGGAAGCTTTACTTTGGCTCAGGGTTTCAGAAGGCAGGTGACAGAAGTCACCCAGTCCCCATCACCAGCACTGGTCACATCACAGTAGCTGACCAAGAGCCAAAGACACCTACCTTCAAAACCCACCCCTTGGTCCAAGCCCCAAAGTTTCATAACCTCCCAGCTGAGGACCAAATATTCAAACACATGAGCCTGTGGGGGGAATTTCACCTTCAAACCACACCCCCCAACTTGACATCCTTGATTCAATTCTGTCTGCATAGTGCCTTCTGCTGTGTTAGGCAACACGCTCTACTCAAGAAACTAGGGCACAGTCTGCCTCCCAAAAGCTCTCCCCTGTAAAAACCGTCGCTGGGTACAAGGCAGTTGCAATGGACAGAAGGCTACCAGAATCCCAGGCAACGAGCAGCTAGGGAACCTGGGAAAAGAGATGCTGATGCCCAAACCATCATAGCCCCATTCCAGAGTCAGTCAAATGTTACCATAGTGGCCCTGATAGAACCCCCTCCTCGGTACTATTGTCCTCAACACCTCCTGGAGGATGTCCTCATCCAGCCTAGCTTCATAGTTCTGGGGGTGCTCTGAGAGCTACAGGGGCAGGGCTGGAAGAGCCCATCAGCTGGGCACCACATCCTTTTCTCCATCTATTCCTTCATACTGGATGTGCTGATCACATCCCTCCTCCGGACCCAGCCCCAGCCCAGGTACTCATGCAGCTGGAAGGTGGGCAGATGGGGCCTGTGCCCTTGGAGAACCTTCAGCTTGGCTAAGAGGCAGGAATTAAATACGCAGTCATTTAACCATACGTATGGAAAGTGTTCCCAGGGTGTGGCATGTTGAGGAATGAGAGGCCTTGCAGAGTGCTTTGTTTTTTAAGAACTGGAGATACATTTGTAAAGGTATAAAAATGAAGGTATTAGAAGAGAAAGGACCGAAAAAGAGGCAATGGCAGAGGCATAAAAGGAAGGAGGAGGGATGATGGAGTCTCTGACCTGCACCACTGACATCTCTTCTAAGGAGTCAGCTCTGTGGTCCAGCCTTAACCTCCCATCCACTGGTGCTGGTCTGAGGACTGGCCCATTCCCTTCTGAGCTCTCCATTTCTCAATCTCCTCTCTTCCCTCACTACCACTTCTCCGGGGGAAAAGACCTCATCTTGGAGTGTTGCCTCCGTAATTCTGCTGATGCACACACACCCTGTCACTGGCCTCAAAAGTTGGGTGGGACCTTTAGCTGGAATTCATAGAGCCAAAGGGATCTGGGTGCTTTCCAATGTGCTGAATTGCAAGATGCCGTGTTGGATTATGGTGCTGGACAACCCGTCTCCAGGCCCAGTCCCCTAGCAAGTGGGCAAAGTCAGTCCCCAGATCTCAGCTACTCTGCCTTGTTAGCTCCTGGTATATTAAAGAGGCTCCTATGTGTCTCAGGATCCTTCCCTGGACTGGGCTATGGGCATTTTAGGACAGAGTCATAACCAAGAGCGGTCTGGGCATTGAGTGTATGTCCCACAAGGACACTGGTGTGAATGGTTGTGGATGTGTTGCAAGGAATCAGGGCCTTGCTAATGCTTTCAAATGATGCCTGTGGTAGGGCTGGCACTGGCCTCATGGCTGAGGTCCAAGGCTGCAGGCACCTCACAGGGGTGTGCCATCCTGCCACTCCATGGCGGATACTGGCTTTCCGTCCTTGTCCATGGTGGAGAGGACTCCTAGGTCTTCCACCATCCAGAGCACTCAGCCAAGCGCAAGGAAGGGAATTCTGGAGAATCTAACAGCTTGTCATGCATGGCCTGTTCTCTCTCTCTCTCTCTCTCTCTCTCTCTCTCTCTCTCTCTCTCTCTCTCTCTCTCTCTCTCCAGTAACCTTAGGCAAGTAGGTAAGTTAGTTACCTCTAAGGGCCTCTGCCTTCTCATCTGTGCAAAGAGAATACACACTTCACAGAGTCATTATGAAGCTAAATGATTAAAATGACATGTGCATCTACTGGTTTTAGGACTGCCACCAAGCCACTCGATGACCTTGAGAGTCCCTTCCACTGAGAATTGAGAGAAGTGGCCCTAGTGGCCTCTCCCATTCCTTCCATGTACATGCGTTGTGACTGCCATGAGCTGCTGTCACCTTACCATCACCCCCTTTTCTATCACTTGGTAGACTGCGACCTTCTGCAAGGTTAGGGCCACCCTGACCCTGGGAAGAACGGCCACCATGGCCAACAGAACTGAAAAGAGCACTTTCCCTGAGCAAAACCCAGTGCAAGGCCAGGAGCCACCCACTGTGGAGGGAAATTTGGGATAGTGAAGTGACCAAAACAAACAAACAAGCAAAAAACCCCAAAGGATAGTATCTCCCTCTACCCCAGGTCAGAGGTCATTCCATATCAAGGTCAGATGGGGAGAGCCCTGCTTTCAGATTAGCCAGGAAAGCTCATAGATTTAAGAGCTTATGGAGTGTTTAATTAAAGAACGCTGTTATTTTTGAAAACTTTTCTCTCTGTATTGGTCCTACTTTGAAGGCATTTGCTCTGATGAGGCATCAGGGGAAGGTTGGAGAGGTCACGAGCAGGGAAGAGAAAGAAGATGGGGAAAGATACGGTTGCAATAGTGGGACAATCACAAGCAGGCTGTCATGTGACAAGATGCATCCAGACACCTGGCTCCTTGGGTCTGCAATGGGGGGGACCCAGCTCTGCCACCTGGGGTCTCCTAAAAGATGAGTAACCCGCATAAGGACTAGAGCGCGCCGCAGCCCACCCTGGATGACTGTCTCACCGTGTTCTGGCTACCGTCCTCTCAGTGTGTTCTCTCACCAAGAAAAGCAGCTGAGGCTGGAGTGACGGATCAGGCTGGGCCCCAGGCAAGGAGCTTCTGGGGTAGACAGCTCCATCCCTCAGGAAATCTCCTGAGACTTCACAAATGGCCCCAGCTTTCTGCCGCTCGGCCGCTGGAGTGCTGCCTCAGCAAAGCTGTGTTTGCTCCTGAGTTTTGCAGACGGGGAGCAGACACTAGCTCTCAGCCCTCCCTGACTGTCCCTTGGCATCTCTTCCTCCACAGCACCTAGCTGCCCTGAGGCTCCCAAACTTCAGCAGCTGCCCACCATTCCCAAAGAAATACCACCACTTCCGGGTCCTGTCTTCAAGTACCAGGATGAGCGAATCGGATTAGTAGGTGTGCCCATCTTGTCCTATCAACGATGACCACGGCAAGAACTCTGGGGTTCGAGACCTCAACCACAAAAGTGAGGGCAGAGGGTGCTCTGGGGTCCCGACACAAAGGCCTGTGGCCATGGAAGAGCCAGTAGGCTAGGTAGTTAGTTGGTCTAGCCCCATTTAGCGCCACAAAGCGGGTGATGCTGGCTGCACTGCTGCCCTCCCTGTCTTCCTCACAGTGAGGTGTGAGAGTCACCACAGAACCAGGAGTAGGTCTCACACCTCAGACTCCCAGCCCTTCCCCTGGGCATGCCTCACTCCACTTACAGAAAAAAAGTGTATGTCCCAGGTAGGGGCTGACCCAGGCGTTCCTGATTTAAATGCAGATTGTGTTGTTCTGAGGTAGTGGGGCCTGCAGATCAAGAGATGTCAGAGTGGAGAAGATGCCTTGTTGCCCCACATGTGGGGCGCAATGGCAGAGCTTGCCTAGCATGCACACAGCCCTGGGTTCTAGCCTCATCATTAAAAAACAGAGGGAGGGAGGGAGGGAGGGAGGGAGGGAGGGAGGGAGGGAGGGAGGGAGGGAGGGAGGGAGGGAGGGAGGGAGGCAAATATAAGAAGAGGAAGCAGAAGGGGAAGGCGGATGTGCTCACAGATCCTCAGAGGAGGGGCTTCTTCATTCAGAACATAAATGGAACAACCAGGGCTGGCCAGGCCACTGAGGGTGAGAAAGATAGGGTCAAGCCTTCCTGTTTCTCCTGGGAAGCAGCAGGTGAAGCAGGGTGAGCTCATTCAAAGGACTGCAGACCCTGTGATTTAACCGGGGCACTCCCACATGGGAACAATAGATATGAGGTGGAGCCAAACATCAAAACCACGATAGACAAGGCTGTATTGAGACCAGAGAGCAGAGGAGCCAGTGCTGACCAAAGAGGTCACAAGGCTGCCCTCTAAGCAAGCTTTTATTGATTGCTAGGGTAGGCGATCTGGTCACTTTCGCTGGTTATAGGCACAGACTCAAAAGATATTTTCTTTCTTGTGCATAAACATCTTGGCCTTGGGGGTGGCGGGCTAATGGGCAGTAGCTTAACCCAGGACTGCAGAGTCCTTCTGTCTCTGCTGAGGTCTGAGTGTCTAAATGTCCTGGTACTTGTTCCCTCTGGGCCTCACGACAAGGCTGGAGGTGCTGAGCCCCTAAGAGGCATGGGGTAGATAAGACACACCATCTTCATTATAGTCGTGAACAAAGTATTTTACTTATTGTTTTGTTTTGCATATGTTTGTATGCAAGTGTATGGTGCAGATGTGTGTGAATGTGTGTTTATCTGTGTGAATGTAGTTTGCATATGTAAGAAGGCACATGGGCACACACAAGAGTCTCAGGAATCCTGATCTGTCCCTCTCCCCTTTATTTCCTTGATATAGTATCTCTCTTTGAAGCTGGAGCCAGGCTGGCAGCCTGCAAGCCCCAGAGATTCTTGCCTCTGTCCCCATAGTGCTGAGATCACAGGTGCACAGGGCTATGACTTATTCTTTTATGTGCATTTTGGAGATTTGAACTCAGGTCCCCATACTTGCATAGCAAGAGTTCTCACCTAATGAGCCATCTCCCCAAACCCCAAAACATTTTTAACTATTAATTTTACTTACATGTACATGTGTGTACCTCTGCGAGTTTACATGCACCGTGTAAGGAGTCTGAAAAAGCCAAAGAGGGACATCAAATTCCCTGGAACTGGAGTTACAAGCAGTTGTGAACCACCACGCAGGCACAGAAAGCCTCACTCAGGTCCTTTGCAAGAGCAGTAAGCATTCCTAACTATTGAGCCATTGTCTTTCCAGCCCCTCCCCCACCGTGTTTAAATGAACGACTGTGTATATGCAGAGCTACACCTATTCCCACCCAAAAGTTAAGACAGAATAGCAGACAGACCCAACCTAGAGGTCGAGATGCCAAGTCCATTTCCAGTGCCATCTGGCCCCGGTAAAGACTCAGTATTTTAGCAAAAGCCGGCTTTGTACTTCTTCAGTGCGTTTTAGGCAGCTATTACCATAACCCACACATTGGACATGTTATCCACAGTGAGCTAGTGGGGACTAAGAACTACGGGCCAGCTGTGTGGATGCCAAAATGAATGACTTTAAATCAAGTGAGAGCAGATGAGGTGAGTTTTCTCTGACAGACTGCCTGCCTTGACTCTGGGGACTGGGTGAGGGAAAATATTTCATTAGCCTTCTGTCCCCTTGTTGCAATCCTGAGCTTCCCCTCCTAGCTGTCTGATACCTGGCCCTGAAAAGACTAAGGCTGGTCGATAGTATCTCAGGGTGTGGGGAAGTAAAGGGGGTATTTGGGAGCTGTACTTGCCACCCGTGTGTGAACCTGAGTTCAATCCCCAGAACCCATATAAAAGCCTGGCATAATAGCACAGATTTGTAATCCCAGTGCTGGGGAAACAAGAGACAGGAAGAGCCCGAGGCTCAGTATCCAGGCAGCTCTGTGAGTCTGCATCTGAGGCCAATGAGAGGCAAGATGGGCCGACACGCTGTCACAGCCCTTAATCCCAGCACTCGGGAGGTAAAGGCAAGCAGGTATCTGTGAGCTCAAGGCCAGCCAAGGCTAAATAGTGAGACTCTGTCTCCAAACAAAACAAAATAAAAGCAAGGTGAAGAGCTACTGAGGAACCCCCCACAGACACACACACAGGCATGCACACACTTATCTACACACTCAGTACACAAAGGAGATGATTAGGGCGTGGCTCTAGATTGAGGCTATTAGCCCACTGGCAAGTCTTTACCGCCTGGGAAGAGCAGTCTATCTTGGAGCAAAACTCCAAGATAACAAAGTATCCACAGTACATAATATAAAAATGATTAACACAGAAGGTGAAGTCTAGGAGAAGGGACATGGGTACCAAGTTTGTGGGCAGCAACTGGCACCTGCACAGCTGAAGACTGGCGGTCTCCTGAGGGAGGGTGCCAACTAGCACGACGGACAGCCAGGCTATCATTTCCATACCCACACAGCCTGCCTGGTATACTTTCACCTAGCTCCATCAACAGACATCTCCCAATACCCCAGAAACTGGATCTGCAAACCCCAAGCCAGTACTGGGCGGGGCTTAAGAAAAAAGAATTTGTGTGGCTTGCCCAGTGGAAATTGGGCACCTCTGCTATCTAACTGGGAGGCCTGAGGCAAATGACAGAGAATTTCAGAAAGATTTTTTTTTGTCCAATCTCTTCAGTTTTCCCTTCTTCTGATGTCCAGAGAGGTAGAGACATGCCCCTGGGCTCCAGAACTAATTGGTGTTCCATGTACCAGAGGACAGAATTCTGGTTCCGAAGATCCACATTAGCTCCATCCGCTAAAGGCCAAAAGCAGCATATTCCCTGTGATGGAACAGCCCAAGCCCCAGCAGCTGAGCAGAGGGAGCCAAATCTTCCACAGCCCCTCACACTGGCCTCCTTGGGCCTCTGAGCAGCCTTTGTGCCTGGACTTTGGCATGCAGTTCTCTCTATAGGCATGCTTTATTTGTTGGTCAGGCTTTTGTTTAGACAAGTCCTCTCAGAGACAACCTGGGCAAACTTAGCATCCCACGGGCCCTGCTAGAGGGGTCTCCTGACCACATAGAAAAGCAGGGAAGAAAGGCAAGACCCTGGAGGGACCCCAATTGATGGGGCTTTTCTTCAAGCACAGCAGTGAAGTGCCCAGCCAAGCAGAGGTGGGGATGGCTCCAGCCACTTTTGTACAGCTGTGCCCTTGCGAGCAGGGAAGAAGTATTGGATGCCAAGCACTTTAGCTGTTGTCCACATGTCCCCTCTGGATAACACAGGGACAGATGCCACTTTGTGAGAGCAGAGCCACAAACTGGGCAGAGCTCAAAGAGGCCATGGAAACTCCAGTGCCAGGGGAGGGGAGCAGGACAAGCTGAGCAAGAGCTGTACAGCAGAGCATGGCAGTATCCCAAGGTAGATGCCACTGCCCAGAACCTGCTCCATCAAGCTATTACCTGAAAGGGCTGGTGTGTTCCAGAGACAGGTTGGCTTAGGTTAAATCCTTGGGCATGACACTTTAGCCATAGTCCACATGTCCCCTCTGGGTCACCTCAGCTACCCATCTATGAAATGGGCTGCAAGAAGACAGCATGAAAAGATAAATGTATCCTACTCACAGAGAAGGCTCAAGGACTGTTTCTGTTAAGATGACAGCTCCAGCCTATTGTTAGTGGTGTCTGAACCTTGGACCTCCTGCTTGCAAGCAAGCACTCCAGCACCAAGCTACACCCCACCCCTTCAGCTTTGCTTAAGCAGCCAGGCTCTTGCATTCTGCACTCTAGCAAGACTCCACTTCCCTTGGCTTCTGGAAGTTTCTGTGTCTGCTTGATAGTCCAGGTTTGTGCACATGCTCTGGCATAGTCTCCCTACTTCTTCTTTGCCTAGATAAGTCTTACCAAACCTCTAGTCTTGCATCTCATGGTCACTTCCACCAGCAAGCCCTGGATCATGTTGCATGTGTGTGCTTCATGTACCTCAGCCCTCCTTCCAGGCTGCCGGACTCCTTTCTTCCTGTAACATGAGCTCCCCAGGGAAGAATCCCTTTTGTCTCATTGTCTCCCAGCATCCCTTTCCTGCCTGCCCGCCTGCCTGCCTGAATGAATGAATGAAGTTGCACTACACATGGATACAGTTGGCATACTGGAGTGCTCCATCCCAGACATTAGGATCATGGTCACCAAGTAGGGGTTGGCAGGTGTCAAATGAGATGTGGGTTCTCTTGCTAATCACAAGCATTGAGACTGGCTTGCTTAGGGTTTCCAGGGGAGATGTGGCGTTCCCTGGAAAATGTAGTCTTTTAAAAGAAGACTCAAATCCCAATGCAGGCACTTTCTCTTCCCTAACTGGCTCCCCTATGATTAAAAAAAATATACATGTATCACAGGACGTGGGGGAAAATTAACCATGATGTTCCAGTCCCAAGCCCAGGCCAGGTGATAAATATTTTAAGAGCAACAAATGTTAATTTTTAAAAAGCTACTCTAAATCTAAAACATGTTTTACATCTCTCTGACTTTTTTTAAAAAAAAGTAATCCTCTCTGTGCAGTTCATAATTCCTTCCCCATGACATTATCTTCATAATAATATTTTCAATTTATAATTTATTGGGTTCCCCCTTGAGATGGACATCACTCAGTTTTGATCTAAAGAATACAATCAACAAAATTAATATTTAAGTCTAGAATGATCTAAATGTAAAATCTAATCTTCAGGAATGGTCTTTGCAGGAGGATGTTGAAGCCTCCAAAGCCCAGGGTGGGGCATTGTGCTTTATAACTCCCACTGGGGCTGGAGAGCAGAGAAATACCACATCACCCCTCTCCTCCTCAGCCAGGACCCAAGAGGAAAAGGATCAGTGGCAATCACTTGGGTGACCCCACCGACCATGACAGCACCCCTTTATAACGTCTGCCATCACTAAAAAGCCTAGTCTCCTTCCTCTAGACCCACCCCACTACCCACACCCCACCCTCAAATAGTCAGACTCAATCCTTCCCACCAATCATGAAGTCAGTGGCTCTGACCGCTGTGCTTACAGCCCAGAACAAGGCCTGTTTTCACAATAGGAACTCAGTTAATGCCTACACTGACTTGTGTAGGAGCTCAAGAGGGCTGGAGGTGGGGCTGCCCCAAACTGGAGAATCTCTTTGAGTTTCTCTTCTTGGCCTTTTAATGTATCATGCAAATGAGTGTTGAGGGTTTTCATTCTTCTTGTATAGAACAGAACTGTAAGGGCGCAGTGAGTTAGTGGGATCTGAATATTTCACCTAAATCCCAGGGCATTCGGAAAGCCTCCACATCTACCCATCCCTCATGAAAGGCTTCATCTTTCCTCATTTTGAGACTTTGTGATGTGTGTAGGTGTGGGTGTGGATGCACATTGCTCTGGAGCACACATTTGGGCGGAGAACAGCCTCGGGGTCAGTCCTCACTTCTACCTTGTATGAAGCAGTGTTTCCTGAAGTTTTCTCTGTACACCGGGATAGACTGAGAGCATTGGGGTGTCCTGTTTCAGATTCCCATTTCAATATAGAAGTGCTGGAATTGCAGATGTGTGCTACTGTGTCCAGCTTTATGTGGGTTCTGGGGACCTGGACTCAGGTCTTCAGACTTTATCCTCTGGGCCATCTCCCCAGCCTAGAAATGGTTTATTTACTTATTTAGTTTGTTTGCTCTCTCTCTCTCTCTCTCTCTCTCTCTCTCTCTCTCTCTCTCTCTCTCTGTGTGTGTGTGTGTGTGTGTGTTAGATAGTGTCTCTTGTATCCAAGGCTAGCCTTGAACTTTCTGTGTTGCCAAGGATGACCTTGAACTCCCAATTCCCCTGCCTCTGCCTCCGAGTACCAAGATCACAAGCACTAAGATTACAGCCACTCAGAGTCTCATAGAGGGTTTTTGTCAAAACATAAAATGGGGACTGTGGTGTGGCCAGGTGGTAGAACACTTGACCAGCGTGTCTCAAGCCTGGGGTTCCATCTCAGGAACACACACACAGGTGAGAACCCAACAGGAACACCTAAACTCCTAGATCCATCATCACAGGGTCACCAGAGAAGGACCAGATGCTGGTGATAGTTTCTCTGGGGAAACGTGAAGAGATTTCCACAAAGACAAGGGGTAAGGAGGAACTGAGAGCTAGGGGTAGAAAAGATGTGCATGTACGGGGGCCATAACCAGCACGTGGATTTCATTCTAAACTCTCCTCAGCCAGGCACAAGGACATACTCCATAATCCCAGCATTCAGCAGGCACAGGCGGGCAGACCTGGTGTAGCCTAGTGTACATAGCGAGTTCCAGAACAACGGGGGTTACGTAGAGAAACCCTGTATCAAAACAGAAAACAACCAAACAAATAAATAAATAGACTCTTTTCTCGTGGTTCATGCTGGGATTCACAGAACACCCAAAGCTGAGGCTATCAACCAGTGTTTGTCTTTGGTGTGAGTCTACATGCATGTGTGTCTTATATAAGTGCCTGTGCTCAGGTAGGTGTGCATTGGTGTGCATTCAAGAATGTGTGTGTGTGTGTGTGTGTGTGTGTGTGTAAGAGAGAGAAAGTGTATTAGTATGAGTGTGTGAGTGGGTGGGTGTGTGAGTGTGTGTGGGTGTAGGTATGTGTGCATGTTTGTATATGGGGAGCCCAGAGATTGATTTTCTGCACCCCCCCATCATGTTCCACTTTATTTGCCTAGATGGGTTCTTGTTGTAGTGAGGTTTCTTGGTCCCGGGCAGCCAGAGGCCTAGACCCACAGACATGCCGCGCCAGACCCCTTAGCCACCCCTCTTAGTCACCTGCTGCTGCTCAGGCCCCCAGAAATGACTCAAACGCTTATATTAACTTCATGCTGTTTGGCCTATGGCTCAGGCACATTGCTAGCTTGCTCTTAGATCTTAAATCAACTCGTTTTTATTAATCTGTCTGCCACGTGGCCCGTGGCTCACCTGTGTTCTTTACATGTTGTTCTTTGGGCAGCTTGCTCGGTCTGCCTGACTCCGCCCTGTTTCTCTTACTTGTGTTCTTATTTTTCTTCTTATTTCTTTTACGGTGCCTGTCATGGCCCAAAACAGCTCTTTTATTTAAAGATTGATATTCACAACATATAGAAAGGCATTCTCACATCAGTTCTCTCACTGAATCTGGAGTCCACCAGCTGATGGAGCCTGGCTGGCCAGATTGTCAGGGATCCACCTGTCTTTGTCTCCCCAGTACTGAGATCTTGTACATTCATCACCGTGTGTGCTTTTTACATAAGCATGATAGAGATCCAGACTCAGCATAAGCAGCAGAAACTTCAGCAACCCAGCCAACTCCCTAGTTCCTTGTCGAGTCATTTTAAACAGGGTCTCATATAGTCCAGTCTAACCTCAGACCTGCTATGTGTTGGAGGCTGGCCTTGAACTCCCGATACTTCTGCCTCCACTTCCCAAGGGTTGTTACATGTGTTCCAAGATCACAGTGGGATTACAATTTAGAATTTCTTTTACATTGAGAGTAGGAGTCTGTGGGGGTGGTACTTGATTTTCTCATGCTCACCCATAGGAGCACAAATGCAGTCTTAACGCTTAAGAGATAACGGTATTCCCAGATTGGTTTATTGATTGACTAACGATTAGTCGCTTCTCTGATGTTGGTTGATTAACAGTCTCGTGTCGGGAAATGGGTGGCGTCCTTCTGGTGGGCACAGAGTGAGCAGAGAAAGGGTGTCAGGTTGGAACAGTGTCTGTAGAGAGCATTGAGCTCGCCTTCAGAGCCCTGCTGCAGGCTGGAGGAAGGGAGTATATTTCCGGGCAAAGTGATGTTTCTCCTCATGATGTGTTAGCCCCAGCGGAAGGGATGCTGCTTAATATGCTTACCGATACACAGGGTCAAAATCCACCCTTTCTAGCAGACCTTGAAAACTGCTCAAAATGTGGGATTTATTCAAATAAAATGGATTTATCTCTGCATTCAAAAGGAGACACTGAGCGAGCGGACCCACAGCAGATGAAAAGGCTTGCGCTTGTGCACCCCTTCTTTCTTTTCTTGCCTCAGGAACAGCTCCTTTCCTTGTTAGTAACAAATGCGATTCTACCAGGCCTCAGTGACCTGTCCCTGAGATGCCCATGATCTTCCCGGCACTGATTCCTTTGAGAAGCATCACAGATTGGGTGCAGACAAGGCCTGGGGGCATGATGGTGGCGGTTGTACAGCAAAACCCCAGAGAGAAGATTCTGAGCTGATTAGGAGGAGGAAGTTGAGGGACATACTTGAAGCTGGTGAAGTTGGAAACAGAGCCCAAAGCAGGGCAGAATTACAATTTAAAAGAAAATCTGAAGGAAGAAAAGAAAATCAAAAAACAAAAATAACGGGAGGTGTGGGGAGTACATGAAGCTGGAGAAAAATCATTTTAGTGTTGAAAAAAAAGGCTTTGCCTACTAGGAAAAAAATGAATGCAACATCTAAAAATATAAATAGCTCCAGAAAGGTTTTCATAAAATATTTAGGACAAGGAGGGGCCTTAGGAATTATATAGTCTGGTGGTTTAGAAATTTTTTTGTTGTTGATGTTAATTTTAGCATCAGAACTTTTTTTTCTTTAAGAATAAAGTTGCAGAGTCTAGGAAGACCTCCCAACAGGAATGGGGGAGGGGGACTGGGCACCCACGGGTCTCATCCTCCCCCACTTTCCATTCTTCACACCTCTGTGGCCTCTATTGAGAAGCTACCATTGAAAAGCTGCTGTCTTCCTTCCCTTACGCCACAGAGGCTCACTAGTCCTGAGAACTACAGCCAAGCCACATGTATGCAAGCCTCAGGCTTTCCTAATGGCTGGCCAGTGCTGCTCAGTGACTTTCACAAAGCTCTGTGGCCATATTGTGTGTATGAGTTGGAGATCCTCAGCCTGGGCCCTGCAAGTCCAGTGGACCCACTGCCTCCATCCCTTACCATTCTGCCAGTTTTCTCCTCTGTCTAGCACCAATAGTCATGGAGCTGCATGACTGGGAGTAGAATGTGCCAGGAGCTAAGTGCACTGAACAAGGAGCAGGTCATCTGCTAGGTGGTAACGCTGGCCCAATCCTTACCTTAGGTTCCTCAGAAGGGAAGCTGTGAAAATCTAAAGGCCAGAAGGTTCTGGAAGCTGCTAATGTTTAGTCTATAGTAAGTGTTTATTGGTCATAGTAACCACTGTCGTTGCTAAAACAGAAGGGAGATCATTATTGCTATTTTAAGGGACTGGGTGATTTTCTCAAAGCCACTAACTGGCCCTGACTCTGGATCTCTTCCTCTGAGCTCAGACAACCCACCCAGGCACCAAGTGAGGGTCCAGGTGGATTCCAGGCCACCCCGCAAGAAGCAAGAAAGGCACACCCTCCTGGGTCCTCTCCCAGGCACCCCAGTGCTGGAGCCTAGTGGGGCATTGCTTCTGTGGACTCTGCTGCCCTCTAGTGGTTTCACCACCACCACTCCGCCTGCCGGACAGGGGCTACCCATCATCATCCAGTTTGACATTAGCACCATCTGAAACGACCCTTTGCCCAGAACAGATGTCAGCCACGGACTGGAGCAGCCATTAGCTCCCTCTTCTAGCTTTGGAATGAGGATGTAACTAGAAACAGAGCATAGAAAGTGGTCAATCAAGGGATATCCTAGAATCTTTGGTCAGGTGTCTTGGCTATTCGTGTATGCACATAAATGTTGTGTGGGTTGGGACCATGTGGAGTCAGCCTAGATATATATGAAGGAAAACAAAAGATGTCATCCTAGAATGTACTCTGCAAATCCAAAGTGACACTGAGGTGAGAGTTAGGGAAATAGAGAACCCTTTCCAGATGTTTTACAACCATCCACATCATCTTTGCACATTGAAGTCCAGAGATAGGCAGGCGTGCAAATGGATGGAAAACTCTGCACAGCGCCTACAAGAGTGAATTCTCGCCATCCTATCTGTCTGAATAGGAATTGGCTCTCTCCAGGCGGTATCTCTCGGTTCTCAAGGCAGTAGATCTGGGACATGAGCTGTAAGCAAATCCTCCCAGGGACCAGTCACCGTGGGACAGTTGGATGCAGCCTGCTTGGTGGCCCTCCTGACTCCCACTCCCTTCATGTCCTGGTCATCTGAACTGCCTGGAACTTGTCCATCAGCTATTACTACTCTCAGGACATTTGTTGGATAAAACCCTGGGACCCAGTAAAAGCACTGTCTAGCTGCCCATGATGCCAACTGCATTAGCATCAGAGATTGAGGTGTCTGAACTTAGACAACCCCCTTAGATGACCAGAAGACAAAAGATTGGGACTCACTGGAGTAACTAGGCACCCCTAGAAGCTATGTCCATAGAGATCATGGGGTGAACATGGAGACATACAAGGAGACGAGTCCATGGGCCCCAAGGGAGAAATAGTCTCAGCGGGAGGCTGCACAAGGCAGACAGTGGGTCAGGCACAAGGAAGAACTAGAAAAAGGGAGAGAAAAGGTATCTGTCAGGGGTGGAGGAGTGGAGAAAGCCCAAAGCTATACTTCAGTGAACAGAAAGAGGCTGGGGGTGTCGATCAGTCCACAGAGGGCTTGCTTAAAATGCACAAATTCCTAGGGTCAATCCCCAGCACTACATAGACCAGGTGTGGCGGTGTGGCATGGCGGTGTGGCGTGTGGTGCACACCTACAGTTTGGGGGGTAGAGGCAGGAGGGTCAGAATCCCGAAGCCATCCTGGCAATACAGTGAGTTCAAAGCCAGCCTGAGCTACAGTCTCAATGAAGATAAAAACAAAGGATACTAGCCCAAAGGGGCTTATGGCTGCTTCAGTGATAACGGCCTTGCTGCCCACCAACTCCGCGGCTGGTGTTACCCAGCTCAGCCTTGAGTTCTTCAGTCTAATGGGAATGAAGTCGTATGTTGGTTTATACTGGAGAATAGGGGAGAGGATGTGGAGAGTGGGAAGTGACTGGTCTAGCTCTCCCAGGGAGAATAGGGCATCACTGCTTACCTGGTTCTGGACCAGCTGAATCTGGGCACCCCACAACGGGGAATCTGTGGGGAAACCCTCATAAACTGTGAACAATGGGTGTTATAACTGTAACTGGAAGACAGAAACAGGCTGGGAAGTCAAGACCCTCTTATTCCATCTCCGTCCAAACCTGAAAACACACTAAAGGGCCATCAAGAGAAGAAAGAATGATTTAATTGTGTGTTACTTCATGTGGTGGGATATTATAGAGGCAAGAAGCAGTTACATCCCCAAGATAGTTACATAATAAAACAATCTTATAGGCACAGTGTCCAGCCAATGATGTCAGATCCAAACTCTCCACTACATGCTGCTTAAAACCAAGCAAACCAACCTACACCTAGAGATGAAAACAGAGGTCACCTCCAGCGAGGCATGGGGCATTCTGACTGGGAGGGGTCCAAGGAAGTCTTGATGTGAGCAATGGTACTATTCTGGTCATGGGTCTTAAAAATCAATAAGGTAAAAACTTCAAATGACCCTGTTTTATGTCCTACAAACACACACAAGAGAAAAGGTAAGAGACCAGGAAGGAAGGGAGATGTGATGATGGCCAGGTGCTCCCACTGTGGCAGGGCAGAACAGGGTGATAAAGATATGTTTCTGTGAGCTGAACTTGAGCTTCTGAAGGAGCTAGAGAATGATACACGTGGAATCTGAGCTCACAGAGAGTGTAGGCATACTGGCTTTCATTCCCCATTCCCCAAACCCCAGAGTGTCTTCTCTGGCATCTCCCATTATGCTCAGCTGATTCCTGGCTCAACAATGACTATTCTCTCTCTCTCTCTCTCTCTCTCTCTCTCTCTCTCTCTCTCTCTCTCTCTCTCTCTCTCTCTCACACACACACACACACACACACACACACACACATACACACACACACACACACACACACCATTTTTTCTACAATTAATGAGTTACCCATTTTGTAACGTGGGAAAGAGCAAGAGGTATGTTAATTAAAGGAGAAACCTTATGGCTGCAGATTCTGGTGTGTGCTTTACAGGCATAAAGCAGCTTTGGTAGCAAAGCCAGGCTCCAAGGACTCTAGGGGTATCTGAGCTGGGGTGAGGGCTAGGGTTTGTAAGGCAACTATACTGCCTGGCCCCTCTAAGAGGCAGGTGGGCTTTTAGTAACACAAAAGCAGAAGCCTGGCACAGCCTCTTGAATCATCACATGGGGGTGGTACTTAATTTCTCATCTAGCTAATTGCTTCACAGACCTCCCTCCCACAACTTTCCACTAAGTTAGAAAGCAGGCGCTCTCGTGGGTTCCTCTCAGAGCCAGACAACTGCTTGAGGGAGGGGGTGCTTCAGGCCATGTGGTTAGAATGTGGTTCAGTGGCTTTGGTGACAGTTACTTCAATGGCCACAGGCAGGAGTCAGAAGCTCTACCTTCCTAGCCTCTGACTTCTCTGTCTACATGGTGTTCAACTGTGGTCCTGTCCCTTGTCCAACCCATTTGTAGTAATGTTTCTGTGCCTCGCTTGACTAGTTTTGAAGCCATTTAATCTCAAACAAACATATAGAGGCTTATATTAATTATATGTTGTTTGGCCTATGGCTCAGCCTTATTGATAGTTAGCTTTTACATCTTCCTATTGGCCAGTGGCTGACATGTATTTTATTATATTTGCTTTTTGGGTGACTGGATCACGGTTTTTTTGTTTTGTTTTACTCTGCCCTCCTTCCCCTGTATCTCTGCTAGAATTTTCCACCTGCTTCTAAACTCGGTTGCCATAAGCCAAACCAGTCTCTTTACTAACCAATGGTATTCACAGCATCACCCATTCTTCTTCATTAGGCCATTGATGGGCCCATCTATACCCCTCTCTGGTTTATAGTGAAAGACAGGCAGAAGAGCATTTAAATAATTAGGCCAGATCACTTGATGTGATGGTGCAAAAGTCTAACAACCCAGCACTTGATCAGCAGAGACACAAAGACTTCTGGGAGTTCCTGGCTTCCATAAGGAGACCCTGCCCCCCAAATAGAGAGAGGGAGGGAGAAAGAGAGGAAAAGAAAGAGAGAGAGAAAGGAAGGAAGGGAGGGAGGGAGGAATGGAGGCACAGAGGGAAGGAGGGAAGGATGGAGGCAGGGAGGGACAGGAGAAGGGAAGGAGGGATGGAGGGAGAGATGGAGGGACAGAGAGAGGGACAGAGGGAAGGAGGGATGGAGGGAGGGAGGGAAGGAGGGATGGAGGGAGGGCTAGGGATGTGGTCAGCTGCTAGGGTGCCTGTCCAGTTTGCATGAACCCCTAGATATCATCCTCAGCAGCATATAAGCCAAGCATGCTGGCTCACACCTATAACCCCAGCTCTAGGGAGGTGAAGACAGATGAAGCAGAACTTCAGGATCATCCTCAGTTACATGGTCAGTTTTAGGCCTTCATGAGAGCCAGTTTTGAAAGAAAGAAAAAAGGAAGAAAGTGTGATGGCTGTTCTTGGTTGTCAACTTGACTACGTCTGGAACTAACTAAAACCTCAAAATGGAGAGGCATGCCTGGGAGGGATTTTTGCTTAATTTGAAGTGGGAGGATCCACTTTTAACCCAGAGCTTTGAAGCAGGGTGACACATCTTTAATCTGGGTCACTCCTTCTGCTGGACGCCTGTATAAGGACATGGAAGAAGGAAGTTTGGCTCTGTGTCCTTGCTAGTAAGCCCAATCCTTCACTGGCATTAGAACCTACTTCTTCAGAATTTCATCATCTACTGAGGACCAGATGAGACATCCGGCCTTGTGTACTAAGCAACTCCTGGATTCTTGGATCTTAGTTTGATGGGCAGTCATGGTTGGACCACAGCATGTAAGTCATTCTTGTATATATTATAAATGCTGTTACTCTAGAGAGCCCTGACTAATACAGAAAGAGGGAGAATGAATGAATGAATGAATGAATGAATGAATGAATGAATGAATGAATTGCCCAAGACCACACTGCTCACAAGTGAAATTCAAGAAAGCCAGAATGCCCTAGCTTAGAGAAGAGCCCCTTCCAGGCCCATCCCCCTCTGGCACTGGTCTCCCTAAATGTGAAGGTCACAAGGTTTATTACGATGAACAGCAAAAGGGAAGCTATAAATTCTCAAGGCTCCTTTTGGGTGAAGATGGAAGAAAAGATTGTAGTAAAATTAGAAGTGAATGATCTTTTTAAGTCTACAGCACCTGCTTTTTATTGCTAGGAAAGAAAGAAAGGCACTGGAGAGACAGCTCAATGTTAAAAGCAGCGCTGTTTTTCAGAGGACCTGGGTTCAGTTCCCAGCACCCACAGGGTGGCTGACAAGCTTCTCTAACTCTAGCCACAGGTTATATAATGCCCTCTGCTGGCCTCCAAGGGCACTGCATGCACAAAATAGACACAGCAGACAAAACACCCATATACTAGGAAGGATTCATGAAGAAAGGGCCAACAGACCTGCCAAGGGCTATGCTGATCAATTTGCTTTAAGTTAGGTAAATAAAGGACAGCTGCTTGCCTTGTCAACACTATCTGGTTTGTAAACGATATAAAATTTGCCCAAGATTCTGATTGTCACCACCTCCCTATATTGAACCCAGGGCCACAGGCAAGTGCTCCTGGTAGTGTCCTAGCCTGGATGTGCCTTTTTTTAAAAAAAAATTATTCATTTATTATATATACAATGTTCTGGCAGGTGTGCCTGCAGGCCAAAAGAGGGCACCAGATCTTATTATAGATGGTTGTGAGCCACTGACTGGTTGCTGGGAATTGAACTAGGGCCTCTGAAAGAGCAGCTGGTGCTCTTAACCTCTGAGCCATCTCTCCAGCCTCCTGGGTGTGCCTTTCTTAATGCAAAGTGTGGATTAGTGGGGACAGAGGTAGAAGACAAAGCCAAGTATGCAGGGATACAATCTTTCTAGAAGACAAGATGGTAGCCCTAAACAACATTTAAATTGTACCTTTTCACACCCCAGGAGTTTCACTGCTACAGGACAAGTGCCTGTGATCTCAGCAGGGGAGGCAAAAACATGAGTTCAAGCCCCAGATTGGAAGTATCTAAGCCAAACGCTGGCTCAAAAAAAAAAAAAAAAAAAAAAAAAAAAAATCAGTAAAGCCAGGGGGAGGGCGGGGGGGGGGGTGCGGGGGGGGGGGGGGGAACGACGGACGGACGGATGGGACGGACAGTAGCTGCTCCCCAAGAGTGTGAAATTTATTTTCTATGGTCTTTAGTGATTTTGTTCCCAATTTTTTTTTATTTTGTTGTTGATGTTTTTTTAGACAGGGTATCACTAAGCTATTATAGCCTACAACTCACAGTGTCCCTGCCTCAGCAGCCACGTGCCAAGATCACTGGCATTAAAAGACGTTTTTACTTTAATGTATTATAGACTCACGTGTAGCTGTAATATAATAATAATAATAATGCAGAGAGATCCCTGATGCCGATGATGACAGCTATGCAGAGCCAGTATTTATACTGCTCATGTTCAATTGCGTTTTCATGCAGACCCTGGGGATGCCTTGGGCAAGCTCCGGAAGCTGGTTACCGCTGATTTTCACAGCAACCCAAACTGCATCTCTCAGCCAGGATGTTCACACGCTCACACTGCATTTTCTGTTTTCTTGTTATTGCTCTGTTCATTTCCTCCTCCTGTCTTTAACTGCGGGCTGGAAATCGCTTTCTATTTCAAAGATTTTTGAGTATTTATTCTTATTTTATGCTTATGAGTGTTTCCCGTGCATGTATGTATGTACAGCATGTGTGCACACACCTGTATGTCTACCTGTTAAGGTCAGATGAAAGCACTGGATATGTTGGACCTAAAGCTATAGATGGTTGTGAGCCACCGTGTGGGGGCTAGAATCCTCTATACGAGCAACAGGTGTTCTTCACTGCTGAGCACTTAAAATTTTTTTTTATAAATTAATGTTATTATGTTGGGAGGCACCTGCACGCGAATGCGGGTGCCTTAGGTGGCTGGATAAGGACATTGGCTTCATAGGAGCCAGAGCCACAGGCAGCTGAAGTCATTGATAAACCCTTAGCACGGGCTTTCAAGCTGGCTCATCTCTCCCATCTGTTTTTAAATTCTTTTTCTTCTTTTTGTTTTGTCTTATTTTTTGAGACAGGGTTTCCCTGTGTAACCCTGACTGTCCTGGGACCCATTTTGTAGATCAGGCTAGCCTTGAATTCACAGAAATCTGCCTGCCTCTGCCTCTCCATTGCTGGAATTAAAGCTGTGCACCACCACCTGGCTTGTATTCTATTTCTATAATGTTACCCTCCCTCCCTCCCTCCCTCCCTCCCTCCCTCCCTCCCTCCCTCCCTCCCTCCCTCCCTCCCTCCCCTCTTTCCCTCCCTCCATCCCATCCTTCTCTTATGGTTTTTCAATACAAGGTTCCTCTCTGTAGCCCTGGCTGTCCTAGAACTTACTCTGTAGACCAAGCTGGTCTGGAACTCACAGAGATCCTCCTGCCTCTGCCTCTTGAGTGAGAGGATTAAAGGCATTCTTTTTTTCTTTTTTTCTTTTCCTACTTTTTCAGACAAGGTCTCATAGCTCATGTAACCCAAAATGCCCTTGAGCTTAGTATGAGACCGAACATCCTCCTGCATCCATTTCTTAGTGCTGTGACGTGACTTCAAATGTCCACCACTATTTATCATTTCAAGAATTTTATTTATGCTGGCATGTGACACTCAGCTTGCAATTCTAGCACTTAAGAGGCTGCAGCAAGAGGATTTGCCATGCATGAGTTTAAGGGTAATCTGGACTACATAGTGAGACCTAAAGATGCCTGCACGCCAGAAGAGGGCGCCAGATCCCATTAGAGATAGTTGTGAGCCCCCTATAGTTGCTGCTAATTGAACTCAGGACTTCTGGAAGAGCAGCTAGCGCTCTTAACCTGTGAGCCACCTCTCCAGAGCCCATAGTGAGACTTTAGGTAGAGGAGGAACTGAAGGAGGTTGGAAGCATGAAGAAGAGGAGACAAAGAAGAAATAATGACCCTTTAACTTGCTCATGGGTCTCATGGTTTTGGTCTTTGAGGCATGGAAACTGCCCTCTAGTGAAGACCCTTGGCCATTCACAACATGGCAGAGAAATCTGAAGGGAAATGACCTTCTGCAGACAGAACGGTTGTATGAACAAAGAAACCAGACAGAGGAAAGAGGCCAGTACAGCCTTCTCTCCTAGGAGCCAGCCCACCCATCTTGCTCCTGCGACAGCCGACGGACATTGTCCCTGAAGCCTTGGATGTCCATAGCTTTAGGAGGGCTTCATGCCTCTGCCCCTCTCCACTGTCTCTGCTTCACAGGGACAGCACTGGTGTTACGGCCACCTCCCGGAATTATGAAATGACTGGGATCGTTGAGAGACAAAGTCTCAGGACTCAAACCTGGCTCTTTCTTTCAAGACTGAAACACTCTACTCTGTTTCTACCCCTAAACACAAACCATAACCAAGCGGAATCATTCCAGATAGTTCTGCCCTGCCCAGCTCTCTGTTTTTAATGTCTTCTGACCTGACTGATGGAGGACCAATTGCCCCCCCCCCCACAATAAGCCCCTAGCACTGGGCCTCCAGGGGTTCTCTTTGCATCACCACAGAACTAGACATGGTATAAGCATCCATCAACAGGGATTAAAAGCTCATATGTGTATTGTTAGAATTTCTGGCACGTGATAGATGCTCCGGTAAATGCATTATTCCAACATGGTGCCCCTTTCATCCATAAGCGTGAGCAGGCATCACCATGCAAACTCCACACACTACCCACATCCTTATAAACCAAGACTCCACCATCTTGCTCTCTCTTCTTCTCCCCGTCCTACATGTTTCCACGGGCATCCACGTCACAATCCTGTTAAATAAACTCTAGCAGTGTGAGTTACTGATATTTGTGATTTGTTCCCCACATGAGTTAGCGACATGTATTGGCATGAAATATGCCCCATAGATACATTTTATGAAAAGTCCAGGCTGAGACTGCTTTGGGCAGAATGCAGCTGCTGGCTAACAGCACGGTGTTGGACAGGCTCTTGGGAGGGGCCATGCTGTGGTTCAGGCAGCCACTCAGGATGGACAGGCTCTTGGGAGGGACCATGCCGTGGTTCAGGCAGTCACTCGGGGTGCCAGTCTTCTCTGTGAGTCACATTGTAGAAGCAGAAAAAAAAGACACATAGATTGGACAATGACAAGGAAGGGGGAGTCATCATTTTACCCACATTCTGTAGTTATCAAGAATTTGAACACCTCGCTACATCTACGCACCAGGAGAAGCAAGAAGCACAGTCAACCCACGGAATGGATTTGGTGAGCATTTAATAGACTTCTATTGGAAAGTGATATGGACCACTGATGCCATTTGTATAAAACGCTAGAAGTGTGTGCTTGGGTTTTTAATAGAGAAAAATCTGGAAGGATACTCAAATGAGTTTTTACTTTTTGATTCATATACCTGTATGATTTTATGTCTTGATGAATGATGAACACATATTTTCAATGAGATTTAGCAACGTGAAGATCTGTAGCCCAAGTCAGGCAGTGGTGGCACACACCTTTGATCCTAGCAGTCGGGAGGCAGAAGCAGAGTCCAGCCTGGTCTACAGAATGAGTACATAGATAAACCCTTTCTTCAAAAAAACAAAAATAAACAAAAAACCCTCTCTAGCCCAGGGTGGTAGCATACACCTGTCGTCCCAATGAGTGAGGCAGAAAGATGGCTTAATTTGAGGGGTCTGAGTCCAGCATAGGCAATGGGCAATACTGCAGGTGGTGAGAGGGGAGGGGAGGGGGAAGGGAGAGAGAGCTGGGGGAGACTTGTAAATGTTAGTTTAGAATTCTAGCTACCACTAGGGGGCAGAAGAGACAGTTCTCAGTGTGGCTTGTGGCCTCCATGCGGTTTAACTGCTTCCACGGTCACCTGCACTGCACTGGCTCATTTGAGGAAGTCACAGTCCCCAGGTTTGTCACCCTAACAGGCTTCAGCAGTGGCATCAACATTTTATCCAATCTCTTACTTAGAAAGAACCTCCTTAGCCATTTTAAAGCCGACAGTTCATCAGTATTTACTGCACTGTGCTGTACAAAGGCCACCTCCATCTCCAGAGTTCTTCCTTTACCCTCTGCCTCCGTCCCCGACACTGACGGGTCCAGACTGTGATTCTGAGTACTCCAAGTGCCTCATGGGAGTGGGATCCTACGCACTTGTCAACTTGTGATTAGCATTTCTTTTGCATACCATCCTTGGGGATTATCTACATCACCATGTGTCGGTTTCCTAAGGCTGGATATTTTATTGTACACGTGTGTTTTATTGACCACTCATCCGCCCTGAAGTGCTGGCCTTCTAGCTACCGTGAACATCACCGCTCTTTAACACTTATGCAAGACTCTGATTTCAATGTTTTGGAGTAAATATCCAGAAGGAGACTGCTGGATCGTTTGGTAATTCTGTTTTACTTATTTATATCTAATTTAAATTTTATATATAATTCTTACTGTGTGTACATAAGGGTCACATGACAGCTTTCAAAAGCCCATCTCTCCTTCCATCATGGGCTCTGAGCTCCAGACTTGTATGATTAGGTTTGGTGGGCAAGTGTCTTTTCCTGCAGAGTCAGCCAAGCTCTGTTTACTGGTTTGGTTGAGACAGGTCTTGCCTGGCCCAAAACTCACTGTGTAGACTGAGCTGAGACTGAATTTATAGCTACTCCTCTGCTTCCTGGGTGCTGGGATTATAGGAATTGGACACCACAACTGGCTGCTTTTGAATTTTTGGAGGACCCTTCATACTGTTGCCCATGGCAGCTGGTGCTAGGATTCTGTCTACTCTCCATTCTTGGCGATATTCTTTATTTTCTGGGCTAACAGCTACATCTTAAGGAAGGTGCAGTGAGATCTGCCTCTGCTTCGACTCATTGCTCCCTAATGATTCATTATGTTGTCCAAATTACTGTGTGCTTTCTTGATCATTTGTAAACCTTTACTTAGAGATGTTTGTCTAAATCCTTTGTCCATTACAGCTACTCATTTATCAATCTAATTTGTTTAATTTACTTTTTGGTGGTTTGAACCCAAAGCTTTACCTAAGCAGATAGCTGATACTATACCACATCTCCAGACCCCTTTGTCCATCTTTTTAGGGGGGGGGGGTGTTCTGATGTTGTGGTGGTGGTAGAGAATCTGGCGTATGTTTTCAAGATAATTCTTTGACATATAAAACATTTGACATCTCTCTCCCATTCTGTGCTTGGTGATAGTATTTACTCTGCTAATAGCATCTGTGTGGTGGTGAGATGCATGTGTGCATGTATGTATGTGTGCATGTGTGTATGTGTATGTAATGCAGGCAAATGTGTGGAGACCAAAGGCTGTTGAAAGCTATCTTCCTTAATTGGCTTCCACCCTACTTTTAAATGTTTGTTTGTTTGTTTGTTTGACATGTATTTGTGTTCCTGAGTGCATGTATGTGTGCTGTGTGCATGCAGGAGCCTGTGGAGATCAGAAGGGCATGTTAGATCCCTGGAACTGGAATTACAAGCAGCCGAGAGCCATGATGTGGAGATACTAGGAATCAAACTCAGATCCAGAAGCCAGTGCTCTTAACCACTGAGCTGTCTCTCCAGCCCCAGCCACCTTCGTTTTTGAGACAGGTTCTCTAACTGAACCTGGAGCTCATGGGATTCAGCTACCCTGTGGGAAGATCTGTCACTGTAGTTGGCTTCATAAAGAGCTGAGTGGCCAATAGCTAGGCAAAAAGAGGTTAGGTGGAACTTCTGGGGACTGAGGGGACAGAAGAAAGGTGGAGACAACAGCCAGAACAGAGGAAGCAGAATGGGCAGTACAGAGTAAAGGTAACTGAGCTATGTAAAAAAATGTAGATTTAAAAATATGAGTTATGTTATTCGTGCTAGTTAGAAACAAGCCTAAGCTACAGGCCAAGCTTTCATAATTATTAAGAAGTTTCCATGTTATGATTTGGGGGCTGGCAGTCTAAGAAAGCCTGCTATAGACCATGGTCTTTATCACAGGAACAGAAAGAAACTAACACATTGCTCAGAGCATCTTCTCATACACAGAGCTTCAACTGTTTCTCCTGATGTACAGATTGTCTCTTGTTACCTGTGTTTTTTAGTATCATGTCAAAGGATCCATTGCCAAATCCAATGCCCTGTGTTTTCTTCTGAAAACACATGCCTTGCATGGATCCATTCTGAGTTAGTATTTGTATATGGTGTTGGGTAAGGGTCCAACTTCCCTCTTCTGGATGTGGCTATCCAATTTCCACAGGATTATCTGTTTTGCAAAGTATCCTTACACTTTGAATTGCCTTGGTACCCTTGCCAGAAATATTTTGACTAGTATGTGAGGGTCTGCTCGCTCTTCCTTCCATCCTGTTCCATTGACCTACATGCCTTTATTCCTTTGCTCGCCTCCTTCCCACTTCATCTGTGCTGGGAATTAAACCCAGGGACTTCCACATGCCAGGTGTTATGGTGAGTCAACTTCATACAACCCAGAATCACCTATAAAAGGGCCTCAACAAGGGATTGTCTAGATCAAGCTGGCCTTTGGACATGTCTGGAGCACTGTACTGATCCTGTTGATTGATGTGGGAAAGCAGCCTGCTCTGGACAGTATTCCCTGGGTCCGGGACTGGACAGAAGTAGACATGTGAGCTATGCCTGCTTTTACTCCTCTCTCCTGCTTTTTTTTTTAAATTTTCAAAACAGGTTTTCTCTGTGTAACAGTTCTGACTGTTCTGGAACTTTCTTTGTAGACCCGACTGGCCTCAAACTCACAGATATTTGCCTGGCTCTGCCTCCTGAGTGCTGGGATTAAAGGCAAACACCACCACTGCCCGGCCTCTCTCTATTCTTGATTGTGGACATTATGTGACCAGCTACATCAAACTCCTGCCATCTTGACTTCCAGTGAATGATGGACAGTCAACCAATGAACCTTCCTACCCAAGTCCCTTTTTGGTCAGAATGGTAATCATGCTATCGCTGAACTGAACTATGCTCTCAGTCCTACATGTCTCAAACCCAGTGCCTCACTGTTTGGATGAAAGCTTGAACTTGGGAAATGGAGAAGTGTAAATCCCCCAGCTTTGCTCTTTTCCGGGATTGCTTTGGCCATACAGGGTCAGCTATGGTTTGTTTCCCAAAGGTTCATATGTCGACAACTTGGTCCTTAATGTAGCAGTTACAAAAGGAGGTACACCTTTAAGAGGTAGGGGCTATTGGTTGGTAGCTGGGATTGGGGCCTCTCAGTGGTGTGTCAGAACTAGATTACATACTACACACCCAGGCTGGATAAAGCAAGGCTACCCCACCGGTTCTGACTTCTGATGTAGGATGCCATTGCCGTGTTCAGCATGAGACCTTTGCCCAGTGGGGTTGCCTGAAGTTGGACCAGGAGCCAAAATAATCCTTTTAGGGTCGGGATGTAACTCAGTTGTGGAGTACTTGCCTGTCATACATGTATGAGACTCTGGGTTTGATGCCGTGCATGGGTAAATGAACAAACTAAACAAGACAGTACACACAAAGTATTTTTCTAAAAGTACTCAGTCTCAGATGTTTTGCTACAGTAACACAAAACACACATAATCACTTGAGTTTCTGTGTACGTTTCCTTTTCAACCTCTCTCCTCCTCCTCCTCCTCCTCTTCTTCTTCTTCCTCTTAATGCATTGGTGTTTTCCCTGCATGTCTGTCTGTGATGGGGTGTCAGGTCCCCTAGAACGGAAGTCACAGATATTATGAGTTGCCGTGTGGTTGCTGGGAGTTGAACCCGGATCCTTCTAGAAGAGTAGTCAGTGCTCTTAATTACTAAACCGTCTTTCCAGTCCCATATTTTTATATTTAAATTTTTCTTCAAGAGCTTTTTACAGCGATATTTTTATTTCTTCCTTTGCTTTTTATTTTGATCAAGGTCTTGTATCTCCTGTAACCAAGGATGGCCTTGAACTCAGTTTGTAGCTGAGACTGGTCTCCAACTCTTGAACCTCCTGTCTCCCATTCCCAAGTGCTGAGTCCACTGATGGGCTCCAACAGAGCTCATTCAACATTTTGTGGGGGTTTTAGTGGGTAAGTCTTTTGTCTCTTTGGTTGATTTAATTGCCATTTATTTATTTATTCATTCATTCATTCATTCATTCATTCATTCATTCATTCATTCATTTGTTTCTTGTTTTTGAGATGGAGTCTTGCTGTATAACCCGGGCTGGCCCTGTACTTATGACTCTCTTGCCTCAGCCTCAATAATACGTGAATTGCAGGCATGCTCTAACACATCTCTCTGTGAGTGCACATTATGAATTGTATACATGCATGTACCCGTTTGGGTACAGGTACATGTGACTTTATGTGCATGTGTGGAAGCTAGAAGTCCACGCTATGCCTTCCCCTATCACTCTCCTCCTGAGACAGCGTCTCTCATTGAAACTAGATCTCACTTTTTGGCTAGACTGGTTGGCCTGTGAACCTCCAGGATCCTCTTCTCCACCTCCCCAGAACTAGGATTACGGGCATGCATCTCTGTGCCCTGCTTTTGTGTGGGAGCTGGGGATCTGAACTCGGGTCTTCATGCTTACACGACAAGCACTTTACCAACTGAGTCATCTTCCCTAGACCCTCACATCTGAGTTTTTAAAAATTTAAAACAGTAACTTTAAATTGTATTTATTTATTTATTGAGTGTATACATTTGTGTGTGCATTAGGGGGTGTCAGATACTCTGGAGCTGGTGTTATGGACAGTTGGGAACTCCAAACATGGGTACTAGGAACCTATAGTAAAAACCCCGGCAGGGTTGATTTGGGAATTAAGGGATTGTCAAGAGGACAAGTAACAGGTGTATGACAGTTAGTGTCCAGTTTTGCTTTTCCCAGGGTTTAGAGTGGTGGCCCAAGCCCAGAGCACACAGCCATTGCTCATACATCGATTATCTGCGTTTTGATTTCTGTCCTGAGTTTTCTTCCTTCCTTCCTTTTATCCTTTTTTATTTATTTATTTTTTTAGATAGGCTCTTACTGTGTAACCCTGGCTGCCCTGGGACTCACCCTGTAATCCAGGCTAGCCTTGAACTCATAGAAATCCACCTGCCTCTGCCCATTCAGTGCTGAGATTAAATGTGTGCACTGCCTCACCCAGCTCCTGTCTGAGTTTCTGACAGTTAAAGTCAGCCTCTGGGTAATAACCAGGAGGGAGCTAGCACTGGGGTCAGGGGGTCAGGGAAGGATTCTGAAAACAGATAATAATGAAATTGAGGTTCAGAAGATGATGGAGAGCCAGTGGAAAGGAGGGTAAGAACATTCTAGGCAGTACAGGTAGCATATGAGAACAAGCTAACAGCAAGGAAGACCGGGGCTTCAGCAATCAGATGTCTCTTCATCCTATGTGTTCTGTGTGTCTGACTGGCCTCAATACTCTGTGCAAATTCCTCCCCATCTGATCTGCAGCAATTTATCACATGAATTTGATTTTGTTCTCAGGAACCTTAAATTCGTCTGTGCTTGTAACCATTTAATTTGATTTTCTACTTTGCTTCAGAATTTGGGACTTGAAATATTGGCCTTCTGAGATCCGAAGCCTAGAAGACTAAGCACTTTGGGAGGGCTGTGGAGGCGGGCTCTGAGCTATGTACCAACTTCACCTGCTGATGCAGCTTCCACCCGAGCTGAGCAGACAGCCATTTGTCAACTCGAAAGGGGAAATGAATTTGTCAATCTTTGGCTTTGCCTTTGACTCCTAGAGAGCTTTGGATTGATGGCTCTGGGAATTTGGCTGCTGACAGTGGGCAGCTCTCAGCTACAGTCTCAGTGACCCATTAGAGTGTGGGGAGCTGGACATAAAAATCTTTGGTGGTATTTGCCAGTCTTTTTCTCTGCACACCCCTCAAATTTTGCCCCTACCACTAGCTGGCACATCTAGAGGGAAAGATGGTCCAGTTACTTTTAATGTTTTAAAATTACATAGTGTATATATATATGTGTGTGTATAAGTCAGAGGACAGTTTGCAAAAATTGCTTCTCCTTCTGCCACATAGTTCTGACTGGACTCAGGTGGCCAGGCTTGGCAGCATCAGGTGCCTTTACTGCAGAACTATCTCAGATGGTCCCTAGCTCAGTGTTCTCTTCTCTCTCTCTCTCTCTCTCTCTCTCTCTCTCTCTCTCTCTCTCTCTCTCTGTGTGTGTGTGTGTGTGTGTGTGTGTGTGTATGTCTGGGTGTGTGATCTGTGATGCTGATGTGAATCTCATTTTAAGTATTCCTGTATCTGAACACACTCTCAGGTTGCTAAAATGCATTGCCCACTAACACTTAATGATATGACTAGACTCTTCAACCCAGCTGTGATCTCATTTGGAGGGAATAATCCATTGTTTGTCTTGGTAGGATATAATTTAGTATGTAGCTTTAGAAGGTTCTTTGAATCCCCAAAGAAGATCTGTAAATGAACTCATTGGCATACTAGAAAAGACTGTTCTTGAAACTGTGTGTTCCCATGGGAGAGTTGCTTGAACAAAGCAAATCATGCTTGCTGTGTCCCCTACAGGTTTGGACCTAGCTTTAGCTTAGATGGGTAAGTGGGAGGCCTTGGATCAAGGGTATCCTTGGGTTGAAGGTGGGGAGAGAGAGGAATGTCATCCCCTGGAGGAGTCTGGGCAGGTGGTAGGGGCTTCAAGGTCATTCCCAGGCTTTGGTGTGAAGGTTCCTCGTGTCTTCAGTGAGGAGTCTAGGTAAAGCCAATTCCAAGCCCTAGCATGGAACCTTGGGCCTGCAGAGGATCCTGAACTTGGGTGATATGCATGGGGAGTCGGTCCACGACTTGAGATGGAAAAGTCTGGGTTAGCAGAGGGTCTGCATCGTCGATGAGGGGGTATGTAGAAGTCCTGAGCTAGGGGTGTCAGTCAATAAACAGGCTTGATCTTTCTCTGTGGGAAAAGGGGTGGGGTGCATGCTGGGTTGTGGCGGGGAGACTCCAGGCCGGCAGGGGGCGCTGCGTCTCCCGTCAGCCTTAGCTCGGCTCCGGGCCAGCAGGGGGCGCTGTGGGGCGGGCGGCGCAGCGGGCTTCCGGCAGGTGGCGCCGTGGCCGCGGGGCCCAGGCCGGCGGGCGGGCGGCGGCGCGGCGCTGCGGCCGGCGGCTCGCGGCCCCGGAGCAGCGGCGGCGCGGGAGGTGGAGCGGTAAAGCGGCAGGCCCTGTGCGGGCTGGAGCGCGGTCGGCGAGCGCACGGGCCGCGGCCGCGCGGAGCCCGCCATGCCGGCGCGAGTGTGAGGCGCGGCGAGCAGCGGCCCAGGAGAGCGGCGGGCGCGCCGGCCTGTTGCCCCGCAGCGGCCCGGTCGGGGCCGGATGAGCAACGGCCTCGGCCTCCGGCGCAGCCCGGAAATGTCCGGCAAGATCGAGAAAGCAGGTGAGGCGGACCGGAGGGCGGGCGGCGCGCCTCCTGGCCTTGTGCACTAGACCCCCGACCCGGGCCCCAGCCTGGCAGTGACGCCGCGAGGGCCATCTTTGAACCGGGCCTGTCCGAGCCGGGGGCCCGCGATGCTAGCAGGATCCTAGGGGGGACGACTGAAGGGCTCTGTAGCCTTGTTCCCTGGAACCTCCCACAATGGCTGGAGCCCCGGACCCGGAGGAGGCCCGGCCCCGACCACATGCAGTAGGGTAGGCGCGCACTAGAGGTGATCGGCAGACTAGTTGTAAAATGTGTCACTCCTAATGAGCCTCGAGTTTAACCACAAGTGTCCACTCAGGTGGCTTCAAAGGAAAGCAGGCTGGGGTGTGTTGGAGCGATGTTCCAGAGTGCGGCCAAATTGTCCTCCGGCATCCTACCTTGCTCAGAGCAAGTGAGGAGCCACTGGGGTTGGGGGAGAAGGTGGATGCGATCTTGATGCAAACCTCATCTCTTTGTGTGTGCCTGGAAATCTTGGGGAGTCGCCTCTCGATTTCCCGGGTTTGCCAATTCTGAAGGGAGTTAGACACTCCCGAGAGTCAATTACTGTTGTGCATATGGGGCCCAGAGCTTAATTAGCCGTCAAGCTGGGACTCTTTATAGAGGAGGGTGGATTCTTGGCTGTTAGGTGAGGTAGACAGTGGTCCAGGGCCCATGTTAGGGGTTGTCACAGTGAGGATACCCAGTTAGCCTGGAAACTCCTTAAAGGAGGTGGACATGTAAGACGCTGAAAAGGTGTTCGGTAGCGCTGCGTTGATTTTTGGAAGTTGCGGTTTCACAGGTGGACTTGGCGATACTTGGCTGGGATGCATATTAGCAGTGGACCAGCCAGCAATGAATGTAACTTTTGCAGCCCTAGGTTTTCAAATAGAAGGAACGTTTTGATACTCTTTATTGAACATCTGTTGTGTGTCCTCTGCTTCTTCCTTTGGTTGTGTTGTTTATTAAAAATAACTTGAAGATTGGCTTCGAGAATGTGGTGTCTGTTTTGAGGACTTAGGCCCAGCAAAGGGCGGCAGGCTGGGTGTTGATACCTGCCCTCTAGCTAGAGGCAGGGTACCATTCTCGTGGCTGGACTGTTTTTGGGTGCTCTTTCTGGGGTGTTTCCCTCCCTGTCCTCTAGCCCCAGGGCCTTGTCTAATGACTGTGGATCGCCTTCCTGCTTGCATGCAGCTCCGGAAATATCTCTGGTCCATCTGTGCAGCATTGCTTAGAACTCCTTAGAGTGTGTCATCCGAACGGCACTGTTGGGAAACTTGGATAATTTATTTAAACGTAGCATTAACGGGCCGGGGAGACGGCTCAGCAGTTAAGAGTACTTGTTGATTTTGAGCACTCAGGTTTGCTTTACTGCTCCCACGTGGCAGTTCACAACCCTCTGTAATTCCAGTTTCAGGAGGCCTGATGCGCTTTTGACCTCTGTGGGCACCAAGCACATATGCAGTGCACAGACATACAGGCAGGCAAAACATTCATGTATGTAAAATAAATACATCAAAAATATATTTTAAATAGCATTAACTGGGCTTTCTTTGTCAGAATAGTGTATGTTCATTATGAAAAAACTGGAGGTCATTGAAGAGTAAACAGTGGGTGAAGGGAGCTGTCATCTCATAGGCGCCTTTCACAGTCAGACTAATGTGGACCTGCACTGGTTCTGCACCCCAGGCCTTTTCAGCAGAGGTTATGCTGGGGCTTTCTCTGGGCACTGCCTTCTGCTAGAGGCTGTGGCCTGCTTCAGAGAAACTTGTCTGGGGAGCTGGTAGTAGTACCTGTTCTGAACATCTCCTGGTTGTAGGAGGTCCTGGATAGCACAAGGCTGGGAAAAGAAAGTCAGTCAGTCACCCCCCCCCCCTTCTTGTTTTTTCCAGACAGGGTCTCTCTGTGTAGCCCTCTCCATCCTGGATCTTGCTCTGTAGACCAAGCTAGGCTCAACCTCAGAGATCCACCTGCTTCTGCCTCCTAAGTGCTGGGATTAAAGGCATGCACCACCACCATCCAGTTTAGGCTCTTTTAATGGAGGAAGAGGGCTGTGGAAAGGATAGGAAGAAGATGCATTTGGGGAGAAGCAGCTGGGATGAGAGAGTGTTGTGGTTGGCCATAGCTGACACTCATCTGGATGCTGGGAGTCACAAATGCGATGACAGGAATTGAACCCTCTTGCAAAGTTCTTTTGCTGTGGTCCATGTACACCTGCCCAGGAAGATTGGGGATGCCTGGAATGAGGGCTTACCCTCATGGAGCTTCTGTGGGTCATCCTAGGTGAACTTGCTATGCATTCCTCCAGATTTCCTGTTTAGTTTCTGGTGGACTTTTAAGTGGACCTGCTGTTAAGTATGAGAGATGGTATGACTGTAAGGAGAAACCTTTATTCAGCCAGGTCCAGTCTCCAGTGATTATGAAACCTGTACCCAGTAAACAATTGTTGCTGTTCTCTGTGCTTCAAAGCAACAGAAGTGTTTTTGAAATATGTTTGTGGTCTTATCTCTGAAAACAGTACTGCTGGTTTTGCTTATCAAGGTTTGGGGGGGGGGGCGGGCGGAGGTTTTTGAGTGAGCAGAATCTTATACCTCTACCCTGGTCTTTCTGGTCAATTTGCCCTCCATGTCTGTAGCTAGCAGGCTTTCACTTAGCTCTGGGGTAGAGCTTTTGGGTCTGTCCCTCAGTCATCTAGCTGCCCCTGCTTGCTGCAGGCATAGGAGGTCACACCATTTCATGGGAGCCGGGAAGGCAGCCTAATGTTCTTCTGTTCCAAGTGCCCAGGGGGATCAAGACAGTGTGGGCTGTTAGTTAGAGGGTCAAGAGAAGGTCCTAGTTATACTGTGATCAGGCGCTGAGGGTGGTCCTTCTAGGAAACCACTAGGAGGTGTGTATATTGGGGGAGGAGGGGTCAAGGCACTTTGGGGCACATGTTAATGTCTGTCTAGTTGGACAGGCAGGTATGGTGGTTCTGCTTGCCCACCTCCCTTCCTGCAAGGACACAAGCGAGTTTATGCCCTCAAATTTCTGGAGCTTAATGTCAGACTAGTAATAGTCATCAGCTGGTCCATGTGTATTCCCAAGGAAGAAAAAAAGCTGTTGGTCAGTGCTTAGAAACCAGGAGATTGCTCAAAAATCTCAGGTTCCTGGTTCTCCCAAAGAATGAGAATCTCTAGTAACTCTGAGCTCTTTCTCATATTTGTACCCATATGTGGGAGCTGTCCCCCGATGTCTCTGACTTTTCCCCTGACACATCGCTGAGTCCCCTTGTCCACTTGGACTGGAGACAGTTTTGTTCCTGCCTCTAAGAATGATTCACGCCTGTTTGCTTGTGATCTGGACTTTGACTCTTGCCTGTTTTTTATTGATTGGTTCATCCATTCCTTCATTCAGCACCAGTGGAACACCTACTATGTCTACCATGAGGGCAGTGCCTGTGTCCTGTGTGTCAGTCTGGAAGTCTACAGAATTGGACTCAGGGTATTAGTGGTGAATATAAACTCCTGCTACAACAAATGGAGATTTCAAGGACCTTGCAGATTTCAACTGGGTGGTGAAGCTGAATGGTAGGGAATGGCCAGTCAGGCCTCTGGGCTAGAGGAGCGTAGTCCAGGCCCCGTTCAGCCCTCCTGCCTGCCCTTTTCTGCTCTGCTCCATTCCTTCAGAGATCCAGACCACCTAGTTTCTTGGGCCCTGGGTCCTCGGAATAGGAAGTTCCTGTGGTGTTCTAGTTCCTTTCCTCCGTGACCCAGCTAGACCATAGTCTGCCTATAAACTTCCTTTACTAAACTGGCTGGCCAGTACTGGCACCTGGGGCTGCAGTGAACTTTGTTGGACTGGTATGATGGCTACAAGCTCCCCCAACATACCCATTGACAGAATAAGCATGGGTCTCAGAGTCCCTGTGCTATGCTCTTCAAATGTTTACAGGTACTTTTGTTACAAATGGAAATAGATTTACAGTGGAACTTGTTATTATGTATCTTTTCAGAACAGATACCAAAAAATCAGGCCAGTGCACTTTCTGTGGCCTGAGGGCCCTTAAATGGGCAGTCACTGGGTGACATCCTTCTTAACCACTCAGCTTGTATTTCCCTTCTCACCAAGTTAGGAATCTTTGTGGTTACAAATGTTGAAGCTCCATGTTCCTTCATTGACCTGCCGATTCAACACTTTCTGTGTGCTTCATTGGCAGCCACCCTGGCTGTGGGATGGTATCTGGGAGCTCTCTGGAACATGGTCTTCCCAAGGGAATAGACCAGTGGTGACAGCAAATCAGACTGTCTGTGGACATCTCCCTTTCACTTCAGCTTTGTCACAGCCAGAGGGGGGAGGGTATACTATCCCCATGTTGCACCTGTGGGTAGCAGAGGCCTGGGGGATTTTGGTTACTGCCCAAGATGACAGTCTTAGGGAAGTGAAATGGGGAACTGACCCCCTTTATGTCTGTACAGAGACACTGTAGAATATTGGTGTTGTGAGGTACACAGCAGTGTATGCCCCAATTTTAATTTGTTTCTACATTTCTCTTTTGATCTTAAGGGAAGAAAAATGCCACGAACTACAAACTTACTTAGTGTAGACTCAACTTGGCCTTGACGGTGCTTAGGATTTTTGTAATACTAATAACATTGGAAGCACTGTAGGGAGATAAGAGATAACGTGTTTTTAAATCAGCCTCAGCAAACCCTAATGTTTCCTGAGCTCCTGTGCAGCTGTTGGCAGGGATGGTTTGAATGGGATTCCTTGTAGCCAGGAGACAATAGGCTTGGAAAGATGACTCACGTATGAGCTTGCAGAAAAATCATTTCCCAAATTAGCCCAGATTGCAGCTTGCTCTTAGTGCAGGCTGGGCTTACCTCAATCCAGCTGGTGTGTTGCTTGTTGCCATAGGAGATGACACAGTGGAAGGAGGAGAGGTCTGGCCACAGTGCCTGCCACACCCATGTGACCTCCACCCCCTGCCTTGCTGCTTGGGACAGGTGTTCTACTGATGGTCACCCACCACACCCCAAAGGCTGAGTTACTAGTAAATAAACACAGCCCACAGCCTGTGAATTAGAAGAGGTCTGTCATCTGCTGGGCCTGTCATTTACTTGGGTTTGTTTGAGATCATCTACACTTTCTGTGTCCTCAGGTAATTCTTTCCCTTCCTTCTCAGGGCTCTCGCTTTCTCCATCAGCGCCTGGAAGGACTGGGACTCTGAAATTAATGTTCCTCTAATTGCTAAGACAGCAGGTCCCTTTTATCCCAAGAGAACAATTTCTGGTGGCTGAGGATGTCGTTAAGTGACAGAGTATGTGTCTAACATTCACAAGATTTTGGGTTTGATTCCAGCACTGGAAAACAAAACATTCAATAACAAATAGGGGAAGCTGCTTTGAGTTTCCAACTCTTCTTGCCCTGTTGTGGCCTTTTAGGTTCCTCTGAAGTCCCTCCACTAACAATGTGAAAACCCACTTCCTGGGTGGCCTCACAGCTTCCTCCACCAGAGTTGACCCCTTTATGTGCCTAGTGCTGTGTCTTTCCTAGCAGATAGTAAATTCTAGGGAAAGGCATCCCAGAACACTTGAGTGCAGCACTGCTACTGTTTAACTCATTCAGAATTCAGAGCCCAGTTTCCTGTCTTCAAGTTAACAGTAAACACATAAAGCCTTAAATAGATCTTCAGATCCTGGGAGGGGCATGCCTGTCCACCACTGGATGGTTCCTAGTCAGCTTAGCACACAGTAGGGACCCAGTTCATACTCATTCTTAGAATGAGTGATCGCCTGGGTGTGGCTAGGTGGTACAAGTACCTGCTAAGCACAAGACTGTCAGTTCATCTCCAGCTCCTGATCAAAGCACAAGATAAAAAGAGTAACAACTGTGTAAACTTAGTCAATATTATCACTGAAAGGATTTAATTTAGGTTTTTTCTTTCAAAGCATTGATTGTTTTTAATTCTCGATAGGGATCAAACTAGAGCCTTCAGAGTATTAGGCTAGTACTGTACCACCAAGCTACACCGCAGCCCTGACGAATTTTATATGCACTTCTCCTGGCTTTCAATTGCATGCTCCCCAGGTTGTTTCTGGTGAGGGATGTCCAGAGGAACACTGCACTCCCGTCAGGGTTTTGCATCTGGAAGTTGATGACAACACTACATTAGGTAACACTACAACTGCTGGGGAGGTGGAGGCAAAAGGATGGAGAGTTCCTAGGCCAGCCTGGACTGCAGAGTGAGAACCTGCTTAAGAGAACCTTGAAAACAAATTCCCAGCCTCATGTGCCGGTAGGCTTGTATCTCTGATGGTTGGGAAGCTGGAGAGGAGGGTCTGTTGAGCCTAGGAGACTAGTCTGGGCAATGTAGCGAGATTTCATGGTGAAGGAAAAGAAAAGCTTACGTATAGCTCAGCTATACCCAGGACCCCTAGGCTCAGGCTGGAGAGATGGCTCAGAAGTGAAGGGCCCTGTTTTTTTCAGAGGACCCAGGTTTCGTTTCCAGCACTCGTGATTGCTCACATCTGGAACTCCAGTTCCAGAGAATCTTACACCCTTCTGGTCTCTTTGGGCACAGAATGCACATGATGAACAGACATATGTACATATGTTAAAACACCCATATACATAGGTAAAAATAAATATATTTTTTTTAAAATACAAAAGACCCTAGATTCAAGCCTCACATTGCAGGAGGAAGAGCAGATTCTCAGAGTGTGAGGCCATGGCCCACTTAGCTCTACAGAATGCTGCTTGCCAGCATGCACTCCAAGTCCTCATTTTAGTCATCACTTGCTTTGCACAGTAACAAAGAACTCTGGGGTAGTGCTCACCCTTCATAGAGCATTACTGTGCTAGCATGTACACAGCAGTGGGGCTGCCACCGCTGCACAGGCTGGTACTCATAGCAAGCCCCCTTATAGGTTTCCTGTTAGATGCCTATTAAGCTTTTCAGTTGCCCTTAGAACACTCTTTAGGAGTATTTCCCAGCTCCACTCCTGAGTGGCTGAAGGTACTTGCTGTCCTGAGGGTCTGGGAAGAGTAGGCTCTGCCCCCTCTTTTGTTTATGTCACGAGGCCTGAGCTGACATGCAGTGAGAGGCTGGACTGGGTGACCTAGAGATCCTGGGTCTATGGTGGCAATTCCTCTGACTACCTCTTTCCTTCTTGTCCAGTATATGATCCAGAGCCCTTCATGCTGCCTACTAAATATATTCCTGCCCCAGTAGGTAGTTCACTCCACCAATTGGCTCTGAATGACTCTCTGCTTTCCCCTGCCTGCTGGAACCACAGTCATTTCACTACAAGTTAAGTTTTGTGTCAGAACTCCACCCTGCTTTGAAAGCATGGAAGTGAGGCCTGCCAGCGAAGAACAAAAGCTTGTTTAAGTAGTTTTCTTTATAGACTAAAAAGAGAGAGAGAGTGTGTGTGTGTGTGTGTGCCTGAACACATGTGTGTGCATCATATGCATGCATGAGCCTACGGAGATCAGAAGAAGGCATCAGATCTCCTGGAACTGGTTGTGAGCCACCATGTGGGTGCTGGGGATTATTCTCTGTAAGAGCAGTAAGTGCTCTTAACCACTCAACCAACCATCTCTTCAGCCTCTGCTTGATAGCTTTGGTAGCTCAGCAGCTAAAGGCCCTTGTCTCCAAAATCTGATATCATGAGTTCAATTCCTGGTCTCATATGATGGAAGGAGAGACCTAGCTCATACAAGTTGTCCTGTCCTGTGTGCCATGACACCCCCCCCCCAAAACATCAATAAATGTAACGCGGATTGAAAATGAAGCAGGGCAGGAAGGTGATGTTTCAGTCAGTGTTCTGGGAGGTGGGTGTGGAGTAAGAAAGAAGGGCAGCTGAAGCCCTCTAGACTGTTGGCTCCAGATCATCACTTCACTGACCTGGGGCAAACAAACAAGATTCCTGGTTGGAAACAATGGTGGTATTTATTTGCTGGTTATGGAGAGTCTCGTGTGCCTGTCCTCCTTCAAGTGGCTGGTTGTGAACAGATAGATGGATGATTGTGTAGGGACTTTGGAATTGGCGTCTTTCAGCCCCTCCTTTCAGTAAGTAAAAATAATAGTAGCAGCTAACAGTCATTAGGCACTTACCACGTGCTAGTACCAGGCTCTGCCAAAAGCATTCCACACATGTGACTTAATTTTCTCAGTGGAGGAAAGGTACTGCACCGTTCTTCAGAGTACTCCATGCTACTGGCTGTTCTTGGAGATCTGAGCAGTTAAGATGTGCACAGTCATACACAGAGTAGGGCAGAAGTAAAAGCCCACAAGTGTGTACAGGTCTCACTGGCTCTGGATACCTGTCTCCAAGTTCTGTGACATGGTGAAGATTGATTTATATGTTTCCAGGTACTCCTCTGCCTAAGAGGTGACTGCTATCAGATTATGGATGAAGTTTCACAGGTAGCTTGAGAAGAAGCTGTCCTCTACAGGACCCAGAGCCAGGAAGAAGTTGCCTTCACACACCCCCCCTCCCTTCCTGTTTTGTTTTTAAGACAGGGATTTGCAGTGTGTCCTAGACTGGCCTTGAACCCATTGTGTGGCACAGGCCAACCTCAAACTCACAGCAGTCCTCCTGCCTCAAGCTTCAGAGTCACTAGTGGGTGCTTACTTCTGTGCCCCCTTGAGAGGCCTCTCCTAATGCCAACTCCACAGCACTAGTGGTGGGTTGGAGACAGTCGTTTTGCTAATGGTTTCTTTCTGTTGTTGAGAGAGGAACCGTGTAGCCCAAATTGGTTTCCAATTCATTATAGAGCTGAGACTAATCTCAAACACACCTGATCCTTCTGCCTTCACTTCCCAAGTATTGGTCTTGCTGATGTTGTTCTGGTAAGGCTCACAGCCAGCAAGCCCCAGGGATCCTTCTGTCTTTATTCCCCTAAACCCAAGTGCTGGGTCATAGGTGTGTGCCTGTGGCCACACTTAACCTTTGACATGGATGCTGGAGATCCAAACTCAGGTCCTCATGCTTGAGCAGCAGATGCTCTTACCCACTGCTATGCCACCTCCTCAGCCCTGTGGTGCTTGGCTCCAAGTGTCCATTATCAGAATAAACGCATGCAGCTCTCCCTAGGCTCCCAAGTATTTTGGATACAAGCTTCATTTGTCACTTTAAGTTTCTCTCTCTCTTCTTCAAGGTGTTGGAGCTGCACAGCATTGTTCTGTGTGAGGGAGGTGGTGGCTGGTGTTCACTTCTTTTATGTGCCTGACACAGTGCTAGGAGCTGGACCTTCAGATAGGTGCTTGATTGATTTCTCTTTTTACTGGGAGAGTAGGCAGGTGTTGGGACCCTTTGACAGCTGTGAGAATTGACTGCCAGCTTTCAGGCACACACCACAAGGAACCTGGTTTTCCCTTCCCTCCCCCCTTGTGTCTGGACCCTGGGTTCAGCTCTGATCTGCTGAGTCATCACTATTTCCATTGCTTGGAGCACACACAGCTTGGGACTTCGCTGGGGCTTTCCTGCATCTCTTCTGGACTAACACTGGTTGCACATCTGCCTACAGACTTGCAAAGCAGCCTCTGGCTCTTTACTTAGTTCAGAAGGCCGACTCCAGGTTAAGGTGGTTAGGGATGGTTAGAGCTAGGCAGCAGGCTTGATGTCACACAGGCTGGCTGGCTATGCTGCAGTCGGGGTGGACAGTCCTGATGGTGCTGTTCTAATCCAGAAAGAATGAGCTTGCAGGTTGTGGAGGGGCTCTAACCTCAGCAGGTGTTTTCACTACCAAACACTTCAGTTTCTTCCGCCCAGGGCTCACCTGGGAATTTGAAGCCATCAAGGTCAGCTCTCACTGTGTGTGTTGCTTTTTATTTTGTGATTGTTAAAATACTATGTGTCATTGAGGTCTTTGTGATAGGTAATTTACAAATGACGCAGAGTGCTCTGCCAGAGTGATCCCTGCCCTGTTCTCCTCCTAAGGTCACCTTCATAGCTGCAGGGACTCAGGAATCCTATGTCCTGCTCAGCATCTTCCTGGGCCTCCTTGCCACGTGCAAGTGGGTGTATAGATCCCATGCTGACACGAAGCACCATGTTGTCTGCGGGATATGAAGCTGTTCAACTCTTCACTCTAATCATTGGTTCCTGGAGCTGCAGGACCTCCCGCTTCATTAACATCACCACAGTCAGTCATCTATGCCTGTGCCTGGGCTTGTCCAGAGCACCTTTCACATACTAGTTCTCTGAGCTCATCACAGAACCAAAGGCCTGGATCATACGCATGCTTTTCTGCATGCTCTGACCTTGTTTCTCTTCATCGCACTGAACACAAAAGCTTACAGGAGCTGTATTTGTGTTTGAGGCACAGGAACTGGGCTAGGAACCTGACTGCTCCCACTCTGGGTAGGGATCTTGCTACTGTGCATCTGGGCTTTTTAGCTCCGGTAAGCCCTGCCCTAACCCCCACCTCCAGGAACTGCCCAGGTGCTAAGTCAAGCCGTATTCCTGTCCTGTATCTATATTCTGAGGCCATCAGAACCAAGAATGGCTGACAAAGTTTCAAGAGTCCGAATGTGCAGCTGGGCTTCACCCTGAGGGTGTTGTAGTCTGGCACAAAGTGCTGAGTACTGTTGCAGTTACTGAAGCCTGGACTTCTCATGGACTGCATACTCACTGGGCAGGTGACAGGCACGGTGAACCTCTGGCAGGATCACAAGCTACTGGCCACATTCCTAAGAAAATATGACAGACTCATGGGAGGGGCATCTAGACAGAAGCAAGGTCAAGGCTTCCTCAGAAATTCCAGCCCTCTGGGCCCTGTTAGATAGAGAGCACCTCTGCAGAGTTTCAGTCTGAGATCACCAAGGTAGAGTCTTGGGCCCATAGTGTCATTACAGTCCCATGGATAACCAGCTGCTATGTGGACATTAGCACAATAGAAAATGTAAGATTGTTTATAACAATTTTCAGAAAACATACTAACAGAGTGGATTGTAAAACAGCACATTTGGATTCCAAATTTAAGCTTCAAGAAAGTATATATCCAGGGAATGGAGCAAGATGACTCCTTCTGCTGACTTCCTAAATGCCTGCTGTGTCGGAACCATAACAGGAGGGGCCTGTACACCTACTCAGATCCCAGCCCTTTGTTTGTTTTCTGGACAGCACCTTGCTTTGGAGCCCAGGCTGGCCTTGGAACTCACAATCCTCCTGTTTCAACTTCTTGATGCTGGGATTGCAGCCAGGTGCCATCATGTCTTGCTGAGACACAGCATTGATTCAAGAGTTGGGTTCTGAATCTTCGCTTATAAATGTCCCCATTATGGCCTCCCAGTGAAGAAAGTCACTGAGGGTATCTGCTTTCGTGGACCTTAACAGATGAAGTGCTCCCTGCTTCTCCTGGCCTGCCTATTTCCCCAGGGTGACTGCTCAGAACCCCACCCTCTCAGCATCCTGCACAGATGGAAAATACTGTCATAAACATGCCTGCCCTCAAAACTTATATTGCAGAGGGCCAGATTGTTTAGAGAGACCCAGTTCAGAAATATGCTGGCTCCAGTAAGGCTTGGTTCTGGAGGGTTCTGTGCATTCCCCCCATAGGCTCTTTTCTTCCCAGATATGTCTTCTACTTCCCACATTCTATTTACTTAAGCCAGGCAAGCATCAAAATCAGGAAGAGCTGGGTTTAAGTACAGTGACCATGTACAGACAGCTAAAACTCATACTCCTTGTGGGAAAGGTTAAGCAATCTTAGCTTCCTATTCTTGGAGTGAATGAAGACAAGAATAGAATTTTTGTCAAATTATATCTCTTTAAAAATTATTTGTAATAATATCCTATTTATATAGTACATTGGGAGAGAGTGTATGTGCATGCACACACGTACATGTGTATGTGGAGGTCAGAGGATGAAGTGAAGGGGTCAGTTCTCTTCTTCCGCCGTGTAGAGATTGAAATCAGGTTGGCTGAATCATCAGGGCTTGTGTTTGTCACCCAAATGACAGTTCTGCTCTCCTTCCTGTTAACAGTATTGGAGGATAGCAGTGTGTGTGTGTGTCTATGTTGTCATTCTGTTGTTCTAAGGGCATTTCTCTGCTTAGATCAGATCCCTAGTGCCCTTCCCATTCCTCTCCATGGAAACAGTGGCTACAGAATGTGCTCCTCTCCAACACATTAGGAATGGGTGATAAACTGCAGCCCTGTCAGCTCAGTCAGCTGGTTCTGCTGGCACATGGGAGAGCTGAGTGGATGCCCCTGCCCAGCATGGTAACAAGCCCTGGTAATGTGGAGAAGTAGTTAAGACATTCTCCCAAAGCCACTGCAGTCTAGAGAGCAGGGCAAATAAAGCCTACCATCCTCAGTACACCAGAGGGACAATGCAGCAGTGTCTAATTAGCTCTGACAAGGTGGCCGGCAGTTAGCCACCATGAAAAAACTGATGGATCTCTCACTTATGCATAGTGTGTCTTGGGATATTAGCTAATTAATTAGCATGATGTATGAGTCATCACGATAAACAAGACATTTAAAAACTAAGCATCTAGTTTGACCTCCAAGTTTAAGTCATGTTGGAAGCTGCACAGCACAGCACAGCACAGCACAGCACAGCACAGCACAGCACAGCAGCTCCCTCTCCTAGTGTAGTGGTGAACACTGACAAACTTCTTCATGTCTAGATGACCCTTTGCTGTAGGCTCTAGTCCAAATATAATTACAGTACAATTCAAAACAGTACCAAAATTACAATTATGAAATAGTAACAAAAAGCTTTATGGTTGGGGCCACCACACTGTGAGGAACCATATTAAAGGCTTGCAGTATTAGGCAGATTGAAAACCACTGCCTTAATCAGAGCCTGTCCCCAAATAACTATTTCCAGCCCCTCTTTTTCCTGGTTCATGGTCTCTCCATGGATGGGGTCCTAACCTGCTGGGCTGCTAGGATAAAATAACTGAAACTAGGCGGAGCTTATAAACATCCTGCTTTCATAGAGCTAGGACACTCAAGACCAAAGCCCTGGCAGATTGGGTGTCCAAGGATGGTGTCTTCTTGCTGTGTCCTCACATGGAAGATGCCAAGAGTCTCTCTCTGCCCATACATGTGGGCTCTGTCCTCACCAACTGATCATTTATCTTCTCATGAACCACTTACTGGGAATACAACTTGACTATGAAGCTGAGGTGCACACCACACATCCTTAAGGGAATAGCAGATATGTCCAGACTTTGTGTGCCTCCTTTCAAACTTCCCATAATAGTCTGGGCTGGCCCTAAACTCAGGATTCTCCTACTTTGGCCTCCTGAGATCTGGGACTACAGTGCTGCCAGTCCTGGGCCCATTGCATCTTGGACCTTGGCTCAGGCTCATAGTCTCAATCAGTCTTACTATCTGACTGTCCATTAACAGTCCATGAGGCTGCCAGTCTCTGCAGTTCCCTTATAGCTGGTGACCTTAGTTTGTATTCTTGTCTCAAAAATGTCCATTATCATTCAGCTTTTAGAGGGTAGGTTGGACCCGCCTTGTGTGTCCACAGCCACCTGTCACTGTTTTCTGCCCTTAGCTCATGCCAGCTTCATGGCTTCCCTTCCCCTGCCACCCAACCTTTGCCAGTGCTGCTCTCCTGATTCTTAAAGTTAAGAGATGTTCAGAGCAGGAGCCAGAGGCTAAGGTGGTGGAAGAGGTGTCCAGTCTCTCTCAGAGCAGCATCGCCCCTCAGTGGGACAGCTCATGGGACTCTTGTTTTTTCAAGACAGGGTTTCTCTGTGTAACAGTCCTGGTTGTCTTGGAACTCACTTTGTAGACCAGGCTGGCCTCAAACTCACTGAGATTCACCTGCTTCTGCCTCCCATACGCTGGAACTAAAGGTGTGTGCCAGCACTACCACCACCACCTCTGGGCTAGATTATGGGACTCCTTAAGAGTCCTTGAGAGTCAGCTGCAGAGGTGAGAAGTGAGTGCTTTGCCAGCAAGTACATTAGGCATGAAAGGAGAGTGGCAGAAGGTAGGAGATGGTATGGAGATCAAGTTTCAAAGGCCCCTGAATATCAGCATTGGAGACTTCTTCCAGCTGTTCCAGAAAGCAGTGAAGATTCTGTTTGTGCCCCATAATTTAATGCCATCAGAATGTGAGATTATTCTTGTTGAGTCTTAAAACTTCCTTCCAAAATCAGTTGTAGTGGAGCATATCTGTAACTCTGAAACTTGGGATGTGGGGGCAAGAGTTCAAGGCCAGCCTGGGCTACATGAGACCCTATTTACAAACAAGCAAACAACACCCCAAATTAAACAGCCTTCCTTCTAATTCTAGGCAGAATTGAGGAGTCCAGGTGGGCGATGTTCTCCTTGCTGACTTCAGAGCTAGATGTAGGTCCTGGCGAAAAGCAGCTTCAGAGAGGCTGGATACACATCACATTTACAGCCACAGTAGTTTCTGCATGGTCCCCATTTATAGTTACATTGCCAAGAGGTCCCTGAAGACCAGCTGTTTCAAAGGGCCTGGGAGGTAAGGGGTATATTTTGGGGCCTGTGTAACAGGTGAGCTACTCACAGGTCATGCCAGTGTGCAGTTCCTGTGTGGGTCTTCCAGGGAGCAGCACAGTTGCTTCATTGCCAGCTCTCAGGACTGAGTTCACAGTGGTGGACAGGTGGTCTGCAGAAACAAAGCCTAGATCAGCTGTGGAACCACACTCCAGAGTCTCTGACATCCTGGGAACTGTTTGAGAAGGATTAGGAGATGTGGCTTTTTAGAAGACCTGTCAAGAGGGGAGGAGGTGTGGTATCAAAAACACAGACCATTTCCAATTAGCAGCCCTCCCTCCCCTCCTCCTCCTCCTCCTCCTCCTCCTCCTCCTCCTCCTCCTCCTCCTCATCCTCCTTATCAATCTCCTCCTCCTTCTTATCCCCCCCACCCCACCCCACCGCCTGCGGGTCAGGATACTAGTTTTCAGCTACTGCTCCAGTGCCATGCCAGCTTGCTTGCTGCTCTGCTCCTGACATGATGTCCATATACTCCAGCTTTTCTGGGACCCTGAGCCTTTAAGCTAAATGCTTTCTTTTATAGGTCACCTTGGTCATGATGTTTTGTTACACAGCAATAAAAACATAACTAAGACACTCAGTTTCCCTATTTCATTGTAATGATTTGGACAAACTTGGAGATTCATAGTTTTTTAGAACCTTTTGAGGTGGTGAAAACCATGAGCTTCTCTTCCCAGAAAAATACATGCATATAGTTTAACACTTTAGGGAAAGAGCCCTCCTTTACCTGCTCACCACTTCTGTGTACTTTCCCTGCTATCCATCCTTAAATTCTCATCCTCCTTTCTTCCATGACCTGCCAATTGGATTAGGTGGGGTACTTTCCCAGCATGCCCCTCAGCAGGGTAATCAAATGGCTTTTGTGCTTGTCATCTGATGATTAAGCTTCATTCTGAAGCTGGCCAATGAGTGTGCACATGTCTCAGAAGAGAACCCTGGTGCTTCTGTGACAGGCTTTGCTTAATGGCCTTTGCCTCATGTGATCCTCTCCTGCTGTGCAGGGATGTCAGCAGATGACCCAAAAATTTGACCCATGAACTCTGCCTCATGCCATTGACACCTGACCTCTCTGCTCTGCTCAGCCTTTTGAGCATGTGCAGAACCAGCCCCCCCCACCCCCCCATGGAACATTCCCACCAGGCTTGGTGCTTCCTCTTATTGTTATATTTTTCTCCGGGAGGGAAATGACCAACATCAGACTTTCCTCCCGTCAGACATATACATACAAAGCTGGGTGTCAGCTCCTGGGCACCACCCAAGAGCCCCATGCTGTTGCTTTGGCCCTGTGGGGGTACCCACACTGGCACCTCCTGTAGGGCCTTTCCTTTCTGAGCCATTTTGGTTAGCATAGCTGCTAATTGGTCTGCACAATCCAGACTTAGATTTCTTCTGCATCCAGCAGTTCATGAGCAGAGCTGAGAGGAGGGCTCTTCCCTAAAATGTTTCAAACTTTAGGCCACAGTGTTATGTTTCTCATTTATGTTGCTTCCCACAATCAAAATGTCATTCCCATGGCTCAAATATTTGCAAGTGAAATATTAGTTTAATTATGTAAAGGAAGTGAGTTATTTAGCAGTGCAGCAGCAGATATGTGCTCCTCCTCCCTCTTGGGAGGGTAAATCATTTTCTTCAGTTGTAGCCAAGGCTTGTAGTTTGTAGATAATCACAGTGAAACCTGTAACAGTAGCTGTTCTTTATTGAAGGCCTGCTGTGTGCCAGTACTTTGTAAATTCTTATGTAGCCTTTAGAGGGCGGCTGAGTGGCTTGTACATGAGAAAACAAGGTTTAGAACTGTTCTTTCTGCCTCACAGTTCACTAGCTCAGAAGTACACCCAGACCTTTAAACTGGGCCATCTGTCCTCTTCCTTCTCTGGTCAGGAGGACAGGATGATGATTTGGGATGGGTGAGGCCTTCTCAGGAGCTGTGTAGTCCCCCCCACACACACATAGTGTGAAAGAGGTGTTCACTCGAGTCTGCTTGACTGCTGCTTCTGAGTCTGTTGTTAGAGGTTTGTAGCACTGTCATCGTTCAAGAATAACAGTGATGACCCAAGACCAAATTGTCTGGCTGGGGTCAGCACGTACTCCCAGTGCCTTCTGGTGTTTGTGGGACATTGGGAAGCACCACCTTGCTGCTGTGACTAGAGTCCTCCACTCTGGTGGCACTGGCTTTTTGTTTGCTTTGGTTTTTGAGACAGGGTTTTTCTCTTGTACTAATTCCAGCTGGTCTGGAATTCACAGTATAGCCTAGGCTGGCCCTGAACTCAGGGACCCCCCTCCTTCAGCCTGTCAACTGCTGAGATCAAGGCTGAAGCCACCATGTCCAGCTCACCTTTGGGTTTTGATTCATCCTGTCTGTGAGTATCTCCTGTTGGCTTCGTGCATGGGAAGTGACAACAGGTCTTGACTGGGGAGCATTTTTAGCTTTTGGGGTGTTTCTGGGAATACTTTCTTGGACTTGGCAATTCAGAGGGAGTCCTTAAAAATGGATTCTCCAGCTCCTCTCCCAACCCCAGTGGAGCTGCACAGGTTTGAACATGTGGAACCAGGGCTGCCTCCCAAGCAGTTGAATCACCAAGTCCTCGGGAAAAATTGTGGTCTTGAGAAAGTTCTGTTTGTTGCCAGTGTCACCCATAGGTATCCTGTTAGGATCTTGAGTTCACTCACTCATGGAAACCCTGCCACCAGAGTAACAGCTCAGAACTAGCAGGGCAGGACCTGAGCTCAGCTCTGTACACATTGTCTGTATGTGTGAGTGTGGGTGTGCACATACTGCGAGGGGAGTTGACAGCCAAAGGACAACTTTCAGGAGTCAGTTCTCTCCTTCCTTCCACCATGGGTTTCTACAGACCAGACTCAGGTCGTCAGGCTCTTTGAAGCTAGTACTTTGACCTACTGAAGCGTCTCACCAGACCCTGAGCCATGCACCATGTGGACCCATCATGATCAGATGCCATTTCTAGAGTAGGAGCATCAGAGGCCCTGCATGGGCTCAGGGTAGTCTCTGAGTGGCTAACCCACTCCAGTGGGAATCAAGTGGGACCTCTGATCGTGTATCTGTTCGTTCACCCTTCACATGTCCACACCTGTCCACATGTCAGCATTGCCAAGCACAGTTTCTGATAGGATCTTGTTCTGTTGGGCAGCTGCTTAAGCTATTTGCCAAATGTTGATGAAATAAAACTTTCTCTAAGTGAAAGATATTAAAATGTAGCTTAACCTAGAGTCTCTTTAATGTGTTAGTTCCAGACATGTATTAAACTGCACATAGCAGGAAGAAGCAGGATCTGGTAGCATATTTGTAGCTGAAACTTCCCTGAGGAAAGGTGTTCTGGTGTTTATGAGAAAGAGACAGAGGAAGTTACTTCAGGTCATCTAAAAGGTCAGGTGTGGTTAGCAGGGCCTAAATCCATCTTGGCTAACTAGCAGCTTTGTTGGCTGCACAGGCATGCTGTTCCTGCTGTTGGGTTGTCCAATGTGTGGGTGCACAGTGACCTGGGGGTGGGGCTTAGTATGCAGTGAGGGAAACAAGAGCCTCCTGCTTCTGCTCATTCCTGCATCAGTTTAGCAAAGATTAATTGGGGATGGTTTTGTTTTGCTAAGTTTGGAAGCTCAGACTGTGATTTTCTGAAATGGAGGGGAATACAGCACCTGAAGCTCTCATAGAAATGTAGTTTTAAGGGTCTGCTTTTGAGTGTTATCTTGAGACTACTTCAGTTTGCTTCCATGCCATGCCACCCAGCTTCACAGAACATGTCTGCTGTGTGCCACTGGCTAACATGGAGCCAGGGCTGCACCATCTGATGTGCTATAGCTTTAGAGTCTGAGGTTAGGAGATGATTATGAAGAATGTGTGCCAGGCCTTTCTAAGTGGGTCTAGTCCAAATGATAGCGGAGGTGGATTGGTGATGTGTCCACTGAGCAGCCAACTGTGACTGCTGGGTTTATAGGCAACACCAGTGTTTGAAGCTCTGGCATTCTTACCCTAATGCCCCTTAGGTTTTCTAACCCTACTGTGAGAGACTGAAATAAATTAGACACTCACCTCTGTTTTTCCTTCCTTTTTCCCAGACTTCATGCCTTTGCTTTCTTCCTGCAAACCAGGTGGGTGACACCTCCAGAAAAATTGTTTTGCAAATAGAGTCGGGCTTTAGAACTCAGGGTGTATACTCTTAAAGGCTGCATTGGCATTTTGTTTCCTTTGTGATTGTAGACATCATTGCATCAGAATGTTTTGTTTTTCACTTGAAGACACACTATTAATGAGATCAGCCTGTTTCCTCTGACCATGTCGTGGGGCTGAGAATGAGCCAGGCCTTAAAAAGGTGTGACATAGGGGTCCATGCAAGGTCACTAACTGCATACCCTAGGATGGCCCATTGTGACTTTCAGCTTCTGGATCACCAATTTCTACTTCCCTAGAAAAGCAGAAGCAGCAGCCACAGGAATGCAGCCCATTCTCCAGGCTGATGTTGTGCTAGTGAATAATGATGTCAAAGGAGGCCTAGGGGGGAGCTGCTTAATATAGTAGATTACTGCAGCCCACCGGTAGGGCGGTAACACCCTTTCTTCTAATTTCCTTCCAGTACCACCAAAGAATTTGAAAGGCAGGAGGCTGAGACCTTTTAGAGTGACAGAGTTCCTGCTTTCTCCAGAGGGTGTGTCAGCCCTCCTGGGGCTCTGCCTGGAGCTGCTAGGTCATTTGGGTTATTCCAGAGATGAATTCCTTTTCAGCCAGTTACTTCGTTCCTAGTGTCATTCAGTGAGGACACCTGGACTGGGAAAGGCGCTGTGATCGGCTGATTTTAGGGATGGGCAATGCTGTTGAAAAACAGAAGCCCCTGAGACAAAGCCATCTATACCCCTGGAAACAAGGTAAGAAAACTCTTCCCCCATTTTTAGGGTCTTATCTGGGACCCTGGCCCAGCTGAGTCAGCCTTCCAGATCAGAGCGAACTCAGTTTGTGGCCTTTCTAAGTGCTGAAACACATTATTTTATGATGGCCAGCCGGCAGGTGTAGCTGGTTGGTGGTTCAGCTCAAGACTTTCTGTGTTGACATTGTTCAGTCTTTACCTAATTCAAGTCTTTGAATTTGAATTTGAGTTTTGCTCAAATCCAGGAGTTGGAGTATTTTGTGATATTTTTGGTGTAAAGAATGTTATTAAAATCTTCTAAGCGTGTATCATCTCCCACAGATAGGTATATTTTCATCCTGTTCACCTATTTTCCACATCGACCCTGCCCCTCAGGCTGCTGTGCCAGCTCTGAGACGAAGAAGAATGGGGTCCATAGTGCTGCCATTAGTGCCCCAGGACCAGCACCTGCAAGACTTGGGGCCAGGATCTCAGTACTCAGCCTGTACTGACTGGTCCTGAGTTGGCCTCAGGTCTGGAGTTCTGTCTCAGCCTCCTCAGTGCTGGGATTACAGGTGTGCTCCGTCCTAGCCATCTCTCCAGGCCTTGCCTACCAGCTAGTCATGTTTGATCTGTGCTTGACAGTCCCTGGTGACTGTGGCTGAGTATGTGTTTGTGAATGGAGAAGCAACCAGAAAGAAATGCCTGGGAATGGCTCTGTCCTTACTTTCATTGTTACTGAGCAGTGTGCGAGAACACTCTTGGTTTTGGATAGTCAAGGTAGAGTGTTTAAAGAGCCATGCCTACTGTAATTACCCTGACACATGAAGCAGAGTGATACTTGTTAAAGTGAGGATTCCAGATGAGCAAAATAGGGGAAATGTTAACAAGTGTCAGGAGCCAGAGGCCTCACCCACATTAAGCAAGTGCTTTACCATTGAGCTACATCTCTCTTCAATGTGTTTTTATGTGTGTAAAACAAAAGCAAGCACTAACTCGCTTAGCTTTAACTCTGTAGTTTTCATTGGAGATAATTGGATTCATAGAAAACTACAGAAAAGTTTGAAGTTTGTTTGGTTTTGTTCACTAACTAGTGAGAGCAATTGTAGGAGCATAGTTATTCATGGCAGTCAGAGCTGCTGCTCTTCTTTTCTTATATTGGCTCTGAGAAGTCTCACTCAGGCAGATATACAGCAATTGAAAGTGAGCTGCCATGTGGTGCTGGGGACTGATCCTAGGCCCTCTGGAAAAGCAGCCAGTGCTCCCACTGAGCCATCTCTCTACCCCAACCCCTCCCTAAAATCCCAGCAGCCAGTGCTACCAGGCTGGTGAATGGAGATGCTAGTGATGTGTTTGCACACAGTGTGGGTGGTAGCCAGGGAAATTAACACCCTCTGAGGAAGGGCTGACTATGAAAAGCTTCTGCTCATAGGCTAAGCGGGACTTGCTGTACAGGGAAAGAAACCGGGAGGCAGAGTGTGGGGATATTTTCAAATATAATAAAAACAGTGGAGATATCAGAGGGATCTACCCACAGTCAGTCTAGGAGGATCAGACAGTGATAACTCACACTTTTAATCCTAGCACAGGGAATATCCTGGAAGTGGTGACCTTAATCCAAACTGAGTTTGAGGTCATTTTAGTTTACAGAAGGAGTTCCAGGCTTCCAGGCAGGCAGTAATGGGGCCACGCCTTAACTGAGAGAAGAAAGTATTTAAGGCAGGCATAGAAAGACAGAGAAGAAGAAGCCAGGAGGAGCGAGGCTGAGGAAGCTGGAAGACAGCTGGGTGAGATCTGACTGGTGTTTACTCTCTCTGATATCTCCATCTTTCCCAGAGATCTGGCCCTGAGTTTCCTTTATTAGTGCTACAGCAGAGTAGGCAGGCAGACGGTAGGCTCTACCTCACCATAGCAGGGGTAGATTTAGAGGTTTGGATTGTAACCAGCAGAGATGTTTAGACCTGCATGCACAGTGGAAAGGCATCTGGTGCTGCTGGATGTCCACTCACTGAATCATAAATGTCTACCCAGAGGACGCAAGTGCCAGAGTCTCACTCTGACCACTGACCCAGCTTCTCATTTGCAGGTCTGCTTCCTGGTGTCTTAAGGAGATAAGTGAGGCCTTTACTATGCAATAACTTTAACAATAGTTACTATACGTTGCTTATGGGAAAGAACCCTGCATTTACAAGGACTGTGGGCATAGACCTCAGGTTGGCTCTCTCCTAGAGCCATCAACTATGTGAGTTTAGATAATTCTCTACCAGTGTCCTCTCAAAGGGAAGATATGGTGGCACTCTTAAAGGACCCTTTGGGGTTAATACTAATGTCCATGTGCCCTGGTCACCATTGTTTATGGTGTAAACTCCCAGAATACTACTCGTGTCATTCTACCCAGGAGACCACGTTTTCTCTTACTGACTACTGGTTTGGTTTTGTTTTGTTTTTTCCAATCATACAGTGGTTAAAAGCATACCTTTGAACTTGAATACCAGGGTTGAATTCTCTCATTTTCCAGTTATTTGGCAGTCAGATACAAAGAATTTTTTTTCATTTTACTTTAGATGAAAGAATCTTACATTATTTGTTATCCTTCCCATCTCCTGGTGCTGATGATGGAACACAGGGCCTTGTGCATGGTATGCAAGCACTCTGCCCTGAGCCACCCTTGGCCATGATCCTACCTTATTAGGGAAGACAGTGGTAAATGCAAAAGAAAGCACAGACTGAGTTCCTACAGGACCTTAAACCTTGAAAGAGGGCAAAGGTCTTAGCTGTTGTTGTTCAGAGCCATGCACATGCACACACTCATGGTTGATTTTTTTTGGGGGGGGGGTTGTTTTTTAATAGTCACAAGCATGTGTGTGTAATTTCCCCCTTTGATGTCAGGCTTCTGTGTGGCCCCATAGCTGCTGTAATGATGGTGGCATGCTATGTTAATGTTGCACACTGTTTAAATTAGCCATCTGCTGTTGAATGCTGACACTGCCATTTTGGCTGCTGCAGGTGAGGTAGCACAGAGGAGCTCCAAGACCAAAGCTGTGTGATGCCATTGGATGGTTTCCTTGGGATAAGTTCCCAGCATCACATCCCCAAGTTGGGAACATAGAAGTAACTTTAAGTATCTCACCATGTTGTTTTCTCAAAGGAGGGGTGTCTGTTAACATCTCACAAGTGAGACATAAATTCCCCACTTGGTTACAAGCACATCAGCATCCAGTGTCCCATCTGCTTTGAGGTTTTCTTAGGAAACTTGAGCTGCACCGTGATGGGTTATCTGAGGAAAGCATAGTCAAGACCATCAAAGTGTGAAAAAGCTGTTTGTTATAACACAGTTCTGCGCTTAGGGCTTCCTTGGTTGCATTTAAATGCCAAGATTCAGTGAAAGAGGAACAAGGCTTAATTTAGGGATGCCTGTTGGTTGTCATTCTTTGTCTTCTGACTCCCACAGAGTACCGATTATTAAAAGTTATTTTCTTGTTGGAGGTATAGAATGAGCCAAGGAGTACTTTCATTGTTAGTGTAGTGAAAGGCAAACAACCCAACTTGTCCTTTTCCCCAACTGTTTATAAGTGATGAGGTACCAGCTCTGCTGCCCTCAAAATAAATAGAGCAAGGTATGCTTATACACATCAGTAATCCCACACAAAAAGAAGGTTGAGGTTGGAAGACCTTGAATTGAAGGCCAGCCTGGGCTACATATTGAGACCTGGCCTATAAATAAATACAATGATGCTCTTAATTAGCTTTCTTGAGAGCAGTTGGGCCAACACATGCAGTACCTCAGAATGTGCATACATGTTGAATAAGGAGGGGGTTCTAAGTGAGGGTCAAAGCCACGGGTGATATAATTCAAGAAGGTTCAGGACAGGAGGAAAAGCTTTAGAAACAGAAGGTTACATGTATCCTTTAGAAACCACATGTCTTAGGCTAGAAGGGTAAAGATCTTCTAAAATGGCTACCCAACTTGAACAGTGGAGGAATCAAGGTGAGGTATAAAATCCTACAGCCTGGGTCTTTTATTGCCACTGCCGTAACAGGATGGGACAGTGTACAGTACTGACGGGAAATAGCACATTGATAGCTTGTCATGTTCTCATGTTACACTTGTAAATACCCTGTAACATGGAAAACATTTACTTGTATAGCATATGTCACATATGTAATGTAGCTCAGTAGCATGTATAACAGTGACCAATAGCTGCTGGGGTGTGGTATTAGGCAATGCCAGTAGCTTCTTGTGTGCCAGGTGTGGTACCAAAAGGTTGACACGCACAGGGGCTTCTGTATACACAGTTGGCATATAACTCAGACCTTCCATAGACTGATCTTTTATTCAGCAGGGATCAGTTATGAGGAATGGAGACTGTAAGTGTGAGAAGTTTTCTCATGAGAAGTGTGGGTGTTGTTTTGGGTGTGGGTAAGAAAAGGGAAGGAAACTTGGCTCTGTCATCAGATAGCTCCAAATTTAGAACAATGTCTATCCTGAGCCACTGCCTGTAGAGTGTGCTTCACCCTGGGAACACACATAACATTCATTTCCAGGTCTCCAGACTTCTTTTCCAGCTGTGTAGTGGCTATTGCTGTTATCTACTATGATAGCAATGACCAGCAGCCACCCAACCTCTTCAATTACTTTCCAAGGATTGCTTATAACACTATAGGCTAAAGCTGAGAAGTTTGTCCCGTAGTTCATCTGTGTTAAAGGGTTTATAAATGTAAAGGACCAGGTGGTATTTTAGAAGGTACAAAGTCAAGACTATTATATAGGTGTTTACATACACATTTAAAATATGAAAATCATCCCCTGGAGCTTGCACAAAAGGTGGCTGGTGGAATTCTGGATGCTAGGCAGCTTACCAACCCCTGACCTGCAAAGTCTCTTAATTTGGACATTTTCTGTGTTATTGCTCCTCTGGGAGTCAAACATGTCCCTAACCTCAAGTGTAGAAGACTCTTGTGATTTCCAGACTGGAGGGGGAATTTGGTGTCACATGGTGTCATATAGAGTGCCCACCATTGTGGTTGGAATGGGTTGGCTGTGTCTCCTGCTGTCCACCTGGCCCCACACATCCAAGCTTTTTATTGTCAGGAGAGGAGACTCTGGAGCCTTGTCTACACCAGAGGCTTTGGTGTTTCCTTTGCCATTAAATAGGCTGTGGTACTAAGTATAGTGGGCTCACCCTCCCTGGCAAGTGAGTTCTAGCCAAAGTAAAGGAGAAAAAAGTCACTTTCATTATTTCTGTTATAGATTGCTGGGCATGCATTGAATGTGTGCCACAGGCACTGTTCAAGGCTCAGGGAATGACTAATGAAAACACAAATCAATGCTGCCCCCTGGAGTCTACAAGTTTGTACACAAATCAGTGACAGGTGGTGTCTTGGATGACAGGTGTCCCATACATGGCAGAGAATGGCAAAGGATGTTCAGTGCTTGGAATTCTTAGTTCTACATAGGAGGGAAAAAGTGGTTGCCCGAGTGTTGTAGATATCCATGCTAGAATGCTATAGAAGGAACTGTCTGAGGAAATGAAATCGGAGCTCAGGAACCTCCTAGCACAAGCTAGACTGGGGAGTGACAGCATATGAGACCATGAAGACACTTGCAGAAATGTTGTGGGGAGAATTTTTGGGATATGGAGAGTTTGGGCCAGGATTTGGAAGAGGGGGGCACCCAGGATAACTGCAGAGTTTCTGCTCTGAGCATCTGCAGGGCTGCTGCTGCAGATAGCTTGAAGAGGCCAGTGGAATAGATTGTGGGACTGTGGAAGCTGAGCCGAGTTTGGGATGTTTGCCAGAAATCTAGGAGGTAGCCCTTAGGCTGTTGAATACAAGAATGTGGGGAAGTCACGTGGTGAAACCCAACATTTGGGAGGCAGAGGTAGGCGGATCTCTGAGTTCGAGACCCACCTGGTCCACAGAGTGAGCTCTAGGACAGCTAATGGTGTTATACAGAAAAACTCTGTCTTGAAAATTAACAAAAGAACATGAGGTTCATGGCTAAGAAGAGAGCCAAGTGACTAAAATTGCTTTCTGTGTAAACATGAGGACTGCGTTCGATTCCCAAGTACCCATATAAAAAAGCCAAGTGTGGGCGTGCTCATACTATTTATCCCAGCATTGTGGGGACCAGAGGCAGGATGATTACTGGGGCTTGCCACCTGTCACTGTAGTTCCAAGGTCAGTGAGAATAAAAGAGTGATGGAGCAGAACACCTACCTGGCCCTCTGTTGTCTGGCCTCTGAAAGCATTCCCATACATGCACATATGCTATGTAGCCCATGCACACCAGAGAGAGAGAGAGAGAGAGAGAGAGAGAGAGAGAGAGAGAGAGAGAGAGAGAGAGAGAGAGAGAGAGAGAGAGAGAGAGAGAGAGAGAACGAACCCAGGACTCAGAAAAGAGTTACCTTGAAGGTTGTCGTCCTAAAGGTGGGCACACTTATCTGAGATCTAAGGTGGAGGTGGAGGCCAAGAGAGGAGCTCTAAAGCGTCTAGCATTAGGAAGGGTGGAGAGACCCAGTACAAAGGCCTCCTTGGAAGCATCAGGCAAAGTAGGAGGCAGGCAGGGTTCTCTGCAAGCCTGGTGTGGAAAGTCCTGCAGTGGAGAAAGGGTGCTCAGGTGCCAGGTAATGTTGAGTTGGGTGCTAGTGTCTAAGAACTGAGACCTGACATAGGACCTGGCACCTTAGCAGTCACTGGGGTCTTGCCAAGTGGCTTCAGTGGAATTTGGAGATAGGAGGATAAAGGGAGTCATAGCAAAGAGTTGGCCACTAGAAACATGCCTAGCTTTTCTAGTCTTGCTGCATAGAGCAAAGATGTGAGGTAGCAGTCATTGAGGGGAGGGGAGTCCAAGGGAAATTCTCCTCAAGAGTGAGGATAGTGTGGCTGAGCTCTACAGTAGAGAAGAGAGGGTGGGTGGTGAAGAGGAGACTCACTGGGTGTTGGAGTTGCTAACTATAGTTTCGCCACACTCCGCCGTTCCCTAAGGCAGCTCGTGCTGGCAGTCGCCTTTCATTTACTGAGCTGAACTAGTATCTAATCTGTGTTTCTGCAGCTGGAAGTTTAGGCTACACTGCTGGTTCCTGTCCCTCAAGTACCTGCAGATAGCTAGTTGCCAGGTGTCCCTGTACATCTCAAGCCAGTCACCTAGGAGTGGCAGACTTCCCAGGGAATGGAAGGCAGAGAGACAGCAACTTCTAGCTTAGAAATTGTAAAATTACCTTGCCAAGATGTGTAGGTGCAAGGATGGGAATGCTTTGGGTCACTAATGCACACAGTATGCCACTGTTCCCTGGGGACTGTGATGTTGCATTTGAGCCTTACTGAAACTCTCAGTAGTTAGATTTACTGGTCACAGCTTTAGGCCAGGTCACAAGAACATGATCTACATGCTTAAGATTACAGGCTGCTGGTGGGTGGCAGAGTTGGGACCCACACCTGATCTCCACTGCCTGAATACTTTCCTTCCCTGTTTGACCTTCTCATAGTGTCTGCCTTTCTCCTTTTGAGCAGATGAACAATGGTTGGTTAGTTGTCTCATCCAGGGCATTGATCTAGAGTGAGGGTTGTCTTGCTGTGGCCTGCATATGATTGGACAGCTATATTTATGAGAATCTCATCAGGGTCACTGTGGCGTGTTTAATTAGGGCTGTTTCTGCTCTTGGCTATTCCTTCACTTTGGTCACGGGCCCCCTGACTTCCTTTATCATGTTTTATCCTTGTCTGTCTTTCTGCCCCTGTCAGTGGGTCACTTTGCCAGTGGCCTAGGACTAACTAACCTTTTTTTGCTCAGGCCCTGCTCTTCTAAAATGCGTGTAATTTACCCCTTTCTGCTCAGCACACTGGCCTTCGGGCTACCCAAGGGCAGAATCCAAAAGGCAGGGACGTATTCAGTGACAGCCAGGAACCTTGGCTCCATCCTTGCAAGTGTGTCCATGGGCAAGTCATTTCCCTCGGCTTCCTGAACTCAAGAAGAACATGCTAGTGGAACTGTGTCATAGACCACTCAGTGAATGTTATGTCTGTATCCTGATCTCTGCCTCTCATAGCCCTTCAGTTTCCTCTGTGACCAGCTGGTGCCACACCACTTAACAGCAGCAACTCATCCCATTAGCAAAGCATCTGGGGAGATGGCTGGGTAGCTCTGAAGAGATGACATTTGGTTGCAGAAACCCTGCAAACATGTCGAATACTCTTTTTGGGCAGAGGGAGACTATCAGTAATATTGGTCAGGATGCAGGTCCCTTTAATCTAGCCTGTGTGGGGAGCTAAAGAGCTTTGCCCTCCTGGGAGGGAGATTGAGCCTTCCCTAGAAGAGAGCCAGGGACTGAGTCCTGAGGGAGCTCTGCTCTGAGCCGGCTGAAGGATGGAGAGGTATCTCTCTTCCTTTGTCACTTGCGGTCATAGTAAGTAGTTCCCTGCTGTATATACATACTGACTCTGTCAGCCAGGCTTTGTATATCTGTAGAAACAGTTGAGATCAGCTGGGGAGTGTGAGCCAGTGCTTATTAGTGCTCATCCTGGGGCCTGCTGTGATTTAGTTACTGTATAGGGTCAGGCTTTAAAATTGCTTATTACATATACCTCTTTTTGTGGCAGGCCTGAGGCAGGGATGTTTTGTGTGGAGACCAGCTTGCCAGAGTCAGTCCTCCCTTACTGTTTTGGGGAGTCAATCTCAGCTTGAAGCCTAGCACCTTTACCCATCTCTCCTTCCTCCCCCACCCCGTTCTCTAGACTTCACAGGCTGTCTTCTGTGTTGTAAATCACTGGTCAATGTCCTCATCTAGCCCTTTCACCATGGCTCCTCACACAATTGCCCTTGTTCATTCTTCCCAAGTTTGCAGTATCAGACACCACTCAGGGCAACGGCCATTGCTATTTCCTTTCTGCCCAGTCTGTTTGGAGCTGTGCATTGCTTGGTGTCCCTAGTTTCCAAGCCATGGGTCATAGCTTGTTGTTTGCTGAATTGTTTGCTCAAGATCCGGGGCTCAGTTGGGACCTAAGGGGAGCATCATGGAGTCACAGTCCCCCTGGAAATTGTCTGGAGCCATCTATAACATACAGTTCATATCAGCATCATCAGACATGGGGTCTCTGTTATATATACTTTATTCTTTTTATATCCTAAACACCTAAGCAGCTATGGTAATGTGCATGAAGCGGAGGCAGTGGAGCTGTAAGTTGGAAGTTGGCCTGGGCTCTGTAAAAACCTTTTTATTAGACCTCAGTACTTAAAAAACAACGAGCTGACTGTCACCATCATGGCCCTGCACCATGTCCCTGGTCTTCATATCCAGCTGGAGTACCCTTCCGCTCTGGATCAGCTTGGTCTCTGCCCTTCTCTTCTGAGTACTGTCTTCTGAGAGAGTCATCAGGCTACAGGCATCTCAAGCCCAAACATATGGGTGAGCTAAGCTGTTGCCCCTGCCCTCCTTGCTCATAGCCTCCTGGAGCCTGAGCCAAGCCAGAGGTACCAACTGACCTAAAGGAGGTGTCTCCTGCCTCTGTGACAGTTATAACACCCTGAGCAGTGAGTTCTAGAAGATGATGGTCTGTCTGAGAGTGAAAAGTTTTTGCTATAGTTATTTTAGTGTAAAATGTCTGTTACATGTGTGGTGCAATGGGGAGGGTTGTCCAGTTCCTGTACTTCATCCCCTCTATAAACCTCATCAAGGTCAGGATCTGGGTGCCAAGGCATAGTTTTACGGAACTTGCTCTCAACCCCTTCTGAGCTTGCTAGTAGGCACCGGGACATTAAGCTGTAATACAGAGCAGTTCTCACTATCTGTGAAGCATGGGGACTCTACACCAGCACCGATGAGCTCCAGGTGCCTTGTTTTTCTCTAGTTTTGCCCAGATGGCTTTCTGCCCCTGCTGCCTCATCCCTGGGCAGTTAGCCATTGACCTATGTTGTGGCCTTTGTAAGACGAGCCAGACAATTGGTTCTAGGTCAGGAGTTTGAAAGAGGCATTGTGATCCGTGGTGGGCATCAGATTTGAAGACTATTGCAGGATGGGAGCCAGGCAGCCCAGGGATGTCTCCAAGTCAAGACAGTAGTATTTAGAAGGTGTACTTTTATGTGTTTATGTGACAAATATTGATTGTGTTCCTGCTGCATATCAGGAGAGACTGTCAGATATTATACTTCTAGAATGGCAACCCAACCTCAAGGTTTGTGCCACTAAAGCTGAGTCAGGAAGCCTCTCTTAAAGAAGCTGTGCCTCTGCTTGCTGCCAGCAAACAGCCCTCCCAGAAAAACGATGCTAGTAAGAAGCCATGCTTGACTCTGTTCCCTTTTTGTCTGCATGAACAGAAACCTTGTACTTCTACTGAGGCTTCTGTGAGACTGTGGGAACCCACCTTGTTGCAGCTCAAGCTCAAACCCTTGTAGCTCAAGCCTTACACTAAGGCAACTCTGTACCAGAGCCCACTTGATAAACACAACTCAGGAGCTGATTTTGGCTCCATTTCTGTATTCTAGAACTCTTTTTCAGGCTTTATGTGGATGCACAAGCACACATTGGAATGCCATTTGCAGTATGTTGTCAGAAGTTTCTCCCCTGGCCTAACCCTAAGGTCTGGACCCGCAGTCCCGTGGAAGCTTACTCCCAAATAATCACACAGAGGCTTCTATTAATTACAAGCTGTTTGGCCTATGGCTGAGGACTATTACTTGCTAACTCTTACTCTTAAACTAACCCATGATTCTTATCTGTATTTAGCCACGTGGCTTGGCACCTTTTTCTCTGTGCAGCATTCTTGTCTTCCTTCCTCTGTGTCTTCTGGCATCTCTGCTCAGCTCTTCTGCTTCCCAGAATTCTCCTTCTCTCTGGCCAATCAGCATTTTATTAAACCAATATTTACAGGGACAAACAGCAGTTGGGACTATGCTGACTCTGCAAGCGGGAAGCCACCAGTGCCCCTGACTTGTTCCAGATAGCCTAGCAAGGACTGGCTCCAAAGTCAGTTTGGCAGCTTGCTTGAGTGGAACCCACTACCCTTTATGAACTGTTGCTCGCCTCACACTGCTGTGGTGTTTGGTCCCGGAAGTAGGAAGATTGGACAAGGCATCATAAAGAACTACAATGTAGTGACAGGAAGTGAGGCACTGGGTGGGTGGTTTATTTGCTACTTCAATTCTTTGTTTCATTTTCACTCAGCAAACATTTGAGCACCTACTAAGTACTATTAGGCAGAGACCTGGCCTCCTTGTCTGAATCATAGGACACAGAATCAATTGTCTGCCTGTTTTATCAGATGCTCTAGGACAGCCGCTCTCAACCTGTGGGTCGAGACCCAAATAGCCCTATCACAGGGGTCTCCTAAAATCATCAGAGATCACAGATACTTGCATCATGATTCATAACAGTAGCAAAATTACAGTTATCAGGTAGCAATGAAAGTAATGTTATGGTTGGGGTCACCAGGACATGGGGAACTGTATAAGGGTCACAGCATTAGGAAGTTTGAGAGCACTGCTCTAGGGAACTCAGGTTGAGAAGTAGAAATAGCTGGGAAAGTACATAATTACAGACCAGTCAAGCCCATGAAAGATCAGAGCTGAGATCTGAAGGCTAAGTCAGAGCTAACTAGGTAAAGGGTCAGGCGGGCCCCTGGGGAGGGAGGAGGTGACACTTGTTAGGAGGGAGGAAATCATGGGCCCCTATGAGGTAGAAGTGTGGGTGGCTGAGTGGTGACTTGTTATCCTGTCAGCCTTGAGCTTATCGCAGTGTTGGGCTGAGTAGTCTTGAAGTGTTTTAAGTGGCATGTGTGCCTAAGAGATTGATTGAGAGATCGGCTTGATTTGGGGAGATGACAGGAGCATCCCGGCATGGGAGAGAACACTGGAGAGGCACTCATGGAACTCACAGGTTGGGTTACATTGCAGGCAGTTTGTGATGGGGGCAGTGGGACGGAGCTCCTGGATGTATGGAAGGTAAAACAGAAGCAGGATGAAGGTAGATCTGGTGCTTGAAGTGGTACTTAAGTGGGGGTGAACTTAGCCCAAAGCTTCTGGCTTGTATGGACAGTGAGTAGCCAATGAGGTGTGGAGTACTGCAGAAGACCTGTTGCTGTCTTGGTTTATCCATCAACACTGAAAAGTGATTTTTGGAGGACTTTGTCAGTTTTTATTACCATAGGTGTTTAAACTGCTGACTGTAGGTATTCATATGCATGAAAAGTTCGTACCCAAAGTTGTTAGTTTGTGGGACTTGGGTTTTTAATGGAGTAGCTTGACCAGGTTATGTGTGCAGCCCACATAGAAAGAGGTCGTCTCGCTGGCATCATGTCCCTGCACACCCTTCTAGGCAGCTCTGCCTCCATAAGAGAATGCATAGACCAGCTAGGAAGGAGTGAGACGCTTCCTATGGCCCACTTTTCCTTCTTTTCATGGTCAATTGGGCTCCTAATGAGAATGTTCTCATTAGGAGGCCCCAGGAAGCCTCCATCGTGAGTGACTTGTGTGATTTACCAGACTGCTCTGCCAGGTGTCCTCATTTGGTTTAACTAACATTTGCTCCACGCGGCCCACAGGGTGTTGTCATCAAGCTCTTGGGACCCATGTATACGCACTGTCAAGGCGGAGAAGTTAATTTTCTGTGTATGTGAAAAATTAATTGCCAGACGTGGTTGTGAAGCATCCTGGAATATGTGTGTGTTGTGGAGATAGATGATGGCTGACCTGCCACTGTTTGCCAGTGATGTGTAAACTAGTCGGCTATGTCACCAACCTAGGGGCTGAGTCCATGCTAAGTAATGAGGGTCCCCAGAGGACAGTTGTAGTAGGACTCCTTACTCTTTTCAGACATGGTTAGTTTTGAACAGCCTTGTGTGGACGAGGGGTGAAAGACATTTATTCAGGTTATTCTCTTGGCCACTCAGAGTAATTCCTGGCAGATTATTCATCAAATCCCTCAACCATGTTTGCCTTCTCAAATTTCCCAGTGCTGCTGAAGTAAGAGGCCAGGAATGATTTAAATTAACATGTTTAATTTAACAGATTGTATGAGATCAGTTGTTTAATAATTTTCCATGATTTTGAGTCTCAGCAGCTGAAATGTTCAGCTTATTTTACCTCTTCATTGTTACCAGGGTTCCCTCCCTTCATAGTTCACCTAAATAATTGCATTGTGACTGTGGTATGGTATTTGAGTATGGCTGCTCAGGTCCCTGGGACGGAGAAAGTTCCTAAGTGAACTGACCCTACTGGATCCTACAGTGTCCAGCTCCCAGCTGAGCCCTGGCCACCCGGGAGAAGAAAGGCAGGGACCTAACTAACCAGAACATGGAGTTTAAATGTGAGCTCACTGAAGTCCTGCCTTGTTACCTCCCATGCTGGCTGCTCTCATGTTAACTTGACACAAGCTAGAGTCACCGGAAGGAAGAGAGCCTCAGCTGAGAAAATACCTCCAGAAGTTCCAGCTGTGGCACATTTCCTTGATCAGTGATTGATGGAGAGGGCACAGCCCATTGTGGGTGGGGCCCTCCCTGGGCTGGTGTCCTGGGATCTAGAAGAAGGCTGAGCAAGCCACAAGGAGCAAGCCAGTGAGCCGCACCCTCCATGACCTCTATGTCAGCTCCTGCCACCAGGTTCCTGTCCTGTTTCACTTCTGTTCGTCTTCCTCCAACAATGAATGTGATGGAGCCAGATAAACCCTCCTCCCCAGTTTGCTTTTGGTCATGGGGTTTCATCACAGGAACGAGAACCCCAAGACACCTTGTCTAGAGGTCCAGAAGGTCTAAAGAGGAAGGTGATGATTTGAGCCAGGCACAGTAAGATGGGCTAGATGTCAACTTGACAATGACTGCAGGGCAGATTTGGCAGCTCTTAATATAGACAGGCAGGGATATAGTAAAGTATATTCTACCTAGATGGGGAGAGGGCCAAATAAAGAGACACGGCAAAAGTGGTCTGTAATCAGTCACCTTATCCCAGTTGACCAGTAAAGCTGGTTTCTGTTTTTCAGAGCAGGGACTGCAAACTGCAGGCCAAAACCTAATTGGCTGCCTGTTTTTGTGAATACAGTTTTATTGAAACCTAGAACATGTGTCAGTATTGCTTGTCAGGCTGAGTAGCTTAACTCTGTGGCTCTCAAAGCCAGCAGCAATTGTCCTGCCCTGTTAGGAAAATGCTTAGAGCAAGTGAAAGCACGAGGGAGGGAGGAAAATGTTCTGTGACCACTGGACTCATGCCTGGTGAGAGGTGGATGAGAGGTGTTCCCACCACAGGAGGCATAAGGGACAAGGAATGTGATTTTACTTCTTCCTGACTCTCAGCTGGGGGCAGACTCCCCCCCCCCCCATCTTTCCCTGTCTATTTGGTCAAGTGCGCATCACTTGAGTTTAGTGGGTCCACCATGTGTTCTCTGTGTTCTCACAGAGGTAAGCCAAGAGAGCAGACTAACGGTGGTCTCCAGTGCTAGTATAGCCTACGGCCTATGGCCCGATGGTTTCAGGAGACAGCAGGGAGGAAAGGGATTGTCATCAAGCCCAAAGTAACTCTCTCTGGCTCCCACAGCATGGCCCACATACTCTGCCTGACAATGCAATCGTTACCTTGTCCATAAAACAAGCTGTTCATCTTCTGGCTTTGTTTGCATTAATTATAGATTTGATATGATGGTGAGAAAGAGGCTAAACGCATGTGGGCCTGGGCCTGTGGTGCCCATTTTCTGATGATCAGTTGTTGTGAGGGTGACGAGACGTTCCTCTCAGGTTATCAGACTTGCTCTGAAGACTCTAGCTCCCTGGCTTTGAGAGCAGGAAGCTGAGGACGGCCCCCAGTCTATGCCCCACCTTAATGCCCTATTCCCACAGCTGCAGAAGGGGGATGGCTTTCCTCCACACTTCAAGGTTTCTTAAGTAGGCTAAACATCCAGTTGACATAGAACAGGTTGACAGAAGTCCATGTTTAATCACACGGTCACTGAGCTCAGAAAGGACCTGGAGTTTAAAGCTTCTCTGTGATGGGATGGTGGGCCACAGGGGACACAGGGATCCAGAGGGAGGAACCATGTTGTAAGAGACTGACTTACTTTTCAGATAAGGTATGTCACATCATGAAAATGCCCCAGCCCAGCAGCCTCTTTCCCACAGACTCAGGTTGGCTCTTCTTTGGAGATGTGATGTGTCCCACCAGGACAACTTCCTAGAACCACTCTTAGCCTACAGTGACAGCATGCCACAAAAGGCTGTTACAGCTGGCACCTTCATGGCAAGCTCCAATGCACCTAACACAACCTTGTGAGGCCCCTGCTAGCCTGTGCTCCCATCCCTTAGAGACCAGCCAGAGCTGATGTGTGTGGTTTTAAACTGTGGAAGTTTCAGGCCGCTGCTGTACAGCAATGGCAAACCAAGTGTGTGAGGAGGTGGCACCGACTGTCAGTAGAGCACATTTACATGAAAACCTAAGAATCAGCTCTAGGACCTCCCTTAAAAGCTGTGACTTAAAAGGGCTTTTTATCACTTCTACCAAAGACAGGTGTTCTATTAAGTTCATTTTGGGTTTTGTTTGGTTTTGAGACAGGTCTCATTCTGTAGCCCAGGCTGCTTTCTAACTCCTGCCGATCCTTCTGCAGCCTCTCAAATGCTGGGACTACAGGTGAGTCCTCCACCCCTGCCAGGCTTTCCTATAACTTCTCTCAGAATTGTTTTTGTGTTGATTGCTGAACTTAGATTCCTTATGAATGTCTGGCATATGACATCATCAGGCTGCTAACTCCATAAAGTCTGAGGTTTAAATTGTCATTTAAAGACCATTATTGGCTCATAGAAACCCAAGTTGAAGACTAAGTTCATAGCTTCTATACATCGTCCTCAAAATTTCTTCTTTTTATCTTTGCCACCAGAAAACTCAGACCCAAACAAGCACAGTTGCTGTAGTGTATCTCTTAAGGCTTCTGCTGGTGCTTGCTTTTAAACTGTCTTCTTAGGAGTGTTGTATTGCCTAAACAGACACCACCATTAGGGGAAGAACTGTTCTTAACTCTGCATGTTAGCACCGTGGTTTGCTTTGACCCAGCTTCAGAGCAGAAGGAGCCCTCTATGTGTGTTACACTAATTATTAGGTGAGCTGTTTAATGAGCACTTGCTGACTGGTGAACTCCCGACTTCTGCTTCTCCCCAGGGACAAAACCCTGCCACTGTTTTGATTTAGGAGAGTTTACTTCTGACCTAGAGGGAAAATAGGGTTGGTGCAGTCCAAGACTGCTTCCCCCTCCCTGTGCCTCTGCTTGGGCTTAGCGGGTGGGGGCGGGGTGGAGGAGAGAGGAAGCTGATCTCCTGATTGTGGCTGTGGGGCAGAGCATTTTAGGACTTGGTTTTGCTTTTGCATTTCCTGTGTAAAACTCCTAAAGCAAAGTAGATTACTGAGAACCTAAAATTACATTCGAGACCTGTGAAAAAAATGAGTCATTAAAATAGTTTGAGGCAGAAGAAGTGCCACTTGTGCTATTGTCCCTTTTTTTCTGTTTACAGTTGCTTTTCTGTACTTCCTTGGACATGCCTCATGTTGGGGTGTTGCCTAGTGGTAGAGTCCTTATCTGGCACACTCTACCCCTAGCACTACAAAGCACACAAATCAAACAAAAACCCAATTGGATATACACAGTCCACTTAACTGTAACAATGCAGTGACAGTGTGTAGGCCCCACTTTGCACATCTGCGTGTACATAGCACCTTGCTTAAAGGTGTAGTGTGTTTAGGAAAAGTGGCTGGAAAGGCAACTGGGCTGCCTACCAGAAATCAACTAGTGAACAGGCCATGTGCCCCCCATTATGAAGATCTGAGTGTCTTCCCTTGTCCTGGCCACCTGGTTTACAGTAGACCTTGCATTTATTAGGTGATAATGAAGTAGAGACACAGGTGGGAAAGGGGCAGGGAAGGATGGCTTTATAAACAGAAGGAAGGACAGTTTGCTCACTAGTAGGCAGTGTCTTCTAGCTTAGTGGGCTCTGACTCTCCTTGAAGGGCCTTTAAGTAATTGCAAGAGCCACTGTTTCTGATTAGCATATGTCTGAAAATGATTTGTAAGAAGTCCCTTGAGGAGGCAGCTCCTGCTTGCTGGGTCACAGCCACCCTTTGAGAACCCCTGGTGTAGGCTGACCTTTCCAATGAGAAAAGAGGCTTGGACAAATTGTGTCAGCTTGCTTGACAAAATGAGTTAGTGACTAGACCAACATTTACAGAGAGGTCTCACCTTCTACTCAGAAGAAAAAACTATTCCAATGTCCATGACCAGCAGGCTGCTGTGGTGCAGATCATACACCCAGTTGTTTTTCTGGGATTCACTTCCAACCCAAGGGACCACAGAGGCCCAGGAGTGCCATTTCATACGTCAGTTGCCTGCACATGGCCCTTAACTCCTTTAAGAGTTGGGTTCTGTCTAAGCACCAAGGATGAGTGACAGATCTCTTTGTTAAAGGACAAATGTGCCTTTGGAAGCCATGTTTGGATTCAGATTTGGCTCTCTAATGGTAATGGAGAAAGCAAACCATCCAGCCCAAGTTAAACTCCTCATCACTGCTTTTGCTCATTCTGCTTGACCCAGCATGCTGTCCCTCCACATATGTTCTGCTAAAGCCCCACCCCAATGTATGCACTTCTGGTCAGTGGCAATGGACTCCTGTGTGGAAAATGGTGAAAGGCACCTCTTTTTAGTTCTTCTTCCCTGCCTTACTCTTCATCCCCCTCTCAGAAAGAGCCTACATCCAGAGATACCATCTCAGATTTGTAGTTTGAGTGAAAATGGCCCCCATGTACTCACAGGGAGTGGTACAACTAGGAGGTGTAGCCTTGCTGGAGTGGCTGTGGCATTGTTGTAGGAAATGTGTCATGGCCGGGGGTGGGCTTTGAGGATTCAGATGCTCAAGCTAGGCCCACTATGGCTCACCATCTCTTTCTCCTGCCTTTGGATCCAGATGTAGAACTAACTCTCAGCTCCTTCTCCAGCACCATGTCTGCCTGCACGCCGCCATGCTTCCCACAGTGATGATAATGGACTGAACCTCTGAACTGTAAGCAAGCCCCAATTAAATGCTTTCCTTTATAAGAGTTTCCAGGATCATGGAAACCCTAACAGCCATAGAAACCCTAACTAAGACACCAGGATTAAGCACCCCCTCTGGCAGGCCTTGAGGAAGTGGATTCCACAGTGGAGGCCTCTCATCTCAATGACCTCTGGTGCATTGAGGAACTGGCCCAGGGCCAATTTGTGGCAGGACTCTGAGCTCATTTCACATTGGTCTTTGAGTCTAAAGCTAGACAGTGCTCTGCTGGGCTGAGTGGAAGCAGTTGTGTTGTAGAGAGTTCGCGGGTTCCGGGGCAGCCAGAGATCTGGGACCCACAGCTGCCGGGACTGCTTATCTGCGCCCACCGCCCGGGTCTCTAGAAACAACTCAGACGCTTTATTTATTTCAGGCTGTTTGGCCTATGGCTCAGGCACATTGCTAGCTAGCTCTTACATTTTAAATCAACCCATTTCTATTAATCCGCGGGCCACGTGGCCCCGGCCCGTAGCTCACCGGTGTTCCTTACATGTCGTCTCTTGGGCGGCTTCCGCGCGGTCTGCCTCTAACTCCGCCCTGCTTCTCTTACCTAAGCTCTGATTTCTCCTCCTACCTATTCTACGTACCTGCCATGGCCCAAACCAGCTCCTTTATTTAAAGATACAGCACTCACAAATGCATTCCCACATTTCCCCCTTTTTCTCTAATCAAAAAGGAAGGTTTTAATTTTAACATAGCAAAATTATATATAACAAAATATCTATTAAGCAAGAATTATAGTTATAATATCTAGTCTATTTGTATTTAGCAAAATTAAAGAAAATATTCTATCATCTATCTTATCTTTATGAATCTAAAGTTTTATATCTAATATATCTTTTAAATGACTAAGAAAAACTGTATATATAACTATCTAATCTTCAACTACATCAAAGACCACAGAAGGATATAATATTTACCCAAGTAAACCAGAAGTGCAAACGACTTCTAAAATCTAGGAAGGACAGAGATGACACCTATCTGCCTGGACAGTCACCCAAAGTTCCTTTATAAAGTTGGGGCATCCGTCTTCAGCCTATAGGCCTTGAGTCTCTTTTCATTTTAGTGAAGCAGGAAATCCGCTCTGTCCATTCTGGCACAGTTCATCTGTTGCTTCTCCTTGAGTCCTGAAGAATGTCTGACAGTTTTCTCTGTAAAGCAGGAACCTGAATGACCATTTAGGCTTGTTCTGCCAAAGTTCAGAGGTCATCTTCTTATGGAACCTGCATGTCCAGTTTAAACAGCATACTGTCAAGCAGTCAATATAAAAACAGTTTGTTCTCCAGTGGCTCACCATCACCACAAATAGATGAGATTCTATATGGAGTTTCTTCAATGCCCATCTTCTTGTTGAAGTAAATTAGTGCTGCCAGGAACAGACCTGTCTCACTGTCTAGAAAAGTCTAAGCTCTTAAAACATTTTAAATGCCATATTCTGTAGGTCTTAGAAGTATTTGAAGATTACCTATCTAATTGAAATATATCTTTGTATACCTAAAAATCTTAACTAACCTAACTATAAGTTTGATTATCAAAAGTGACTATTAACCTTCATTTCTTAATTATACACTACAATTTTAAAACAGTTACATGAACATCATACCTTAAACAAGAATAGAAAAACACATACAGCATAACAAAATTGACCTTAAATTTGTATCAATAAACCAAAATCTATACCAATGTAAAGCATTTTGAGATTAACAGCTGATTTCCTGATCTAAGTAAATTTAATAATCTAATTTTTAAAAAATCATTTATATACCATATCCCCTTTTTCTTCTTAGAAAGAGATTAACTATGACATTAACCATTTATAATGAAAACAAACATCTAGAAATAATATTTGGGGAATTTGGGCGTTGTTTTTCTATTACTACTTCCTGCTGATTAAGGGGCGTTGAAAGTCTCACAGTTGTTGAGGCTGAATCAGTCTGCAGCTCTGAAGCTGATACGGCTATCTCTTTTCATCAGGTTTTTTCAGGGGGTCTTGGTTGATGAAACCATATTTGCCTGGAAGCAATCCACAGGTTCTCATCTTCTGTGGAAACAAAAGCAGAACTCTTCCGAAGCAATAAATCTTTAGACACAAATTTTGAAATCAAAATACCTTTAAAAAATACATTTTTGTTTAACTTAGTAGCCTTGGTATTTGCAACCCATTGTCTTTCTGCAGTTAGCTCATTAACAGTTAAAAAATTAAAAGAAAACACAATAACAACCAAAATCTAGATTTTGTGTCTATTTTCTATCTTTACGTGGCTTATTATATTTTTATCACTCTATTTCTCGCTTTAAAAACTTTTTCTAACCTCTTTCTTTTTTCTCTGAAGCCTATGTATCTTTTACAAACATTGTAACCCGTTTACAGGTTTTCTTTTTATCTGAATCTGTTTTATTGTGAATCCTTATTCATCTTCTAACCTTAAGAGCTTTTAAAATACATTCTCCAAAAAGAAGCACAGTTTTTGCAAATTAGGCTGAATCACTAAGTTTTCTTAAACGGACCGTAAACAGAGCACACCTAAGAAAATGCTGCCATGAAGAAAATTTGTTTCTCTTTTGTTCAAAATAAGCAGAAATCTAAAATCAATCACATTACTGAGTCTTTTGTTAGTTTTCAGGAACCCGCCTGATTGTAGCTCACACTGCCTGTCGCCAGCCCGCCGCTGGCGCCATTTTGAGTGTGACCCGGACCATGCTTTGTTTGTACAAAGACCCGATTTACATACATAATTTGGAAGCTGCCTTTGATCAGTTTCTGCGATCTAGAACTCTTTTTAATCTTTGTCAGGCTCTAAGTGGATAATCGCCCCACGTTGGGCACCATCTGTTGTAGAGAGTTCGCGGGTTCCGGGGCAGCCAGAGATCTGGGACCCACAGCTGCCGGGACTGCTTATCTGCGCCCACCGCCCGGGTCTCTAGAAACAACTCAGACGCTTTATTTATTTCAGGCTGTTTGGCCTATGGCTCAGGCACATTGCTAGCTAGCTCTTACATTTTAAATCAACCCATTTCTATTAATCCGCGGGCCACGTGGCCCCGGCCCGTAGCTCACCGGTGTTCCTTACATGTCGTCTCTTGGGCGGCTTCCGCGCGGTCTGCCTCTAACTCCGCCCTGCTTCTCTTACCTAAGCTCTGATTTCTCCTCCTACCTATTCTACGTACCTGCCATGGCCCAAACCAGCTCCTTTATTTAAAGATACAGCACTCACAAATGCATTCCCACACAGTTGCCTATTGCAGTGTTTTCCAGAGCTCCTTTGAAGATAAAGAGACAGGCACCCCAACTTTACCCAAACTACAGGACGCACCATCCTGTGCTAATATTTTTATTCTGATAAAGTTTTAAAATACTGCTCTCTACCTTTACCACTGTAAAGGAACTAGATATTTCAATCACTGCTCTGTGGTAGCACTTCAATTTGTAAACAAAGTTAGAATTAAAAGTTACTTAACAGACAGCCTCAAAAAAAAGTCATGCATAGCTTAATTACTAATATTTCTCTGTTGTGGGGCATACACCCATTTACAAATTCAGGACAAGAATTTGGAGGCCTTGTCAAACATGCACGTCAGAGCTTTGATTAAGTGCTTGTGATTAAAGTATTCTTGGATCTGAGATCACAATGCCTCAGGGACACCACTTAAACTCCTAGACACAGTGGATCACGCAGGCCCATTCTTTCTGGAAGAAGAGGAAGTGGTATATTTCCTCTTATACTCACTCCATGGCTCTTGGAAATTTCCATTGAACCTGTGGCCTCTCCTTGTCTCAAGGAAGGTCTGCTGTGGCTTCACATTCTGGGGCAGGTACTTGCTTGGTAAGAGTCCTGCTTGTGGTGATAATTTTGTATTTAATAAAATCAGCCTGGAATATCAGAGAATAACAGAGAACAGAGTAAAAGCTATCTTCAAGAGTCTTCCGCCTGACTGGTCACTCCTACAGAATACCTGAATATCTGCCTATGCCTCCTTAAATATCTTCCCCACCCAATTGTTTCACTTCTGGGTTCAACCTTGCATCAGAATCCTAGAGCTAGGACTAAAAGTGTGATCTACTATTGTTTGGTTGTTAGGCTTTGAACACACAGAAGTACAGAAAGATCTGTCTCCTGAATAATGGGATTAAAACATTGGTCACCACTCTCTGACCTTGTGGCTTGGCTGTAGGTGATTCTGTCCCCTGATATTCCAGGATGATTTTATTAAATATAAACTATATTACCACACCTGCTTCCTTCAGATCTGAGGATACTGTGCTCTGGCTTTTGGGCCCTTGACAGAACCTTTTCCTTCCCAGTTGGATTTTGTTTTCCTGTTGAGAAAAATCCAAGGTTTTCTATGTCAAATGTAAAATTGGTTTTCTCTTAGTATGTGCTAGAGGGGCTTCAGATTCCTTTGTTTCCACCAAGGATGCAGCTAGCCTGTAGGTCTGGGCAGCACAGGATATAGGGCCGAGCCTCCAGCCTCTGGCCTGCTCCTGCGCAGAGCCTGCTTCTTATGCCTTTTGGCTTTCCCCAGCCAGTTTTGGACAGGCTTACATTCTGGCTTCCACTTTTAGTTCTGTGTTGAATCCCTGCTTTCTTGATTGCAGTTCTCAACGTGCTTGGGTTTGAGATATACTCTTACAGTCCCAGAACCCTGCCGTTCTGACCCACCTTCGTCTTTGGAGAATTACTGTTCTAGAACTAGACCCAAGACAATATGCATGCTTCCCCAGCCCAGGTAGCCACTAAGAAAATACTGTAGCCATACAAATAATTTTCTAGGCGAGATGGAGTCCATAACGACTTTGCTCTAAAACATGTCAGTCATCACCCACTTTCACATGAAGCAAACCTGCAGGAATGGTGTGGGCTGTTCAGTGCTCTGCACCTATGATAAGAGACACACACACAAATGCATACGGTGCTAATGTAGACCATCTCTGTCAGATACTATGTACCTTTGCTTATGGGCCTTGTTCAGAGCCCTTCCCCTTCTGGTAGCCTTGCCTCTCCCTCACTCAGTCTTCTAGAAGACTGCTTGTGGGTCACTAGTGAGAGCCCGTGACACTCCTGTCCCAAGAAGCCCAGCCCCTTCCCTGCCCAGTTGAGAGAAAATGGAGCTAATTTGTCATAGGATTGGTGAAATAGTGACAATCTTCCCAAGTGTCCCATAGTCTTTGTGCAGTTGGCTATGGCATGAATTGTAATAATTTCTCACCGCAGTCCAGGGCCTCCCCCATCTCTGATCTTCCTTTAGGAAGAGTTCACTCTTCCCCTTCACCACGTACTCATGGTCCTCAGGTTCTGTGTCGTGACATGATTAAAGTCACATCTGTCATCTTCCAACCCTTGACTTAAGTGCAGCACCACGTTGTGCCAGCATCAGGAGGTGTTTTCTCAGTCTGGTCAGCACTAAAGTAAGTTTCATCAGAACATCAGTCCTACTCCTGCAGCCTTCTGCTCTGCTTCTGAACTATGACCTGTAATGAAGGTTAACTATAAGGATAGGCCACACATGCAGGTGGCCATGGTACATGTCCTCCCCAACTCAGACCCTGGCCTCCCAGATCCTGTGTTCCTTCCATGAACTATTCTAGGTCTCCAAAGCCTTCACCTCTTCAGCACATAGCTCTCTCTGAACAGGAGGCTTTGCTTTAGCTGCCAAGGCACCTGTGCACAGGACTTACATCCCTGCCCATCCAGGTGCCTTCTGTAGCTGCAAATGGCCAGTGTGGAACTGATTGGAATCTCTCAGCCAAGATGGGTCAGTGGGGTGGACAGTATCTGTAACACTGTTTATGAACAAGAAGGATCTGAGACTAGTTCTTAAGTAGGACAAGACAGATTTCTACCTTCCTTCCCCCAGCCCTATGGCTTCCAGGATGTTATCCTTAGGACAAATGAGGGGGCCATCTGCTCCAGGAGACTACCTGCTTCAAACAGGCCTAAAGTGTGCTGTCACCAAAGAGTTAGGTGTGCTCCACAAGATGCAGTGTCCCCTGGCCTGGAGGTCCGTTGGGCTTTTGGTGTCTACTGCTTTCAGACAGGGTTAGCCTCGATCCTACTTCAGCCTCTCCTGTACTCCCAGCATCTCCTAGAAGCTGGGTTACCCTAGCCTTTTACTGAAGCCCTCTCCCCTGGCATGAGGTGGAGTAGAGAGAGTTCTTGGGAAGGGGAGGAGAGTTGGCACCTGGAGAGCAGTGACTAGCTTTGTCAGAGCTCACAGGCCACTGTGGTGCACTCTTAGAACTTGAAAACTGGCCGACTTCAGGAAAAACAAAACAAAACAAAACAAAAAAACCCTACCCTGTTTTCCAGCCAGATGCTGGCAATTCTAGGCCTCTCTGAACTAACTACTGTTCTCCCCACTGAGGTTTAAAAATAAAGTCCTCCTCCATCCATTACCCTCTCCTGGTCCTAGAGCAGGGTGTGGCCTTGGCTCCTCCTCCCAAGTCCTGTGTCTTTGAAGTGCTGATGTTGTGAACAGTCACCGGGTGCTTTTCCAAGAGCTGATTCACTTTTACAAGAGCTGCTGCCTAGAAAGTCTCTCCTCTAGTCCTGTAGAGTCTTGCTTCCCTGATCAAGGCTGTGAGCATGTTTAGCAGACAGCTTCCATGCTGACATAAGTTCTAGAGAGGACAATGGGAAGTTTGACTACAATACTCTGTGTGTGTGTGTCTGTCTGTCTGTCTGTCTGTCTGTCTGTCTGGTGCTAATGTGTTGGAAGGAAACAACCTTTTGAGCTGACCCAGGGGAAATAAAAGCAGACCCCAAGCACTACCCCCCTGGACTCAGGTCTGCTTTGAGCCATGTGCAGGTGCTTACACTCTTATTGCTGGTTAACAAATGCACCAAGACTGGGTTCAAATCCCATCACTGCCCCATCTCAACCTCAAGGTTTCTGTATGAGGACACAGTCACCAAGGTGGCTGTGGGATCAAATGAGATAAGGCTGTGGAGAGCCTCTGGTGTTTGAGTCCAGATACTGTGTTGTCCTTGTCACACCTAGACAATATGTGGCTAAGTATCACTCCACACCTAACACAGTACTGTGTGCACAGTGGTGGTTGGGGGGGGAGGCACATGAGGAGTTTCATGTTTGGCCTAGGAATGAAGTGACCTTAGATCACCTTGTGTACTCTGAACACTTGGTATTGGTGAAGAGCCCTCATGAAAAAAGAGGTATCTGTGATGCTGTTTCAGCTATGACTGGGGAAGAACTGGCCTGCCTTTAGCCAGGAGGCCAAGTCTGGAGCTTCCATCTGGCTCCAGATGTGTGGAGTGAGTAAGTGAGCAGCTGACCATACTACTTAGAGCCTGCTTTGCATGACCTGATGAGTCTGTTTCCCAGAGGGAGAAGGGAAGGGAGGGGGGCAGGATTCTTGAGAGAATAGAAGGCTACATGTGATCTGAGTTCTGCCTCTCAGGCACTGCAGCAGTCTCTCCAGTATTCTGTCCATCCAGTGCATAGGAAGTGTGAGGAAGGCTTCCTAGCCTAGAGTCCAGCTAAAGGAGAGCTGATCTGCTTGCTGCTAAAGGGCTTAACCTAGCATTTACATACAGACAGCCTAGTCCCGGGTTCTTCCTTAGCATGGAAGGGGAGAACCCAGAGTTGCCCTGTCTTGTCTAGGTATCCTAAAAAACGGCTTGTATAGATAGAAACTACTGGAGCTGTAAACTCCATACCATAGTAAAGTGTAAGAAAAACAAGTGGGGACTGGAGAGATGGCTCAGTGGTTAAGAGAACTGACTGCTCTTCCAGAGGATCCAGGTTCAGTTCCCAGTATCCACAAGGCAGCTCACAGCTATCCATAACTCCAGTTCCAAGGGATCCAACACCCACACAGACATATATATATATATATATATATAGACAAAACACCAATGCACATAAAATAAATAGATAAATAATTTAAAAGTAAAAAAGAAATACAAGAAGTAATTCAGTAGTAATTGTATGAACTGTCTGCTGAGTAGTGGTATTTTAGGTAAAATGGGCTGAAAGAGGTATAAATTGTATATGTGGCTCCCATTGGGCTTCTGCTGCCCAGTAAGGGCCCCCAAACATCCATCATTCTCTAGAGACCTAGAGGAGGTGGAAGGACAGCTTTTTTCCTCTGTTGCTTAGACTAGCTTGAACACAGAGCTGTCACTTGCCACCTCCAGTCAGGTGGCATCCTTAGTGTAGTGAATGCAGTAGTTGTTCTGATTACAGAATTCATTCATTGATTCTTCTGTGCTTATTACTGAGAATGCATTTATTTATATGTACTTGTACTGCTACTGAGCTAAGTGCTGGAGTCCAAAGGTGAATAAGACTTGGAACCCTTTGGGGTTTCAAAAGGCAACTAAGTAGAAGCCCTTTTCTCCTAATTCTGAAAGTGGGAAGGAAGACAGTAAGAGAGATGAAGACCAGAATATGACCTCAGCTTCTCATGAACCTGCCTTGAGGATCAGACTTGTACTGGGAGCTAAGTGAGCTTCCTAACATTGACCCCAGTCTCAGATGCTTTGCCCCTGCCAGCGTGGGAAACACATGAAGATAGACATGTTCTCATGTAGATTGAGAACTGTAGTCCCAGAGTGTGTGTCCTCCTATTTCCCTGTCAGATACCACCTTGCCTCAAGCGTAACCACTGTCTTGACTCCCAGAACAATATCTGTGCATTGCCTGGCTGAGAGCATGTCCTTTTCTTGCGTGTAACCTCTTTCTTCATTGTGTGAATCATCTGTGCTGGGTAGGTAGAAATAGGGGGAGTGTTTTTGTGTGGTGGCATTCTATTTCCTGAAGGTGCCTTCATTTACCCCATCTTCTGTCAAGCACCCCTACATTGCTACTCTGGGGTGTGTTTTTTAGTGAATTGGGGGACTGACTTCAAGACACATGCCTCACTCTCTCCTCTCTCTTTTTGGTTTTTTTTTTTTTTATTTCCTTGTCATATTTGTTTTATTTTGCAACATAATATTGTACTATTGCCCAAGCTGGTCTCAGACTCTCTGCCTGGTACTGAGTTTACAAACATGTGCCATCATACGTGCCTTAGCTTTCCCTTTGATCCACATGGGCATGCAAGCAGCTATGTCCTTTATGGCTTTACTGTGTTGTTTCCTGATGACAAATACACATGAGCACTGTGCCATGTGTCCATTGGCCACTCAGGCATCACCTCTTGGGAGATGTCTGTCCAATTCTCAGAGTACCTGTAGCCCTTGTAGTTACTTACATAAGTGAAATGGAAATAGAGACACTCAGATTTGAGCCCAAATCCATGGTGATGGAGAGGCCTGCGGTCCAGCCTCTCTCCTCCATCCCACTTCTTCCACCGCCACTCAGAGCCTAACTGGGGCAGCCATTGGCAGTTTTCCAGATTCCCCACCTTCCTCTCTGAACCAGCAGTTCTGTATCTCAGAGTGTCATTATGCAAATACACAGAGAAGCAGGAAAGAGCTGTATCCATGCAACACTGTATGGAAGTTAGACTCCATCAGCCAGATTTGTCATCTGCCTTCCAGCAAAATATTATTCAACCGTCAAATGTGTGCTCTTGGGAAAAGGCCCATAATTCATCATTATGTTTTTTTTTTTTTTTAAAAAAAAAAAAAAAAAAAAAAAAAGGGTTGGCTGGGTGTGGTAGTGCATGCCTTCAATTCCAACACTCAGGGGCAGAGGCAGGAGGATCTCTGTTACTTTGAAGCCAGCCTGGTCTGCAGAGTAAGTTCTAAGACAGTCAGGGCTGCATAGTGAGATTTTGTCTTAAGAAAGAAAGACAGGAAGGGAGGGGAGGGGAAAAAGAAAAGAAAAGAAAGGTTTGGAGCTGGAGAGATGGGCCGGTATTTAAGAACATTTGCTGAGCTTCTAGAAGATCTGAGTTCAGTTCAGTTCACAGCACTCATGGCAGTTGACTTGCAACCACTTGTGACTGTGGGGAGGGGCATGGTTTAATGCTTTCTTCTGTCTCTGAAGGTACCTGCACACACATAAAACAAATTATTTAAGGTAAAAAGTGCTTCCCACTCTTCCACAGTACCCAAGTACCCACTTTGGACAGCTCACAACCACCTATAACTCTAGTTCCAGGTAATCCAGTACCTTCTTCTGGCCTCTATGCTCATCTACACACACACACACACACACACACACACACACACACACACACACACACACACACACACACACTATGCAGGTTCATACACAAACACATAAATTAAAAATAAATCTTAAAAAAAAAAAAAAAAAAAAACCCACAAGTGTGGTAATTCCTGCTTGGCCATATGAGAAGCCATGAGGGTTTCATATTTCTTCAGTGCTCGGGTTTAAATAATGAGCTTGTTTCATGCTTGGTGTTGGGAAAGGAAGAGGACACACTTAGAATTTCCGTGTTCAGCATCCACAGGTGGGTGTGGGCCATGGGACAGGCCTATGGTGTTGCAAAACTTCACACACCCCCTTCCCTGTCTTCACATGAATGTCTCTATGTTGAGTAAGCAGAGGGTCTTTAGTGTGGAAATGGTTGCTTTTCGCTCCCTCAGTTGGGGCTGCTTTAGCATTTGCCTTATTGAATGTTGGCAGAGGCCTGGCAGTGTTACCAGATGACTGTGATGGCTGTTGTTTAGTAAACATCTGCTCTGGGTCAGGTCCCTCTGCTCCATCCTTTGCCCACAGTCACAATTGATCCCCACAACCACCTGAGGAGGAGGTGGGCTGCAGTTAGACCTTTTCTTTTGTCAAGAAAAGATAGAAGGGAGGAGTGAAAGGCCCAGAGATGTTGTCAAGTTAGTGGCCACACTTGGTTTAATCTGCAGTTGTCCTGTCCTGCAGTGCCCATGACACTCTCTGCCCACTCTCATGTTCTTCCCAGTGCCCTCCAGACACTTATCCATCCAGGTGTCTTTACCCCTCTAAGTCATTCCAGAGCTGCAGTGCTGTGGGCATTGAGCCCTGTTCACAGTGACCTTGACTGTGTGACCCTGGTGTGGGTGCTGCTTAGAGGCTTCCCATCTCAGGGTGGAATTAAGCCCTGACAGAAACCGCTACTAAGTTGGGATCCCAGCTGCCACTGCAAATGACATTTGAAAGGCCAGTTGATGGCACATTTGTCAGCCGCAGACAGATATCATGCTGGGCCTGCTGAGGGGCAAGCTGAAGATCTAAGAGTGAAATCCTGGGCCTGGCAAGGCACTTTGGACGAAATTGGCAAGTTTTATGTGGTTTGATCTGCTTGGGTTTTTTTCTGATGTTGATCCTGTGAGTAGGCTGGTGTTCTCCTTCACCTGCAGCTCATGGGTTGTTCAAGAAAGTGCCTGTACAACGTCACATGAGCCACATCTTCCCAGGGAGGAACCTCTGACCTTTGGTGCAAATACCTCATCAAACAATGAGGGTCTTAATCTTAGCTTCTGTTAGTGGCCTTTCAAGCATTCACGGATGTGCAGGTCATAGTGTGCCAGAATTTGGCATTTCCATATGGAGGAGGACATTCTATCCCCCCTATGGTTTCAGTACGGCCATGTGGAAAGCATTCGTGCATGTGTACGTGGGTGTGGGTGTGCGTGCTTGAGTCCATGTGCAAAGGGGCAGCCCCTGCTTGTTTTAGGTTTTACAGCTGCTGGGTCTCTTAACCTTCTAGTATAACTGTAAAATCATACATCCTCTTGGAATTGTCTGTCTGACATTATCTATAAAGTTATATAAAGGACATGATCTGCAACCTGACAGTTTTACTCATAGAACATTCTCCTGCATGTGTCATATCCTACTGAATGTGTCACAGCAGCATCTTTTATAAAAGCCAAAAGCCAAAAACAACCCATCGTCCATTGGTAGGCTAGCAGACAAGATGGCATTACAGACAAAAGCAAGGATACCTGCATCATCTGAGTGGTTAGCTGTCAGGCCTGTAGAATGAGACTCTGTAACTACACATACGGATGCAAATCATGAAAAGAGACCAAACAGCCACAGGGTGGCTACCATGACAGAGAATGGCAATGGCAAAGGAACTCCTGAGTGGCACCTTCTTACGTGACTATGTGAGTATAGGGAAGCATAAATGGATTTCTTACTCTCTGTTATTTTCTAGTCATGTGATAAGACAGCATGACCAAGACAATTTATAGAAGAAAGCATTAACTGGGGCTTACAGTTTCAGAGGGCTAGAGTCCATGACTGTCATGGTGGGGAGCATGGCACCAAGCAGGCAGGTCTGGCATTGGAGCATTAGCTGAAAGTCAACTTCTCATCTACAAGCACAAAGCACGCAGAGAGCGAGCTCTAATTGGAATAATGTGAGCTTTGAAACATCAAAGCCCACCCTAGTGACACATCTCCTCCAACAGAACCACACCCCCTAATCCTTCTCAAATAGTTATACCAACTGAGGACTAAGCATTCGGGTGTATGAGCCTAAGGGGGCCATACTCACTTAAAGCATCACATCCACACAAGTGGCCACCATGTTGTTATGGCATGAACCACATCATCATTGAGTGAAGAGGTATTATTTGACAGGTAGGGGTGTGTAGATTTGATCTCACCCTCAGTAACCTTTCTACATGTGCACAGTCCTTAAATTTTTTTGTTTTAATTTTAAGTCTTAGAAAATCTTTACAAAGATGCATTTACAGAATCTGCATTGTAATTTCCTAGTATGAACCATAGGGAGTAACAGGAGAGCAGGAGCCACCTGAGGCTACCATAGTGTGGGAATAGCTCTTTGACACTGCTCCCTACACCAATGATGAAGAGATGCATGGGAGGGCAGGACAGACTGGTTGTGTGTACCTGAGTGCCTGTGACTGAACTATAAACAGGACCAGCAGCAGTGTTTGTACAAATGCCAGCTTCTGCCTCCCGCTTACCCTGACACTGCTGGTCATTACAAAAGTGCTTCGTCGGTACTTCATGACATATTTGAGGAACCCTGAAAACCACTTGAAATCTTGGTTGTCACCCTGACAGCCCAGCTCCTGTTGTCCTGATTTCCAGAGTTAGGAAGGTTGATTGGTGTTAAAAGCATCTCTGTTCTCCAAGTGACTTGCTGGCTGTTTTGTGGCCACTAACTGGCCTGAGCAGAGTGATATATTGACAGGTCCCTCAAAGTGTCACCACAGCTTCCCATTTGCATCCCTACACAAACTGAATTCAGGACCAGGCAGGCAAATGTGGACTGAGTTCTGTCAGCCACTTCTTGGCTTTGATGACAGCTGTCAGGAGTAGGTGTCTCTAGTTCATGGTCAGGGCCAACCTTGCCCTCATGCTCCTTAGAGGGGTTTTGGTGATTTCCACATTTCCTTTACACATTGCTTCCACGTTGCTTAATGATGGTTGGCCGTGAGTCTGGCCAGCTCCTTAACTCCACATCTCCCTACAGAGCCCAGGGCAATAGACCCTAGAGAAGAGGAAGCCGGCTCACCTAGACAAGCTAAGTCTCTGAGGAACTTTAACCACCAGTAAACCCAAGAAATGTATATCCTGCCAGATTTTTCCCTTGAGCCTGTTCTCCTTTCTCTGCTGTCAGCCTGTCTGTTGGAGGATTGTTACAAGGCCAACATCTGAAGGAATGGTGATGAGGTAGCAGTGAGATGGATACAGAGAAAGTAGTCGACCAGAACAGGTGTGCCTCTCTGTTGTCCATGAAGAGGAGCAGGTATGGGTAGGAGAGTGCTACAGGTCAGAGCTGGAGAATAACTTAGAGATAAAGATCCCTAGGCCATATGGAAGTAGGATTCAGAGTTTGCATCCATCCAAAGTGTAGACAGTCAGCTTCTGGGGTAAGGAGCTACCCAGTGCCAGGCCTGCTGATACACCCTAAGTGTAGGGATTTGTTTCAAATTGAATAAAAACCAGTCTGAGATATCAGAGGGATCTACCCACAGTCAGTCTAGGAGGATCAGAGAGTGGTAACTCCCACCTTTAATCCCAGCACAGGAAATGTCTGGGAGTGGTGACCTACACCCTTAATCCCAGCAAATCTGAGTTTGAGACCAGTTTAGTTTACAGAGGGAGTTCCAGGCTCCCAGACAGGCAGTGGTGGTGTCACGCCTTTAATCTTAACCTGGATGTGAAACAGCTGAGTGAAGAGGGTATTTAAGGCAGGCTAGAAAGACAGATCAGGCAGTAGAAGCCAAGAGGAGCAAGGCTGTGGAAGTTGGAAGACAACTGGGTGAGATTTGACTATGTATGGTGTTTCCTCTCTTTGATATCTCAGCCTTTCCCTGAGATCTGGCTCTGAATTTCCTTTATTCGTGCAACACTAATGTACCCATTTCTAGTTAAAAGTCTAAGTCAAATGTGCATTTGGAAGAGGGCTTATGTAAGTGTTCTGAGCATGTCTGGCCTTGGGCTGTGATGTTCTATGAGCTAGGTGCCTGAAACTTATTTTCAAAAAAGACTTATGGGACTGTAGATGGTTCAGCAGTTAAGAGCACTTTTGTGCTCTTGTAGAAGACCTGGGTTCAATTCTCAACACCCATATGGTGGTTTACAATAACTCCAGTTCCAGGGGATCTGACGGCCTCTTCTGACTCCCATAGGCCTGCATGTATTATATATACATTTAGGTAGGCAAATCACTCGTATACATAAAATTAAATACATCTTTTGTTTTGATTTTGATTTTCAAGACAGGGTTTCTCTATGTAGCCTTGGCTGTCCTGGAACTCACTCTGTAGACCAGGCTGGCCTCGTACTCACTGAGACCCACTTGCCTCTGCCTCCCAAGTGCTGGGATTAAAGGTTTCCACCACTGCCCAGCTTAATAAACATTTAAAAATTGATTTATCTCTGTTTATGTACTTGTGGAAAAATGACTTGGTGGTTGAGAACACTTGCTGTACTATACCTGTAATTCCAATTCCAACATCATGCTATCTTCTGGCCTCTGTGTTTGTGCTAGGATACTCATACACAGAGAGAGAGAGAGAGAGAGAGAGAGAGAGAGAGAGAGAGAGAGAGAGAGAGAGAGAGAGAGAGAGAGAGAGAGAGAGGAGGGAGGGAGGGAGGGAGGGAGGGAGAGAGAGAGAGAGAGAGAGAGAGAGAGAGAGAGAGAGAGAGAGAGAGAGAGAGAGAAAAGAGAGAGAGAGAGAGCTAAATTAAATCTTTTTAAAAATGTGTTTCATGCCTCCAGCTCATGCAATATCTACAGCCCTGCCCAGGCAGCTTCACACATGCTCAGAACACAAATATCAGCCTATAACTGGGCAGAGTCCTCCAACACAAACCTGTTTCTTAATAAGGTACCTTGCCTGCCAAGCATCTCCTGTCACTACTGAGAACCTGTACCTGAGGCCCTCCAGCCACCAGGCCACTGTACAGTGTCAGGGGTTTCCCTTCCCTGCCCTGCCCTGCAAGAGTGCACATAGCACACTGGCCTTAGCACAGAATGTGATTAGCATGGGAAGTGAGTGTCTCCTGCATGCTTTCTCAATCTCCATCGCACCAGCCGTATCAAGGGGGAGAACATTCTCAGCCTCCTTTCAAAGAGAGAGGGAGCTGGGGAAATTACTCAGGGGTTAAGAGCACTGGTTCCTCTTTCAAAGGACCCTAGTTCAATTCCCAGCACCCACATGGCAGTTCACAGCTGTTTGTAATCCAGTTTTAGAGGGTCTGGCATCCTCATACAGTCATACATGCCAGCAAAACGTCTCTGGAAAAGAGAGATACACGTCAGTGTGTTACCCTCTGACTCCAGTCCAGTCTACACTGCACCATTCAACACTTGACAACCTTCTAGTGTGAAGAAGAAGGTATAAACTGTAAATGGGCCTGCCCTGCTCTAGTGGGGATGGAGGGAGAAGTGAGGGCCAGAAAATCCCACCATTCCATTTCATCTGCTCTCACCTCCAAGGGCTGTGCGCATTTCCTTCAGGCCAGTGTCCACCTCTGCCCCATAGAGTAAGGGCTTCCTGCTGCTCTGGAGCACCCAGCCTGAGGCAGGGTTTGTTTTGACTGTGTTGGAGTGAAGGTCAGAGGCTCTTCTGTGTGGTGCTGATGCTTCTGGGCTCCCTGGTGATCTTGAGGCCAGGGTTTATCTGATCCTGCCTGACCACTTGAGATGTTTTTGACGGGAAATGAAACTTGGATCTTGCTAAATTGCAGCAGTGGTGACGTGACAAACCTGACGCACAGCTACTGTGTCATTGTTGGAAGACAGTGTTGACTTGAGTGCTGAATTGCTAGATATCTGGATGGAGTGCTTTTTATTTTTCAAAACTACAGATGATTTACTCTCCCATGGTACACAATAATGTTTTGTTCTTTAGTTTAACAGTCAAGTTTTAAGTATTTTTTTTCTGCTGCTCTCTGCTGTTGCTGAGAGCAGCAGTGTCGTGTTCTTCCAGGTGTGGAGGCACTAGGTAATTGATTTGTTGAAGAACTGTTTCCTGAGCATCTTCTATGGGTCAGATGCTGTCAGCCCACCGAGTACACAGGTGTGGCCTTCAGGGAACTTGCGACCCTGTCAGGAAACATCCTAATGAGGAGGATAAGGAAGGTGACTGCAGATTACAGAGTTGCCTGGTGGGTTGATGAGTTGTTTCCATCAGCTTTGTTGAGATGTCCTTTGTGTGTCTTGTCATTTTCTCACTCAAAGTGGATGATTTTGTTTTGTTTTTCGAGATAGAGTTTCTGTTTTTGTAGACCAGGCTGTCCTGAAACAGTCTGGATGTAGACCAGGCTGGCCTCAAACTCACAGAGATCCGCCTGCTTCTGCCTCCTAAATGCTGAGATTATTTTGGTTTGGGGGTTTTGTCTGTTTTTGCTTTTGTTTTTGAGATAAGGTCTACCTGGGCAGCTCACGCTGGCCTGGAACTTACAGTCTTTCTGTCTCTTTGTTCATTGTCAGGGTTATTTGCTGTTGCTGAGTTGTAAAGGTTTGATGTCCTTGTTCATATTGCAGCGCTGTAGTAGCAAATGCAGGGCCATGGCTAAGTTAGGCAGGCTCTCTGCATTCCACTGACTTCCTTGTTTGTTTGATTGTTTGGGTTTGGAAAGGGGGTTGGAGGGTTTTTTTGGGACAGGGTCTGACGGTGTAGCTCAGGCAGGCCTCAATTTTGGAATCTTGGTGCTTCAGCCTCCAGAGTACTAGGATTTTACTTGAGGCAAACTGCACCAGACCTCCAGCTCCCCAGAATGCTTTCCTTTCTATATGCAGTCCTTCATCAGATATATAATCTGTAAATACTTTCTCCATCCTAGAGACTGACTTTCCACTTCCTTGATGTAGTCCTTACAGCACAGAGCTCAATGCTACGGAGTTCTAGTTTTCTATTTCTATTTCTGTTTGATGTGGATGTCTTACCACTGGATAATAAAGGAACTGTTTTGACCTATAGCAAGTTAGCTTAGAGGCAGGCAGGAAGTCCAAGCATAAAGGGGAAGGAGAGCGGAGTCACAGGAAGACACTTCAAGAAGCCACTGAGAAGACAAGATGTAAAAGTAAGGTAAGCCACGTGACAAGATATAGGTTAATAGAAATGGGTGAGTTAGGATGCAAGAGCTAGCCAACAAGAAGCCTCAGCCATAGGCCGAACAGTTTGTAATTACTATAAACCTTTGTGTGATTATTGGGACTAAGCAGATGCGGGCGGTCTGGACTCAGGGCTAGGCCAGGCCAGAAACTTCTGGCTACATCTGTTCCTTGTGCTTTTGGTGTTACAGCTAAGAGAACTTAAATGCAAGACTGCTTATACTTTTCTCTAAGTGTTTTAACTCTTGAGTTTAGACCTTTGACTTCTTTGAAGCTCATTTTAGCATGTGGCATAAGCAGAGGTTCCTGTTCATTTTTTTTTTTTTTACAGACAAGTGTCCACTTGCCACTGTATTGCTTGTTGAAATACTGTTCCTTCCCCATCTAATGACCACCACATCCTTGTTGAAAATCAGCATAGATGTATGGATTTATTTCTGGAGTCTTGGTTCTGTTCTTGGATCCACATGTCTGCCTTTATGCTTTAGTATTGTGTTTTGATTAATGTAGCTTCATTTTGGCATACTGGTCCAGCGGTGCTGCTTGTGTTGGCTGCTCGAGATCTCTCATATTCCCTTACCAATTTCAGGATTAGAGTGTCAACTCTTACCTAAAGAACCAAGCTATCAGAGTTCTTTGAGAGAACTATTTGTAACTAGGAACTATTACTGTTGTAACAGTTTACTGTTGTTAAGCCTTTTGATCAAGAACATGGGATACTTCCCACATATTTTAATTGTCTCTAATTTCAGCAGAATTTTATGGTCTTCAAGTGTATGTGTGAAATTTCGCTTGCCAAATCTATGTCCAAGGATGTCCTTTTTGATATAAATTAAAGGTTTTGTAAATTTTATTTTGAATGTTCATCACTACTGTATAAAAGTACAGATAGTTTCACATGATGATGTTGTGTCCTGTGGCCAGTACTGATAGTTCATTTTGTTTTGAGACAGGACCTCATTTTTGTAACCCTAGCTGGCCTAGAATCTACAGGCACTCACAAAGCTCTGTCTGCCTCTGCCTCCCAGGTGCTAGAGTTAAAGATGTGCCACTACATGAAGCTGTTGTATTTTATTTACTTACTTATTATGGTTCTGGGGCATGAACACACAAGGCAAGCACTGCACTCTTCAGTGAGCTGTCTCTAGCCATTGCTAGCAGCATTCTTCAGTGGCTTTCTTAGGAATTTTTATACAGCGTCTCTGCATGTGCTACTGCTGCATGCCAGTGAGGTCAGCCATCTGGAGCCACATAGTGAGACCCCGATCAAAACAGACAGAAACAGAGAAAGTGTCACTCTTCCTTCTGAGCTGAAGGAAGAGTTTTTCCCTCTTTACTAACTACTCTGTAAGAAACCTTTAGTGCTCTGCCAACCAGGAAGAGTGACAACAGACATCCTCGACCTGTCCTACTCTTAGGACACCAGTCAGTCTCTGTCTTATATCAGAAGACTTTCAACACCATGCTTCCATTTCTGTCTGTGCTGCCACCTCTAAGACCTGGCGTACGTCACTTGTACTTTGTACACCCAAGAACAGGAGACTGATTACAAAGGCCTTCCCTGCTTCTTAACATCTACCCCACTCTAAGTCTGTGGGTATTCTTAACTGTTTCTCTTGGACATTGACTAGATGCTCATGGAACTAACCAGCACACACTGACATTTTATTTTAGCACAAGTTCTTTTTTGTACCCATCCTGCCTACCTCTGTTGCTCACAATTCTAATCACCCTAAACAGACAGAAATTGCAAAAATCGACACACGTGAGCCGAGTATTAGAATGGCTCCATATTCCTTTTCTTTGATTCTTTTGAGAAGGAAATCTTAGCCTGAAGACCTAGTCATTTCCACAAGGAAGCTGCAGCGCCTCCTGCCTCCTCTAACAGCCAGGCCTCTGTGTTTTCAGACTCTCAGCGTTCCCATCTCTCCTCCTTCACCATGAAGCTGATGGACAAGTTCCACTCTCCCAAAATCAAGAGAACACCATCCAAGAAGGGAAAGCCAGCCGAGGTGTCGAAGATTCCCGAGAAGCCTGTGAGCAAAGTAAGCTGCATCTCTAGGTGTTCCTCCTGGTCCCAACCTGTGGCCAGCACTGGGGGCTGCACTGTGTGTAAGTGCGCTTACTAGGGCCATCAATGTCCCTAGGACCTGGGACCTCTAGGATGGTGTGTGCCTGTCCTGCTAATCAGTCCAGCCAGTGGCTTGGACAGTTCTGTATCATCCTCTGGGCACTTAAAGTAGCTCAGAGCATTGTGCTCACACCTGGTATTGCCTCCCACTCAGAAGCCCTTGGGTACTGTCACATAGAGCTCACTGTGAGGACCTGAAGTCATTCAGCCTCAGGGCCTGGGCTCTGAGACTCACAAAACCCTGAACCCCATCTAAAGACATCCTCCAGCACTAGTAACCTCATCAGGGCCAGCTGAGCCAGATGTATGAAACAGCTGTTGATTTTCATCAACCCCTCCCTCCAGCCTGCAACGTCCATTTCAAGCTCTGTAGGAATCCAGGTTTCCTCTCTTCCAGGAGGCAAGAGACAGATTTCTACCAGAGGGCTACCCTATCCCCTTGGATCTGGAGCAGCAGGCAGTAGAATTTTTGTCCACCAGTGCTGTGGCTTCCAGGTCTCAGAGGCAGAAGGTCAGTGTGACATTAAGAACAATTGGGGTTGCCTTGCCTTCCACTGCAGAACTCTGGCCCATGGTCTGGGGATGGAAATGTATCTGTGGCAATGTCATTGTGTCTTAGCTGGGTGGCAATTATGGGCTCAAGTATTGATACAATTCTTGAATAAAAGCATCTATTTGAGTGGTCTTGTTGGGGAGGGAGCTCAGTCTCTGAAGCCAGAGTTTGGGTCCTTTAAAGAATGGAATCAAGCAGGCACTGGGGCAGTGGACGAGCATCACCCTTCCAGAGTCTCTGCTCTCTCCCTGAGTTGCTGAGATAATGGGCATGGTTTGTTTATTGAGAAGCCTTGGAATGTGGTTGCAGCCAACTGTAAGGTTCTCAAGCAAGGGCACTGACAGAGCCTCTTTCTAGCCTGTGATGAGTGCTCACCTCTCTTCCCAACATCCCTAACAGTAAAAACCTGCCCTGCTTAAAAAGGAACTGAGTCTCTAGAGATGAGAAGCCTTTAGCTAAAGCCACAAAGCAGTGGTGAAGTCAGGATTTGAATGTAGACTGTTGATACCAGAGGCTGACTGGAGCTCTTTGCAGTGCTGAGGGTCTGCTCCTGCCCTCGTGTCCCAGGCAAAAGTTTTGCCCACGCTATGTCCTCAGCCCTTGGTTGGGTTGTGTTTTGTTTTGTTTTGTTTGAACATGGCATGGCTTCCTAGTCTAAGCTAGCCTTAATGAGCAGTCCTCCTGCCTCTGCCCCCTGAATGCTAGGATCATTGGTGTGTGCCACCATACCCAGTTAACTGCTATATGTTCTCTTTAAGAAATCAAGTCCATGTGTTTGTTAATGTCTCACCAGTCTAAATGTTCATCTTGGCTCACTACTTCACATTTTAAAATGCACTTACCTTGTAAATGAAAACAGGTTTTGTAGATGAACCCCTGTGACTGTCCAAGGGTAATTAAATGCAGAACTGCTGTCATATCAGTGGCTCATAGCACTGCTTTGTTTATGTGGACAAGCAGAGTATCTTAAAAGTCTAGGTAAAGGTAGAAAAGGTAAAGATTGCAAGCCCAGGAAGTCTGTTGTTTGAATTGCTGCCTATGAGCAAGAGGGCAGTACTTGGCATTTTATCAGGCACACTACTTCAATATAGAAGAACCTTGTATAGAGAGGGGTTTGTTCTGTATCATATCATGCATAGCACACTCTTAGAGCTCACACCTTTAAGCCATGCAGCATAACTGGCTTTTTGACAGAAAGCTTTGCTCTGTAAGAGAATATTGATAGGAGAATGCTCAGCCATTTGATCCTGGAATCTTTCTTTATGCATTGTCCAAAGAATGGTCGTGGAGGAAGTTTTGATAGAAGCATACCCTTCACTTAGTGAGGTGTCTGCTAACCCCAGAAATCCTGATAGAGTGAAACAGGAGCTACTGCAGTAGATAGGAGCCAGCAATGCTGGGGTCGGGGTCTTTTCCAAGAAGCCGAGCTGAGGTGAGACCTGCTCATAGGGGGAGCTCTGGTACAGCCTGCAAGGGGGCTGCTCTCCCCAAGGCCCTTAGTAAGTGTGGCCTGCTGTGCAATCCAGGCCCACAGCACATAGGTGAGAGGATAGTGTAGTGTCCAGAGCCCTGTGGTGTCATGATCTGCTGTTGATTTCTCTCTAGCACCCCTAAATACCCTTGCAGAGTATTTGCATATGCATGTCCTGTTATCCCACTTGTGGCTTTCCCTGTTAAATCACAGAAGGTAGATATGCAGATCCAGACTATTGCTGCCTCCTGGCTTCCTGCTTGTCCAGTCCCTGTTGTCTCTGTGGGTACACACCTGTTGTTTTATTCATTCTGCTCCAGCCATGTGGAGAGAGCTTTTGTTATTTCTAACAGACAGTTTTGGCTGTGGCCCAAAGTCTTTAATTAAGTCTGTTTTGTCCATGTAGTCTACTGTCTTTCCTGCCCGGTTTCATCTAGACACAGTAGTTGCCTCATAGAAAATTTTGTCAGTTCTTTTTCAACCTTTTAGCAAGCCCAGCAGTGAGCTGTGGATTGTTAAAAGTAGCAGAGAAAGTTTAGTCACATCCCAAAGCTGACTGTGTATATATGCATATGGTCAGTTAACAGTGTACAAAAGGGGCTCGGAATGATGAGTTCTCCAACCCTTGGGATATTTAGACAACAGCTGAATCCTGGGGGCTCTCCTGTGGACTCCTGAAGGGGTATCCCTATCAGCTCTGAAGATCTTACGTGAAGCAGGCAGAGAGATGCCTGCTCCAGTCTGGCACAGCTGAGCTCTGTTAGACATGCTTCTCTACAGGGCCTGCTGTTTGTTGGGTAGAGAAGGAAACGTGTTGTCTTTACCCGATCTTGGCTCCAGTTTTTGTTGTTCTGCTATGTTGTGTTGTAGCCCCAGCTGCCCTGAAACTTGCTGTTTCCAGACTAATCTTAAACTTACAGAGACCGACTACTTCTGACTTCAAGTGCAGGCATTAAGGGCATGTGCCATCAACCCAAACCTGGTTCCAGTTTTTTATCTGCTGATTCTAATTCCTCCCCACCCATGACTTGACCCACAACTACCTGATTCACTGTTCTGCGGTGCTATGAACACAATTTAGTTTCCATGAAGCAGAGAGGCCAGGGCTGCAGGTACAAACATGCTGCATACCTACTGCTGCTCTGATCTGAGGCATTTGTATCCCTTCCTTTTCCTCTATGTCTGTCCCGTTCAGTGACTCAAGACAGGAAAGCTCTGGTGCTACAGTTTCACCACTGCCAGGCAGGAAAGCGACCTCAGCTTCCATTTGCCTGTATCCTTTATTCTCCTATTAAATAAGAGTTTTGAGTCCAGGGTTTTCTAAGACGTGTGTGTGTGTGTGTGTGTGTGTGTGTGTGTGTGTGTGTGTGTGTGTGTGTGTGGTGGTGTTTTATGCGGTGTTGTATAGGCTGTCCCACATCTCCAGTAAATTTCCTGTGTGAGGTGTTTGAGAACAAGTCTCACCATGTTGCCTAGGCTGGTCTCAAACTTGTGTCCCTGCCTCCTCTGCCTCCTGAGTGCTGCTGCTGTTAGGAGTGTGCGCCATCAGAGCAGCTTCCACGACACTTTTGACCTGTCTTTTTTGTACTCTCCAAACTGTGGAATGGAGTGAAACATACCAGGTTTGTATTCTAATTTTGTCACTCAGCTGTGGGATCTTGGGCAGGTTACCTATCCTACCCACCTCCGGCCTAGCCTCAATTTCCCCACTTATGAAATAATAACATCTGTTCTGTGGAGGAGGCAACAGCCTGAAGGGAAACAGTGCATCTGAGTGCAGAGTTCTGTGGGTGGCTGAGCACTCTTTTTTCTGCCTGGATAGGAGTGCTTAGTTTCACCCTAATTCGCCCATGGCTGGGACATCCTGGGCAATCAGAACTCCCAGTGCTTGCGACAGGAGGAAGAGAGGACAGACCTTGTTGTCTTAGCATATCATAAAGTGCTGGGAGGCAGCAGTGATGAAATGTGCTGAGGAAAGAGAGTATTTTAGGAAAACACGTCACACATACAGGCAAGAGTTAGGAGAGCCGAGATGGGAAACAGTAGGAAATGCAGCCACTTAAGAGCCAGGCTACCCACCTTAGCAAAAAAGCTGAGTGAGGACTCAGCAGGCGCAGGTAGTATCTCTTACCTTCTACTAAATTCCACACCTGAATGAATGGTCTCTTTATGTTCTGCATTGCCCAGGGCCTTCAGCTGTTAAACTGTGATTAACAGTCAAAAAGTGCATAACATACAGCACCAGCTGACTTGAGGACCCAGTGCTGTGTGGCTGGGCTACAGCATCACCTCAGAGTGACTGGCCAACTTCTGCATACCTCTCCCACACCAGGGGAGCAGTTGCTACCACCCATCCTCAAAAGCTTGGTAACTCTGTGAGGGTGTCAGTCCCAGGAAGGGCCTAGTTCTAAAGCTAAACTGGAACAGTAGATTCCAGCTCCTTGTCTGTGCATCTGCCCTATGTTATTAAAGAAGTCACAGTGGGTGCCTGAAGCTGGAGCTCAGTGGTGGAACTCACCTAGCATAAGAAAGGCCATTGGTTCCATCTCTATCACTGAAAAACAGTCAAAGAAATACAGAAACAATCAGGTGGCCGACTGAATGAATGGGTGAGTATGGAAGTCACTAATAACATTTAAGAGACGCCATATCAGGGTCAGAGGTCAAATCTCTTCTAGTGAAAAGCAAGGGAGAAGGACAAAAGCTGTAAAAGTCTGAGGCCAGGTCACAGCTGTTACTCTGACAGGAAATGAGCATGTCAGGCAGAGATAGAAAAGTGAAGGACACAGGCAGGTCTTAGTGATCTGCAGAGCACCCCGAGAAGCCACACCAGGCCTTTGGAAGTTAGCTGACTGAAGTACTGCTTACTTGATTCCATACACTTATAGATATTCCTTATAGATACTTATGAAATAGCTTCCTATATTGGATTTTTAAATTTTTAAATGATAGTCCCTGACATTATCTGGGATGTGAGAGATTTAGTATCCAAAAGAAGAATCACTTTAATTTAAGAATATTTCTGCCATTCACATATTTATAGATTATTACCCAAATCAACACTTTTGGTAGCATCTCTCACCCTCACTTGCTATTATTTGTACTCTCTGGACCTTAGGAAGCCGGCAGGTGTCCACGCACGCACCTCCTCGCTTGACTAAGTGTGCTGCAGTCTGGTCTTGTACGGACTGTCCACTCTAGATGGCTCTTGGTGTCTGCTTCTGCTGCCCTGGGGACTGGGCTGCTGGAGAAGGGAAGTTGGGAAAGGAATCTAGAGCTGTGTGCCCATTAGGTGTGGATCCAAGGCCACCTGTAGCCAAGGAGAAAAAAGTTTGCACTTAGGGGGGGTGAGTTCTGCAAAGTACAGGCTCCATGGAGTTCGGGGGTGGGGGGTGTTTGTTTGTTTGTTTTTCCCTTCCAGGTGGCTTTCCATGGACTCAGAGTACCCAAATGCTGTTAGCAGCCATTGTACCAGTAGTCACTGGATTACTAACAGTGGCTCTGGCTTCCTCATCTTCTGGCCTTGGGATTAGAGTCCTGTGAAGTCACAGTTCTTTCATGGGGAGGGAGCTCCAAGTTTGGGTAGGACTGTATGGGGATCTAGGTAGAGGATGGGCTGTGAATGCTTCTAGTCCCTCAAATCTCTGGATCCTGGATTGGATTCCAGAAGGAGTATATGTTCCCTGGGGCATGAGCATTTTCTTCTGTGTCCTCCCTGAGGCCTCATCTCACACTAGAGATAGGAAGTGCTATCTCAGGTAGCTAATTAGAATATTGAGGAGAGTATTTTTAGAGTCTCAGAGTGTGGGAAGGGAATCCCCGAGTTTCTATGTGACCCTTCTAGTCCTAAGCCTGTCTCTTCCTGCCAGCCCTATCTTCTGATCACAGTCCTTAGAGAAACCATATGACTTGGTCTCTGCTGCCAGAACGTTTTCCATTTGCAGGAGTGTGTAGTTTATAGATTTTACTGTTTACAGACTAGCTCCTTTTAGTCTCTTCTCATTCCTTAAGCGTGATGTTTCCTTTCAGAACCTGTGCTGGCTGGAAGAGAAAGAGAAAGAAGTTGTCAGTGCCTTGCGCTACTTTAAGACCATTGTGGACAAAATGGCCATTGATAAGAAGGTTCTGGAAATGCTCCCAGGGTCAGCCAGCAAGGTGCTGGAAGCCATCTTACCACTGGTACAGACTGACCCTCGGATCCAGCACAGGTGAGTCCCCCAGAAGGTCCTTAGTTGTGACAGCAGTGGGAGGCTCAGGAGAGGGACCTTGGTTCCAGGCATCTTAAAGAGTGAAGGGAACAGACTTTTCCTTTTGCTCCCTCTTCCCAGCCTTGAGGCCTGTATGCTGGCCTACACCACTGTCCCAGCAGATGCAGGGCCCTTTGAGCTGTGACTGTATCCTTTGTTTAGTTTACTATTGAGCCTCCGTCATCACTTATCATGACATTCAGTCCTGTCATACAAGTCCTCAGCTGTTGGGATTATTGTCTGATAAAGCAAGGTGTAGTGAGCCCTTGCTTGTGCTAGGCCAAGACCTCGCAGGCAGCCTTTGATTGCTGGAGTGCACTTTCTTCTTGCAGGCTAGCTTGCCCCGTGTTTGTTGTTAAGTATATCAAAGCGGTGCTAGATGCAATCTCCAAGTTGGCAGAAACTTTTCTGAAGAGGCTGGCAGGTGGTGCTGTTCATAATCGATGCATCTCTGTGTGGATTTCTCAAGGCAACTTAGTGTCCTTTCAGCCCCATGAGACTGAGCTTTTATGAATGGCTTTCAGAACTTGGCAATGAAGTTCACAGTTTTCTTCTAAAAGATAACAAATTGTGTCTTTATTTCCAAAAAATATTCTGCCTGGGGCTTCCACACCAGCTTCTTTCCACTAGCTGACAACCACCCACCCCCAACCCCCACCCCGGGATTGTGGCCTCTGGCTTTCCATACTGCTAGTGGTTTGGTGCTGTCCTCTGTACTATGGCTTTCCCTTAGTTCACCCCATAGAGGCTCAGTGGTCTCCTTTGAGAAAATGAGCCTGACATTAGGCCATTGGATGTGTAGATAGCTATCTCTAGATGCTATCATGCCTCTGTTCTCAGGGAAGAGTTAAAATCCAGTTCAAAAGTTGAGCTCCCCACCATGTGATGAAGTGTTGATTGTGTGGTGCATATTGAAGAAGGCAGTGAGAGAGCTGTAGGAGTCCCAGTTCTGCTTCCTAGAGGAGAAGGGAAGGAAGATGCTCTGGAGGAAAACAGCTAGGTTGGGGGATGGGTAGAACAAAAACTCTGAGGACTTGAGGCTAGTGTTATTACGCATGACCTGCTTGTCAGACCAGCTTACCCTTTCCAGAGGGGAGGGCCCTCCTGCCTCATCCTTGTGAACCCTTGACACCATCCCCAAGCTCCTTGGCCGGCTCCCCTCATTCTCAGGGACTTTGGGGTTTGTTTTCCTTTGTACTGACTATTCTGTTGGTGCATGCAGAATGTAGCCATTGGCTGGCAGAAAACCTAGCTCCTTCCCTTGTGCTGATGCTGATAGAGCCTTATTGGCATAGTGCTTAAAGATGGTGTTAGAACCTGCTGTAGACACATCTTACAGTATTGCGCTGTCTTATCTAAATTACACCCTTTGTTTTTGAGAGTTTGCTCTTCTGTTACAATGTATAAAGTCTGAAATGAGAACAATAACCGTTTCTAGAATTCCTTAAGAAGACTCATCTTGCCCAGCTGGTAGCCCATGTCTTTAATCCTAGTACACTGGGAAGCAGAGGCAGACAAGACCCTGTGAGTTCCAGGACAGCTATGGCACTTGCTTATAGTCTTAGCACTCAGGAGGCAGAGGCAGAACAATTAAGAAGTCAGGCCAAAGCTAGACTTCTTAGTTCTGTCTCGAAAAGAAAAGAAAGAAAACCATGGATTTTACAGAAGAAATGTTACCTGGACACTGAGGGCCCGGCCTCCCTGAATGCTCCCTGGAAGGAAGGTTAGATGCTAACTGCTTTCTAATGCTCTTTAACCCTCTCCTCCCTGTAGCTCAGCCCTCTCCTCCTGCTATAGCCGAGTATACCAGAGCCTTGCCAACCTCATCCGATGGTCTGACCAGGTGATGCTAGAGGGCGTGAACTCAGAAGATAAAGAGATGGTGACGACTGTGAAGGGGGTCATCAAAGCTGTGCTGGATGGAGTGAAGGTAATGGGCGAGTTCCAGGTGGCCCTAGCCCGGCAGCCAGCCTGCTGGAAGCTGTGAACTTAATTATAGACCATACACTGGGTGAATGTCTTCCAGAGCTATGGTATGGGCCAGTTTTCAGTAACTACTTCATTCTCAGGCTGCCAGAGACCATCAGCTTTTCTGCATCTGGTGTTCAGTTCTCTGTGGGCCATAGGTCCCAGGTCTGGCTGAGAACATACACCAGCTTGCCATGATTCATTGGCAAATGTTTGTCCTGGCTTTTAGCAAAACTCCGAGGCTCTCAACCTTTTCATGTCATAGGAGCACCTAGGCTTCCTGATTGAAAAGCAAGGCTGAGTGGTTGGAACAGCGACCTTGATCTCTGTGATGTGATCAGTGTGTTTACTATCCGGACCATTACAAATAGCCTCACTGGTGATTAGGAGTCACAGTTATAGCAAAGCAAAAGCTGTAGAGGGCCTGGAATTGGGGCCCAAAAGCCAAACTAAGAATATGATTCCTAGTAGGTGAGATGCAAAGAAGAATGGAGGGCAGAAAATGGAAAGGGCTTTGCAGTGGTCAGGAGGCCTACTTTGAATCCCAAGGTCATTACTAGGTAGTCTGTAGACTTAGGCAGTTTACTCTTAGTTCATCCTGATGACACTCATGAACACACCCACAGCGGGTGTAACAGCAGTTAGTTAATGTAGGATGCTTTTAGAACAATGCCTGGAATACACTAAGTGTTTTTGTATTCACGGCTCTTCATTATTAATTATGTGGTGCTACATGCAAGCTTTATAGATGAGGCTTGTAAAGGCTGTGTCCCTGTTGTAGACCCTTACTCCAAAATTATAACCACATTAGTTAGCCAAGGCCAGAAAGACTTCTCTGCACAGCCAGGCTATGAGTTCCTGAAATGTGCCTTTTGGTGTTTTCTTTAGAAGCTCTAGAAAATAGAACAAAGACCCCACCCCCCACCCCCAAGAGGTTTAAATTACAGAGAGATGGCTATGGAGGCATTGCTTGAAGAGAAATCACTCCCAGATAGACTGTGTTAGCTGAAGCCCAAGTTGCTTCCTCCCCAGCACCTTTACAGTAGAGGCTGTTGTATGTACAGGGAACTTTGGTTCACTTTGATGGAGGGCATATGACAAGCTGACAGCAGGCTTCTCCTCTGCTGTCTTAGCACAGTCATCAGACTTTACATCATCTGTTTTAACTAATGAGGCTTGTGGGTGTTGACCGTAGTCACTGTAGAATTTGGGGTACCATAATTTTATCCCCTCAGTCCTCACTCAGTTCCTGTCAGTTGGTCAGTGCGCAAGATGCCACGTGACCTTCCCATACTTTCAGCCCAAGTTCTGGCTCACCCATCCTTGCTTCTCCTGTCTCAGCTCTGGAAACCAAAATTATTTTCCAGGTGACATAGTTTAAGTTTCCCTCCATCGCATTTATCTCACTGTAATGTTGTAACAGTTAGAACAGCTGAAATAAGAAATCAGGTTTCTGAAGGGGCTTCAGGACACTCCAGAGTAGGTGCTTTTTGTAGAATCATGAAAGCACAGTTGTACTGGTCGTTTATCAGTGTGACTCCAGGGAGATGGGAGTGCATATGTGCAGCCTGTGGAACTTGAACTTGCCAGCACCTGAAAGCAAATAACTTCTTCGCAGTTGTTTTTAGAAGTCATTTAGCCAGAACGTGGGTGAGGAGAAGGCTCACAGAGCCAGGAGACTGCCAGCGAGCCTTGAGTATTGCTGCATAGGGACAGAAATGTAACAAGGGAGACTCTGCCTCAGACTCAGGAAAATTATTCTCTAGCCTTCACACACATGGCAGTGCAGGCAAACATACACACCACAAGTGCACACACGTGTGCATGTATGCTTTAGTCAGAACAAAGAGCCTCCTGTGTGCCCTGAGTGTAACAGGACTGTACACAGGGATGAATGACAGTGGTACAGGCTCTAGCAAAGAAAAGCACACCAAAGGGCCACAGAAAGGAGGTCAGAGGACATTTCTAAGGAGAGCCAGGTCAGCTGGCCTGGGGTCCTGGAAGCTTCTCCCAGAGGGTGTCAGGCAATGAGTGAGGCATTTGTGATTAGAACCTAGTAGTAGTAGTAGTAGTAGTAGTAGTAGTAGTAGTAGTAATAGTAATAATAGTAATAATAATAATAATAATAATAATAATAATAATAATAATAATAGCAGCAAAGAAAAATGAGTGGTTTGGTTTGGATTTTGGTTTTCCAAGACAAGGTTTCTTTTTCTGGGTAACAGCTCTGTTTGTCCTGAAACTCAATCTGTAGACCAGGCTGGCCTTTAACTCACAAGAGATTCACCTGCCTCTACTTCTGCCTGAGTGCTGGATTAAAGGTGTGTGCCACCACTTCCTGGCCTAATGGTGCTTCTTTACACTGCCCACCTTTATACTTGTAACAGCCCTCTAAAGTAGGCACCTTCACTGGTGGGCCAACCAGTTGAACCCATAGTCAGTAGCATGCTCATGATTTTCACACATATCTGCAGGAGCTAGGCACTGAGTCACCCTCTGCTGACCACTCCTAGGAGATTTACCCAGAAGGCTCCTTTTCATTCTCACCACACACGGACACCTTATAAGCCCATGTCCTGGTGTGTGAGGAGGCTGCCTCAGCTGGGAGGGTGAGGAGTGTGCACATACAAAGGCTTTAGCTGGCTCTCTTTAGCCTGCTATCCTGCTTGGTGGAGAAACAGTACATTCCTACAAACTGACTCACCACCCCTAAGGAGCTCATTCAGTTGTTCAGTGGAATTTTCTTGGGATGGGGTAAAGACTGAAAAAGAGTTTGAAAGGCAGGTGATTTTGATTTTGTTCCTTCTGTCATTGGCTATGTAAATCTTCACACAAATGTCACTAGTTGTGTGACCTTGGACACATGACTCCTCTGCAATTCTTGTAGGTTTTTAAATACCTCTGTAGAATTTGGGGTTATGAGGGGAGAGAAAATCATGTCTGTGAAGTACCTGGCAAGTGTTGTGTGGCCAACAGGCAGGAGTGAACACTGTTCACCATGGAAACCTTCACCAGAGTTGTTCACATTCACTAGTCTTGGATGGGAATTGTGGCTCCCTCTGGGGCAGCTCACAAATTTCCAATCTTCCTGACTGTGCCAGTTAAATGCTTACTTCCCTTCTGATCAGACATGACACCTTTTGTCCTTAGAGATGTTAGGGCCTCCCTGCCAGCCTCCTATATCCCAGGCCTCCAGCCACTCATGGACTAAAATGTTTATAATTTAAAATAATAATAATATGGATGGACAGCTGGTTCAGTAGCAAAAGGCACTTCCTGCTAGTTCGGTTCTCAGCGTCTGTTCCAGGTAGTTCTCCCGTAACTCCAGCTCAAATGTATCTGACCCACAGCTTTGTCATTTCACTGTCACTACCCAGAACGGGGCTTACATATCATACTCAGCTCATATAATAAAGGGACATCTAGAGAAAAGGGACAGAAAACCCAGCCAAGTCAAAGCTTTTAAAGATGAGACGTTTGCAGCTGGCAAGGTGGCTTAGCAGGGCAGAGTGCTTACCACCAGACTAGTGGCCTGACATGGGAACCATGGCACACATGCACACACACACAATCAACCCATCAATCAGTGCTTAAAAAAAATTAGACATAAAACTTTTGGAGAGTTTGGACACTGTGAAGTACTTGCCACATAAATGTGTAGGGCTAAGTATGGATCCTGAACACCATGTTGAAAAAACAGATTAGGTACCACAACTTTGTACCTCCAAAGGAGTGAAAGCAGACAGGTTTTGGCTGCTTGCTGGTGAGAGATCGTCTAGATTGGCAAGATCCCAGTCTAAGAGGAGACCCCACCTAAAAGGTGGGCAGTGATTAACCTTTGACCTCCACACACTACACAAAAAATATAATGTTATGCTTTATGCGTAAAGTTCAGAGATAGACAAAGGTTTTCTGAGTGGTCAAGAATGTATGTGCCTATCTCACTTTCTTGCTGTCGTTAACTCATGGATTCTACCCAGTGATTCAGGGTAGCTGCTTCCTCTCCAGCTGCCATGGCTACATTTCAGACATGAGAGAGGAAGTGAGAGTTGTAGCTTCTCCTTTTAAGGAGGCTGGTTAGAGCTCCTCACAGAAGCTCTTACATCAGGCCCCACCAGTTTCCCGCCTGGCCACACATGGCCAGTCTAGTTTTTTTCTCTTCATTCACTGGCTCCAGAGACTTGAAGGGTACAAATCCCAAGTGGCCCTTCCATCCTGAAACCCTCACATGCCCATTCTTACTCAGGGTCTCTTGTTCTGGAAGGGCCAAGCAGTAAATATGTTAAGCCTTACAGGTCACAGGCAGTCTATGCTGCACAGTCCTTGTTTGGTGCTTTTGTTTGAGCCAGCCCTATCTCGAGAGCTTTCTAGAAACAAGTTCTGGGCTGGCTTTGGCCTTCAGGGTGTGGCTCCCTTTTTTTTGGAGGGGTGTGTGTGTGTGCTTTTACAAGTCAGAATATCTCTGTGTAGCCCTAGATTCCCTGGAACTCACGCTGTAGACCAGTGTGGCCTCAGACTCCTACCTCTGCCTCCCAAGTACTGGGACTAAAGGTGTGTGCCACCACCAGCAGGCTAGGTTTGCTGTTTTATTTTTATTTATGTGTGTATGTGTCTGCTTATCTGTATGTGCACCACATGTGTGCAGTGCCCAAAGAGGCCAGAGAATGCATCATATCCCCTGGAGTCAGAGTTACAGACAGTTGTAAGCTGCCCCATGTGGGTGCTGAGAACTCAACCTAGGTCCTCTTCAAGAGCAACCAATGCTCTTAATCATTGAGCAATCTCTCCAGCCTCATTTTGTTCATTTAATTTTTAAAAAATTTATTTTAGAGTTATTGCTCCTGAAAATTGACAATGTAGAGTTAGTCAAAGGCACTTCCATGGTGCTGCTCAGCATGTTTCTCTGCCCCTTGGATTCCTATAAAGCTGGAGGCCAGAGCCCTCTCAGCTTATTAATGGAGACAGGAGCTTTCTGGCTAGCACTGTGCTCAGGAAAGGCACCCCCTTGGTGAGTGGTGACTGCTGTATCCCAGAGTCTTGAGGCTGTGATGTAGGAGGTGAGTTCTCTGCCAGTCTTCATCAATAGGCAGAGTGAGTCTGAGAGCGCCCTCCCCTTGTGCTGGTTGTACAAAGCTTGTTGCCTTCTTTGTATGTACAGTTTTCAGAATTAGGATGCCTCTCAGCATCCTCTACCTCTGTGTTACTTATTTTAAAATACTACACAGCTCTAAGTGGCCCTGATCCCAGCCATCCCTGTCACAGTGTGGTACCTGAAGTCTCGTGCTTTAGGCCTGTGTAATGAACGCCAGTTGCTCTTCAAGTAGTCGTTACTCATTTTCATCTGTGCCTTGTGTGTCAAGCCCTGTGCTGCTTGGCTGTGCACGCAGATAAGAACACTTCCTCTGCTTGCTGCTTCTCGCTGCCACTTTTGATGTGGGCAGAGAAGATCCCTTGTTTGTCTCCATTAAGTCACTCCTAGGCATGATGGCATACACCTTCAATCTCAGCACTCAGGAGGAGGCAGAGGCAGGAGAACCTCTGGGATCGAAGCCAGCCTAGTCTACATAGAGAGCTCTACGACAGCCAGGACTACAGAGTGACCCTGTCTCAAAAACACTAAAAATGACAACAAAGTCACTTTGGGACTGGACACTCCTGCGATCATGTCCTGTAGCTTCTGTTACAGAAGTCCACCCCAGTCCCCACTGGCCAATCTTCCTTACTTGTCTTACCAGACCTGACCCTCTTTCAAAGTATGTGAAAAACTAGATGGTGGCACTGAGCCTTGGTGTGTAACTGCAGACTTCTTGTGCCCTGGAACAGTCCTTAGAGACCATAGGGCCAGAGAGTAACGGGGTGATAGCTGAGGTCTAAGCTAGAATGTAAGGGTCAGGCTGTAGCTGGTGCGCTTACAGCAGAGTAGTCCCCAGTGTGAGAACACAGGGAACACTAGCCACCATGGTGTCCTTGGGGTTCTTGTGCCAGGACTACCACAGCAGGGAGTGGGGGGAGGAGGGCTCTGCCACTCAGGTCTTGTGTCATCCCCAGGAGAGAGTGGGGGAGGCAGAGACTGGGATGCTCAAACTCAGAACTGTGTGTCAACTTTTAAGGCACCCAAGCACTTCCATCCCTGTAGCCGTGCTCAACATGACTAAAATGAGCATGGAAACACTTCATGTTATTAGGAAGATCTTTTCCAAATGTATTTTTTGGCTTTTGAAAATTGATTTTTCAGTGAACGTTAATCTCAATTATAGTTGTTGGCAGAAGAGTGCAGAACAATATTACTACTTACCTTTTAATGTGGGACTTCAGTGAAAAAGACCTGGTTTTGAGAACCTGCCTTCAGAGGCTTGAATTTTCATGAGGTGTTGGGGCCTGGCCAATCACAGACAGTAATCACTCAATGAGTCTAGAGTAGTGGAAGCTGTCTAGATGATGGAGGTTCTCAGAGCCTTCTGTGTGTAATCATTAGGGCAAGTTGAAACCAATGCCCTTTCTTGGAGGCAGGAAGGTTGGCAGAGAAAGAAAAGCTGTACACCCCTTTCCTAGCCTCGACTGTGTCATGATGTGGTCTTAGAATTGTGGGCATACTTGCACATATGTGCTTGCTACCCCTGGATCTTTTTGCTGTCTGTTGTTCACTAGTTAAGGTCACAGTCATTCCTTTGTCCTGCTTGCTGGAGTAAATTTGGCTTAGCATGGTAGCACATGTCTATAATACCCTGTCTCATGAGGCTGAGGCAGAAGGGTTGAGAGTTCAAGGGCAGCCCCTACTACATGAATGTGGAACTTCCAAGTCACTTGGGTCCCAGCCAAGGATGTGGCGCTTTCAGGGTGAGCTGCCTCTGCCTCTCCTGTGTTCCCCAGGCAGTGAATTAAGAGTCAGCCACCTTTGAGCTGCTTTTTCTTCTCAACCACTGATCACTTTGTGTTCTAAATTGTGGGAACAAGTAGAAGGCCATGGCTTCTAGTACAGAATGGGGAAGCCTAGTTCTGGTTCCATGGATGTGCCTCTCATAGTTTGGAGGAGGCAATTTTCTCAGAATTAATCCAGGTCTGGTTTAGAAAATTTACAAGATACAATTTAAAGGGGTGTATGTGTGAAGTTGTTTCCAAAATTTACAGTGTACCCAACAAAGCAGGTAGAATATTCCTAATATTTCGCCATGTTCCTGCTGTGACTTTCTTCTTATTGACTATAGTGTTGGGTTCTGTCACATCTACATACTTAGTACTTGTAGTGAGTGTTTAACTGTGGGCTATTGAATAGTCTCACTTTTCTTATGCTGACATCCTTCATAGCTGACCTTTGCATGCATCCATAACATTTTCCTCAGACAAAATTCTCCTAACAGATATTTGAGGCTTTTGATATGTGCCAGCCAGTAGGTCATCCACTGGATCATTGTCCACTGCCCAGAATGATACAGCATTCTCAGGGACACTGCCCCACCCCACACTGCCCCATGTCTGCAGGTTTCTATTTTGTTGCCATCAAACTTGAGAATCTCTCGTGATCATGACATCTGTCCCATTTGTGAAATTCCTTTCATATTTCTCTTTGAATGTTATCTTTTCCCTTAACTTTTGAGTTGTCAGAAGAATCTGCTTTGGGAGATGCTAGTCCTTCAGTCCTGGTCAGGGAGATATGCTAGGTGACCCACCACTCTGTCCTCAGAGGCGGCATGCTCTTCCCTTGTGCCCACAGCTCATCACCAGAAGTTCACCAGTGAGAGCAATGAGGACACTGTGTAGCAATACTGCTTAGTAGTGGAAAAGAGCAAACCTGGGCTCCCCAAAGTGTGGCAGCTTACTCAAGTGAAAGACGGTGGATTGCTGAGGCAGGTACAGGTTAGCCAAGAACAGAGTGGCAGGAAAATGAGGGGGCTATGCAGGTACAGAGTTTCTGTCCTTAAGTTTATTGTGTTAAGAATTGCACATAGACTCACACACTTAGAGTAGGTGAATTCATGGTATGTGAATTGTCTCCACAAAGATTTTGAAAGTTTAAGCTAGCATGATAGCTCATTCTATAAAGTACTTCCTGCACAATTGTGACCTGAGTTCAATCCCCAGAGTGCACAGAAAAACCAATGTGGTAGTCATAATTGTTAATCCCAGCACTAGGGAGTCAAGAGACAGGTGTATCCCTACAGCTCCCTGGCCAGCGATCTCTAGAACTTTGATCAGCCTCTTTTCTGCTATTTCAAAGTGCCATTTTCTATTCCTTTCAAAACCAGCTGAGTCACATGACCTTTACTCTTACGTCCATTGACAAGGTTCCCAGTCAGTCAGTCCGTGGAGGCTCCAGTTCCTTCCTCAACTGAGCCAGTGCACTTTGGGAAAACACTCAAAGCCAGACACCAGATGGCTAAGGGTACCATTTGCATAACATGACAGCTTTAGGGAACCAAAAATATCTGGAGCTCCCTCCCCAGACTACACAGGAATCCAAGTGCTCAGTGGTCTGCTCATCTAATGACCCAGACTCACCATTTCTCCTTTCAAAAGGAAGTGTATGACGCAGCTGAAACTTTGCAGTGTGCTGTGATGGTATTTTAGAGGGAAGGAGGCATGTTAGGAGCTGTATCCACTATTCTGCATGAGAGATGTGAACACAAGAGTGGGATTTGGAAGACTGTCTCTTGCTAAAGGTGCAGCGGATCGTTCCCTCTCCATTTCTCCCTTTCTCTTCTGTGGAGCAGGAACTAGTGAGGCTGACCATCGAGAAGCAAGGGCGGCCATCACCAACAAGCCCAGTGAAGCCCAGTTCCCCAGCCAACAAGCCTGACAGGTAAGTCTGAGCAGATTTCTGCCGCTGAAGTCCTAGTGGGACCAAGCCCACACTTGGGGACTGAGCCCATGCTTGACAAATGATGGGGCCCAGATAGTCAGAGGGAGCATCTGAGAGACTGCCATCAGCCCTGGGTCTCTTTCCAGTGGTAAGTTTTGGTGAGTATCTGATGCTTTACAGCATGTATTCCATCTACATTTCAAAGTGTTGTCCTGCACTATACAAATTCAGCTGTGCAGGGCTATACCAAAGGAAGTAACTGCCTGTCACTGCATCATGAACTCCCTACAGCTTGGGGGAGGGGTTGTGGGTTATATTAAATATTGGATTATTTAATATAACTCAGTTAATGGGATGCTGATACATAGAGAAACTCCATAATGTTTTCTGAGTAAGATGATGACAGCCTTACTATTTTGCATTACTTTCAAGGACTGGTCCATGTTAAAAATGTGACGTTATTTTAGAGCAGACTAGTTGGTCATTGATGAGACTGTTCGTGGAGCTCCCCTCAGCCCCCTCAGCCCCCTAGCCCTCCCTCTCACTCTCAGGAACTACATGCATTCTGAAGGTATGTGAGCCCTGGTTCTTTCCATTTCTCCAGCCACCCTGAGCTTCCTCTGACAGACCGAGAAATGGAGATTCTGAACAAGACGACAGCAGGTGTGTCACCATCCACTGAACTGCTCCCAGACTCTACTAGTGAAGAGGTCGCACCCCCCAAACCCCCTTTACCTGGCATTCGGGTGGTTGATAACAGGTAATTATCCTTAACTCTTTCTGAGGAGATTTTTTTTCTTAGTGCCTCCCCATGTGGGGAGAAGATGGTAGAATGAACAGAAAGGATAATGGTGACCTTGGGTAAGACTTAGGACTTGGTCTCTTAAATGCTCCAGTGGCTTGGCACTGTTGAGAAAGGAGTGCTTCTGAGGTGGCCAGGCTCTGCCCCAGGGCTCTTGCACAGGCTCTGTGCTCTGACAACTTGCCTTAGTTCTCTATCCAGTGAGAGCAGGCATGATTACTGGGCACTGATCAGTGAATGGCAAGAAGAGAACGGGATGGGCAGTTAAAGTATGGATGGAGACTAGGTGTGGAGAAAGCTTTTCTCGTGGCTTATTCCCTAAAACCATTCTAAAGTACTTGTGTTTGTGATATACAGTTTGCCTGGATTTTCTGTCTCTTCTAGTCCACCAGCATTACCACCCAAGAAAAGGCAGTCAGCCCCATCCCCTACCCGAGTGGCTGTGGTAGCCCCCATAAGTCGAGCTACCAGTGGCTCCAGTTTGCCTGTTGGAATCAATAGGCAGGTAATGCAGTCTATTTTCTGTTGGGGAGGGGAACTAGAATTGGGATTTGGAGATTGGATCCTAAAGCTGAAAGTCACCTGATAGTCTTTAGGCCCACTGTTAGTCACATCCAGAGACTTGTGGGGAACCCTCCACCCACCCCATGATGTGGGCCGTGGACAAACCTTGGGAATCCCCCAAGGACATCCCCTGTTCACACACTCCCCACTCCTCCCAGTTCCTTTTGCTGACATCAGAGATGGGCTCTGAGGTAGGCAGGGTTCTCTCTGAGCCAGTGAGCATGCCAGTTGCCTGTCCCTAGTCTCTGCTGCCTTTCCCAAAGATGACTGAGGCACCTTTGCATTTTCTCTAGGACTTTGATGTTGACTATTACACCCAGAGGCGCCTGTCCGGAGGCAGCCGCTCCTGCGGTGGGGAGTCTCCTCGCTTGTCCCCCTGCAGCAGCACAGGCAAGCTCAGCCGGTCAGACGAACAGCTGTCCTCCCTAGACAGGGATAGTGGGCAGTGCTCCCGGAACACAAGCTGTGAAACACTCGGTAAGCCACCACAGCCCTCCTTCACTCAAAGCTCCCGGGGGGGGCTTTGATTCTGGGCCTGAGTCAGCTGATTGCGGAACATAAGCAAGGTGATTTTGGACACATCCCTTAAAATCCAAGCCTCGGTTTCCTCATCTGCAAAATGATGATGGTATCTGCTCTGAAAGAATATGTGAAATCCCAATGCCAGGCCACACTGCAGATGTCAGGGAGTCACCCTATATACAGGCAGCCTGACAATGGACATCCTGACTCAGACAAAGTGACATAGGGCCTTCTGTGAGGGAGGGAGCTCCTGAAGATACTTGCAGAGGTTGAGAGCATCGGGCAGCTTCCCTGTCCTTACTGGACACCAGTGACCAAGGTCAGCAGGATCACTTGGGGGGGGGGGGCTTGCAGGTACCAGCCTGTTTTGTGTCCTGGGAACTAGATCCTTTCCCTTCAGAGAAAGTGTCCTAAGCACAAAAGAAAGACTGTTGACCGAGCTCCTGTCTGAGGAGGCTAACCTACTAAGGATTAACTGGTGATAATCTAGAGACACAGTAGGAGTCAATAGTGGGGATCAGATGAATGAGGAGGGGGCATTGTTCTGAGGAATAGCCTGTAGCTAGTGAAAAGTTACTCATGGATGTTGGTGCATGGACAAACTCTGAGGCCATAAATTCCAGACCAGCCTAGTCTGTGGAGAGAATTTCAAACCAGCCAGGGCTACATTGTGAAACCACATCTCAAAAACAAACAAGCAAAAAAAAAAAAAAAAATGTTCTGGAGAAAAAGAAACTTTAAGAACTTTCACTGGGTTTGGGTTGGTGATGCCTCATGCCTTTAATCTCAACACTCAGGGCAGAGGTGAGGGCAGGAAGCAGGTGGATCTCTGTGAGTTTGAGGCCAGCCTGGTCTACAGAGTGAGTTTCAGAACAGCCAGGGATACACAAAGAGAAACCCTTTCTTGGGGGAAAAAAAAAAAGCCTTCCCCCAAAACAACTTTCAAGGAAACTACATCGAGATATAAACTCTCATGGCCAGCTCTGAGTTCTTATTTTTCATGATCGTTTGCCATTTTTCTTCAATAGTCATGTGTTTTTTATTTTTTAAGTAAGCAAGTTGGAAAATTCTGGGGATATAGCTTAGTGGTAGAATATGTACACAAAGCCGTGGGTTCCATCTTCAGACCCCCACCCTACAAAAAAAGCCATATTTCATATTTGTGTGTATGTGTCAAAGTACAAAGACACAGTGATCAGTCTCCACACAGCCACCTTTTTAATTTCTACGGTTAGTGTCAGAATATCCAGTCAAGGGGCTGGAGAGATGTCTCAGAGGTTAAGAGCACTGGCTGCGCTTCCAGAGGTTCTGACTTCAATTTCTAGCACCCACATGGCAGCTCACAGCTATTTGTAACTCCAATTCCAAGGGATCCAACACTCTCCTGCAGGCAAAACACCAATGCACATGAAATAAAATCAAATTTTTAAGAAAAAGAATATCTAGTTAAGTAGAAGCCTCCAGGAGAGATCAAGCATACCTCTGTCCTCTGTGAGAGAGACTGAGCAGAGCAGGTGACTGATGTTTAGAGGGAGGCTTGCAGCTAAGGGGTGTTTTCCTGTTTGGTTTGCAGATCACTATGATCCCGACTATGAATTCCTCCAGCAAGACCTCTCCAATGCAGACCAGACCCTCCCACAGGCAGCATGCGGCCTCAGCCCACTACCAGAGTCCCTGGGGGAGCCTGGGCCACCGTTTCCTGGCCATTCTTTCCAGCTGCCTCTGGGCAGTTGTCCCCAGAAGGAGGGCCAGCAGACAGACACTCCTCCTGCCCTTCCTGAGAAGAAGCGCAGGAGTGCAGCCTCCCAGACCACGGACAGCTCTGGCTGCAGGGTGTCCTATGAACGGCACCCTTCACAATATGATAACATCTCAGAAGATGACCTACAGAACTCAGTCCCTGTCCAGCCTGTGCCCTATCCACCTTTTGCTGCTATTCTTCCCTTTCAGCAGGGAACTTCCTCAGCCCCTGTTGAGTTTGTGGGTGATTTCAGTGCTCCTGAGTCAGCGGGTGACCCAGAGAAGCCACCGCCTCTACCAGAGAAGAAAAACAAACATAGTAAGTTCTCTGAACACTCTGTAAGTACATTTTGTAAGCCTAAAATGTTCTGTGTTTTGTTTAACCCAAGCACAAGACCAAAACCAAGTCCATGATCTCATTCTTTCATATAGGATAGGCTCATAGGTACTCGTTTGGATATTTCCAGGGGCCTGATGCTGTCGTATTGGTGTCCTCTCCTCTGTGGTCTCTCCTCTTGGACGTTTGAGTATGCACAGAGCTTTGGTAGCCCCGGGAGGGATGTTCTGAGTGTGGACGGGGTGCTCACGGTGACCTGATGAGCGCTGGCTGGAGGACTGAGATCAGCTCCGCCTCAGTGTTTTAGAAGATGGCTGTCACTGGGCTGGGTGGGTCTGGAAGGTGGACTGTTTGTATTTTGGATGGTTTCCAACTGTAAGATTGCCATAGCATTACTAAGTAACATTCTGGACATTCCATTTTTTTCTCCTCCCTCCCCAACTGCTACATTTGGGACACTTGCAGGCCACACTAACCATCCTCAGATGTTTTCCCTGGCAGAACAGATGTCACTATTTTGATGTGTGGCCATATCAGCTGTACAGCCCAGCAATCCCCTAACAAGAACACCTAAGACTAGATACTGTACTTCTAACCCCCTGATGAGGCTTCCACTCCAGAGGAAGGCCTACCTTATTTAACCCAGCAGAGCCATTCTGGGCCGGAGGGGCCTAGTTTGTAACCGCACCCCCCACACCCAGGATTGTCTCACAGCTTTGTGCTAGCTTTGGTGGGGTGGTCCCCAGCTAAGAGAGGGCTGGTCTGCAAGCTAATGATGTCATTCCATGTGTCTTGTGAGCTAAGAAGACACAGCAGATTTCTTTGAGCCTCTCCTTCCATCCACCACACCAGAGCACTGTACCATGGTGGGGGGGTATCTCATCAGAGGGCTCCTGTGGACTAGAGTGTGGGGCAGGATTATGTCTGTCAAAGTGTACCAGATGGGTGGTGGTGTCCACCCAGGGAGCCTCCTCCTGTTTGTAGCTCTTAGAATGAGGGTGGGCAGCTCCACAAGCAGAGCCTGCAGAGGGGAAGTGACAAGGCCATTGTTTCTGTTAATCTCAAATCTCAAATGCTGAAACAGTGTGGGGTGTGTGTGTGTGTGTGTGTGTGTGTGTGTGTGTGTGTGTGTGTGTGTGACATAAGAAACTAACTGAAGCTCTATCCTGCTGTGATTAGAGAGCTTTCTCTGGTAGATCCCTTAGGACAACCAGAGGTTCAAGTGTGATGGTTCTGTAGTTCTCCAGGCCAGGTCTCAAGGATGCTGATACTGGCCCTCAAGAGTAGCAAATGAAAGGCAATATGGAGTTTGAGTTGAGCTGAGATCTGAGAATACCAAGGCCCAAAAGGATGAGCTTTGCCCTTCATCCTTAAGACCCACTGTCTTTTCAAATAGAGGTCCTTTGTTTTCCTCCTCTAACATACAGTGGTTATTTTTCTATGTTCAGTGAAAGAGCCCAGAACTTGAAGCACCCTGGGCTGAGTTCTGGACCAGAGTCTACCCTTCACTCCCTGAGGGGACTGTCTGTGAGCTCCACCTGTGAGAAAAGGAAAGCTTCACAGAACTGCTTTTGGGGGGGAATGAGTAAATGTCATCATCGCTTATATTTGGCACCTCTAAAGCAAGCTCATACACTGGCAGCTCTGATGTCGTAATATTCCTTCACTGAAAGGCAATGATGCCTGACATCATGATGGACCCTAGTTCTCCTTGTTCAGAGTAGCCCATGAGAACACCTGCACACTGTGGAACCCTGATGTTCCCAGAGCCCAGGCTCTTGAAGAAGTGCCTGCCGCCAAGCATTCCTAGCCTTGAGAGCTGCTTTGGCATCTGAGCCACTGCCCAATATGGAAAGGCACTGTTTCCTAGTTCTGGGAGGGTGAACCTCATTGCTGTTCTTTTGTGTGTAGCTACCAGGACCTCAAAATCAAGAATTCCCAAAGGCCTAGGGAGACCAGTTTGTTGGCATGTTGGATGGGGGTTGGGGGGGCGGAATTTCTTGCTCCTTCTGGAAAACCAGTGCTGGGGTAGGGTCACACCTAGGCTGTGACTGAACAAGGATACTGCAGTGTCACTGAGGGGCTTAAGGGGAAGTGGGAGCACTTCTCTTCCATGTTCAGCCATGGGGAGCACAGCCATGTTCTGTCAGTGCACAGCAAAGCCGACAAGTTCTTCTGTATCCTTGAAATAAACATGTCAGCCTTCCTTTCAGCAAGAACACCAGGAGTGAACTGCTAAGAGAGCACTTTGCCAACACCCTAGGCCCCATATGCATTCCCTGCCTCAGGCTGGCGTCTTCTGCTTCCTGGCGAGTGGGCCCTCAACCCTGCTTATTAGAAAACACCCACACTGCAGAGCAGATGCTCCTGGCACTTGGGTATGACCTAAGGAGAAGCTGTCTGCCTAGAAGATGCAGAAGGCTGTGTTCTTATGTCTGCCACACATTGACTTAGGTCCTTTGGACTGAGGCCCAGGGCCTTTTACTTCACAGCTGTGGTTCTTGCTCTCTTGTATGAATTAATTGATACCCATCCCTAACCAGGTTTCAAAGTGCCAAGTATGTCCTCTCTACCATCCCTTCCGTGTATGTAGGGATGGTTTCAATGCCTAGGGTAGCGATGGTTCAGGACTCAGAAAGCCTACATTCAAGCTCCTAAGCAGATTGTTCCAGCCCTTTCCCCAGAACCCTCTAGCTCTGTGGACAGTGGGGCCCAGGTAACTCAGGAGCCTGCTGTGTCGAGAGGTGCCAGCAGGAGTGAGAGGGCTTGAGATGTGACAGCTGAGCTTTGATTCTCTGGTTTCTCAAATCCTCAGACACATGAGGTCCCTGCTGTTGTTGGCTGTCACCCTGCTGAGGCAGACAGGTTGTGACAGGCAGCCCTGCCAGGAGACATCAGCCACCTCCATGTGCAAGGATGATAATTGCAGTGGTGAAGATGAGCCAGTTAGCATTTGGGTGCTTTCTCTCACCTTTTGTCCTCTTGATAGCTTGCCTGTGTCCCTTCACCTAGAAAGGAAGCCTGTTGAGCTAACAAGTCCATTCTACAAATGTTTATGGACAGATCAAACAAGGCCCCTGCCCTACTAGAGCTAGCCCATAAGGGGAAGGCAGTAAAGCCTTTTTAGGGGTTTTTTTGTATGTTCATTTTTTGAGACAGGGTTTTTCTGTGCTTCCCTGGCTGTCTCGGAACTCACTCTGTAGACCAAGTCTTGCCCTGAATGAACTCAGAGATCCGCCTGCCTCTGCCTCCCAAGTGCTGGGGTTAAAGACGTGTACCACTACTGCCAGTTTTATCCATTTTTTAAATGTCACAGTCTCTCACTACAACTTCTTATAACCCTGCCTATCGCTGAGTCATTTCAAGTTACCAAGTTACCATGGGTTAGGCTCAGATACTCACAAGTGGAGCTCTGCAGTGGTTCCCCATGCTCAGAATAAAGCCTCTCTAGAATGTAACCTATCCACCCCCCCCCTTCCCTGGTCTTCTGCACACCGAGCTCTGCCCACCCTTCCCACTCCTCCAGTCTAGTGCCTTTGTCTTACCTGCCCCACCATGACACTTCCATAGTCTACAGTAGTCAGCCACCACATCTTTCGTTCTCTGTGGGCTGCTCTGCCGTCTGTGTGCTATATTCTGTTGCTCCAATGATACTATGAACCCCATAAGGCAAAGGATACATCTTGCTGGTCCCATGTAGTCCTAGCACCTGTGCCTGGGCCTACGTGTATAGTAGCAGTACATGCTCAGTAAACAATGAGTGAAGAAAGGCCACAGACTATAGTCAGGTATACAAACTGTAGGGGGAGTTGAGAGGGATGAAGAGAAGGCTGTGGATGGGGACCTCTCTCCATCCCCCAGACACAGTAGGTCAAGGGAGGACTTGGAAACATCACAATCTTATGGGTGTTAATTATCTGACACAAGATAATACTGCTGAGGCTGAGCAGTCCTTCAGAGCCTTGGGAATCCCCAGCACTTCTGCAGGAAAGAGTGCAGAGTGGCCCTTGTGCTTGCTTTCTTTAACAGAACCTGTTTGTGGAGATGTTTTAGGCTCATGACACTGAATGGAAAGTACAAAATTTCCCATATTCACAGCCTCCCCCAGTGTTGACACCCCCAGCAGAGTGGGACATCTGTCAGTCATTACCCCAGAGTCGCCATGCACAGGAGGCTTCTGTGAGCATGTCCAGCTGGGTGATGGCACTTGTCCACCTTTGTAGTAGCACCCAGGGTAGCATCCTGCTCTTCGAGGCTCCAAGGTCTCCCTGTAGCACAAGAGCTGGTGAGGCACCTCTGTCGGTTCTGCTCTTGTGAGAGAACAGCAGCCTCTTCTGTCCACAGTGCTGGCCTACATGCAGCTGCTAGAGGATTACTCAGAGCCACAACCTTCCATGTTCTACCAGACACCGCAGAGCGAGCACATTTACCAGCAGAAGAACAAGATGCTCATGGAGGTCTATGGCTTCAGTGACTCCTTCTGCAGCAGTGACACACAGGATCTGGCCCCCCCGCCCGCCCTGCCCCCCAAGCAGCGGCAGCTGGTAAGCAGTTCTCCATCTGTGTCCTTGGCACTACTATAGCTGACCAGAGCTTCCAAAATTAGATCAGTTCCTTCTGGGGCCAGGTTGAACCTGCTTTTCATTCATTAGGTATGTTCAAGTCACTGTGTCCACAGGATACCTCTTCTTCCTCCCCAGATACTCACACAACATGTACCCCACACTGGGGGCAAAGGGCCTCCCTCCAGAGCATCCTGTGTAGCTGCAACAGACTTGTGCTCAGAATGTTTGATTTCTCTGCTAACAGTCTCTTGTGTCTTTCCTTTCTTCTTTGGCTAACATAGACCTCATAGACAGGAGGGACTCAATCAAAGCACAGAGAGCTGTCTGTGTGCAGCCATCTGTGGACTTGACTTCCATAATGGGCCTAACTATATGGAATGACTTCTATCCCAGTCCTGGCCAGGGATGGCCCCATGGGAACAAGTTCCACTGAAACAGGATGGCTTCAGACAGAGCCACTTTGTGCTGCAAACCCAGCAGTGGCCTCCTTTGCACACCTCTGTGATGATCCTGGCCAGCTTGCGCACTCATCCAGGTGGCAGAGCACTGAGCCTACCAGTGCTTCCTTGTTCTGGCTACTGGTACACACGGGGCTTCAGTGTCAGAGCCATCAGTCCAGCCAGACTGCAGAGCTGTGTGGGCTGCTTTGCTACCTTGCTGGCCAGTCGACGTCCGTGCTAAGCCCCTTTCTGTGTGTTACGAGAGGAAGTAAGCCCTGTTTACTTTGTAGTGCCTGGGGCTTGACCTAGCTTCAGGCTTCTGAGCTGATCAACCTTTGCAGACCATAGCCAGTCAGCTCCACAGGCATTTGCTTCTCCCAAGAAGCTCTCAGCCTCTTATAGAGGCCTTCTTTATGAGAATAGAAGTGTGGGCCTGGGATACAACTGACCAGTTCTTACTGAGGTTGCTTATCTGTGTGACCTGGGCATCTCTATGCTGAGAAGTCCATAGATTCTGAACAGCTAGAGGCAGATTCCTCACATGCATATAGAACAGAACTATTCCAAGGGTGTAACAGGAGGTCGCCTGTCCCACCATGCAGCAGAGTGGAGAGAGATTAGACAGTTAAGGGACCTACCTCCCCAGGCAGGTTCAGGTATAGAGCCCTCACCATAGTTCTTGATATCTCCACCGTGAATAAAGAGGGGTTGGGAACTAGAGCTTATCCACAGGCCACAGCTATTTAAATACCTGGAACCGAAAGCTCAGCTCCAGGTGAGGCCTGGCCCACCACAGGACAGGCTGTGCCAGCATCTGGTTACATCCTATCTTCAGCACACATATAGAAGCAGTGCACATCTTACACATGTGGCAGCCATTTCACTCACAGCAATAAACAGGGCTCTCAGTGCTATCTATGTGCAGGGTCATCTACTTTTCTCTCAAATGTGCAAGAGTTTGCCACAGTCTCAAAATGAAGACCCTGACCACCAAGCCCTCTATGAAATGCCCAAGCCGGGCACGCACCTTTAATCTCAGCACTCTGGAGGCAGAGGCAGGCAGATCTCTATGAGTTCAAGGCCATCCTGGTCTACAGAGCAGGTTCCAGAATGGCCAGGATGGTTAAACAGAGAAACCCTGTCTGGGGAAGGGGAAAAGAAATGCCTGAGTCCAGCAGGTGGTCTCTGATGAGGCCCAGATAGAAGCAGGTGAACTGACTCAGCTCCGAGCTCTGGGGCCAGAAAGACCATGCAGGTCTTCTCCACTCTGAAGAGCTCAGGGTTCTGGGTCAGCCTGAGTCTGTGTGGCTTCAGCTCACTTACCCTCAGCAGTCTTTCTGAAAGCTGATATTAGAATCTGTCATGAGGTAGAAACGCAGGGCCCGGCCTCTCGTGTAGCAACCTTTGGAGGAGTCAGGCATTGCAGGACACCCCTCAGCGGTGTTAGACCCACAGCTACACTGCCTGTGCTGACCTCTCTGCTTTCTCCTCCTCCCTGCCTTCTCTCTCACCCTCTGCCCAGCAGGCCTCCTATGCTGCTTCTTCCTTCTCTGTCTCCTACTGTGTCCAGCAAACTAAAGTGGCCTTCACCCCCGAGGATGGCAGTGCCGCTCAGGGCCTCAGTGTATCCGTGTCTAACTCCTTTCTCAACCGGCACGGCAGCTTGCCTGTGCCCCCGGTGAGTCACTCCCTCCCTGCTCTTCCTCACTTGGAAACTTGCACTTAATGCTTGAAGCCTGTGCCTCCTGGACAATGATGCTGCTCATTACCAGTCCTGTCCTTCCGCAGACCCCTGCTGTCCACAGGAGAGAATGTGAATACTTGATTCCCTGGGCCTGGGGGACTGTGGTTGGGGGTGTGGGCTGTCCTGTCTGGAGCTTGACACTGACACAGAGCAGAGCCATTTCTGCCTTTGTGTTTTGTTTTCCCTGGGGCTGGGATTAAGGGGGGGGGGGGCGGTGATCCTCACGAAGAAAGCAGGTAACTGGGTGCTGGAATGACAGTGGTTGGTGCCTTTGTTTACCTGGTACTGTGTAGGCAGCCAAAGTCCTATTGTCTTAAAGCAGTAATTCTTTGTCTTTGCTCAGGACACAAATTAGGAGGGTGGTGTGTTAATCTGCTCAGACATCCTTGGGAACTGAGCTGGGATAGCCTGTCACCACTGCCAGGCTGGTCTAGGCCTGTTCTTGTAGCAGCTGGCAGAGTTCCAAGGTAACAAATGGAAAGCACATCAGGCACCCTGTGGTGGAAGCTGACACAGAACTGACACAGAGTCACCACATGGCAGCCACTCAGTAGGGATACAAGGGGAAGGAATGCCTGCCTGTCACCTTGACATAGGCCAGTGAGGGGAGGGCTAAACCAGTCTGTAGACAGCTCTGTGGTAGCACACAGGGGCCTGGCCTTCTGGAGTCTGCATCTGCCCCAGAGCCAAAGGAAAAGGAGAGCCAAGCTCACGTCCCTTGAAAGCAGCCTGAGCTCAAGGATTGACTTCTCTCTGGGTCTTCTTGGGCATCACAGTGTGAGTGAGAACTAGATCAAATCAAATGAAGCCCCCATGTACATGGGAAGCTTAGAAGCTGTATCACTGCCCATCTTGAGTTCCAGGCTCTAGTCTTGTCCTGTTTCTCATCCTATGCTCGGGAGTAAAGTGATGACTTTACCCACCCACCCTCATCTCCCCAGTGAAGAGCTTGGACAGGTAACCATAAAACTTACCCAGGTTCCCAGTTGTTTTTGTCTGATGTCCACTTTGTGTAGGGACCTTGTAGTGTGGAGGGAGCCTTCCTTCACAGCAGTGCTGGAGACAGGATGAGTTAGCTCTGCCCTACCACACAGCCTGCTTCCTCGGGAAGTACCTCTAACAAGCTTCCTCCATGAAGTTCCTTGCAGAACTTGGTTTTAGACAATCCAAGCCCTTGATTGTTAACACACACACACTACTAGGAGTTTCTACTTATTTCTTCTGAGTTATTAGCAAAGGACTGTGAATGAACTGGGCTGTTTGTTACAGAATTACAGAACATTCAAGGGCATTTTCTTAGGTTGCATCTGAGTGTGTCACCATTGTGGAATGTTGAGGCATTTTGCATTTATGACTCTGTATTCTTAGCTCCAGCTCCAGGAAAGAGTCCAAGGGGCTGTACTCAAAGGATGTGTCATTTCAATAAGAGGAACCATGAGTAATGGCCTAAATGCTTAGAGTGTATGTCACTTGGTAGGTAGAACCAAAAGGTTGATTCTAAGATGAGCCTAGACATGGAGTTCCACACTGATCAGAGCACGAAGGATGGAAATGGATGGCCACATGCCTACGAGGGGCTTAGGATTCAGTAAGCACAGTCAGATAAGCCAAGGTGTGAATGGCATGGGGGGGGGGGTCACAGGGTGTCATGGGAAGAGAAAGTTGTTGATCTCTATCAAAGGAAAACTGGTGTCCACAAGACAGATGACAAGGAAAGATGTCAGCCACGTTGCAGACCCAAGGCCTTGCTTAGGGATAGTGGCCAGGAAGCCCAGGAGCCATTCTGAAGAGCCATCTAGAGCATAAGCGCAGGGACTGCGCCCACAGGGCCGTCTAAAGAGCAGTGGCAGTACTAGCTATTATTCCATGTGTCCTTATGGCCACACAGGAACAGCCAATCCCAGCCTTCCTCCGTTCAGCATGGCCCTTGGTGTTGGCTGAGCCTGGGAGTTGATCCTAAGTGAGCTGCAGCCTGAGCTGCTAGGCACAGAGTTAGCTTCCATCCCACAGCCTCCTGTGCTTTCCTGATGTGGGCATCACTCCTGAAGACTTGAAAGAAAATCGTATGTTTTCAGGGTCATTAAATTCTGCTTGGCAAGAAGGTGCTGACCAAAATGAGGAGACTAGAGCAAGAAATGTGGAAACCAGGAGTAGCCTTTGCAGAGGCCCAGGAGGCTGCTCACTGTGAGCCTGCTGTGGACATGTGTTTGAGGAGTAGCCTCCCTGCCTTTCCCAAGCTGCCAAGCAAGCTACCTGCGCCTTTAGATATGGTACCAGGCCCTTCTTCCTGTTCTAGACTCTCCATGGCTTTCCAGGTTCTGCCTCTCTGTGAGCTACTTGGTGTGTCCTCACTGTAGCCCACCTTCCTCCCAGCTCTCTCCACACCTGGGTCCCAGCCATGCCTTTCATGTCTCTTCTCTGTCCTGAACAATATGAGTTTGGTTCGTATTCACACTGCCCTTGATCAATAGTGACTGCAAGGGCAGCCAGGCCCTCTGTACTATGGAGTGGACCTCTCCCTTCCCCCAGACACTTGTGTCTGCTTTCTTTACTGACATCCATTCTAGACACCTGTTGGGATGCTGGACTCTGTTGACAACTTTCTTTCCTATCCAGTGCTGGATAAGTAAATAGCTAGATGGTTCCATTCTGAGAGGTTAGGGTTAAATGCCCATAATGGTGCTTGTGATTTAAAACAAAAGTCTTTGGGGTAAGAAAGCTAAGTATAGCTAGGCAGTGGTGGCTCACATCTTTAATCCCAGCTCAAGAGTCAGAGGCAGGCAGATCTCTGAGTTTAAAGCCAGTCTGGTCTACAGGGTGAATTCCAGGCCAGCCAGGGCTACACAGAGAAACCCTATCTTGACACCCCTGAAACCACCCCACCCCCAAAAGGCTAAGTATATGTCATCATCGATTGCAGTGTTTTTTGAAAAGGGCTCTAAAGCAGCTGGTATCCCATTCTGGACTTAGACAGTTCCTTCTCTGGGCAGTTGGATCCAGGTGGGGGGGACCTCACTTGTGTCCTTCACAGAAGACCCAGGGCTCATATAAACACTTGGCTTCTGTGTTGTAGCCTCCTGAGATGTAGGACTGGCTCCTTTACATTGCCAGTGTTCCTATGTCTCTCTTGGCTATGAACTGTCCCCAAGAATTTGTCCAAAAACCATCACAGACACCATGGGCACAGCACTTGATCTAAAAACCAAACAAGGAGGGATGAAAGACAGAATAGGATATGGATGGGGAGGGGGAGTCTGCCCATGACGGGGCCTGAAGACAGGCTCAGGCTGCTCTGCACAGCACAAGCCGCCCTTGCTTGTCCTATCTCATCACATCTTTACTAAATAAGCAAACTAAATCACACTGACACATGAGAGGAAGGGATGTGTGAAGTGGAACCCAGTGACCCAGGGCAGAGAGGAGATGTTCAGATCCACTTCCCTCCTGGGTTGTCCCAAGGGCTTTCTAGGTTTCCATGGAATGTTCCTGTCATTATTAGCAGCAGGGGTTCTCCCCTTATGGGGGAGGAAGTATCTGCTTTGTGGAAAGCCACTTCATAGACCCCATCTCACTGGTTGGAGTACAATCTACAAGCCTCCAGATCTGGTGTCCCAGGGTCTCTAGCTGTTTTTGTGCAGACGTGTGTCTACCACTAGGTCTGAGTACCCTGAGGCCAGTTGTAGTGACTGATAGTGACTGTTCACTCCTACCTCACCTGACCATTTCTCCTGTGAACGGCTTCACAAACACCACTTGTACCCCATGTTCATCATCCGCATAGCCCCTTGGTCCTTCCAGGGCTGCAAATCCTTTTAACTGGAGCTGGCACATTTCTCTCCCATCTTATGCCACAACCACACCCTGTGCTGTTCTCTTAGTGCCTACTTCTATGGTAAAATGCTCCCATCCCTGCAGTACCAGAGTCTATGCTTCCATAGTCTTCAGAAGCTGAAGCCAGCCTTTAAAGTAAGCATGGGCCCTGCCATAATCTCACCTTATGCTTTTCTGTCCTTACAAAATCCCCAGGCCACTGCAGACCAGCACTGCCCATGTACCCATGCAAACTAGACCCTGCTCTACACCTCATAAAGCCTCCTAGAAGGACAGACTTAGCCTGTAGACCTGCACTCTCCCCATGTTTCTCTCAGCCAAGGAGGGCAGGACCAAGCTACCTTACCATGCTGGGGACAAGGGAGTGACTTGGAGCCAGAAGTCAGTGCTCCTTGCATTGGGAATTTCACAAACTGTGTTTCTGACATGCCCGCCCCCCAACACACACACTTTTGCTAGAATTCTAGACTTACTGTTATTGACGACCCATCTGGAAGATCAGGGCTCTGGGACCAGCCCACAGAACACAAAATGTTGCTATAGCACCCCACTCCATCTGACACCAAAGAATCAGATTCTAGGAAGGTCTCGGGCACTGCTCCATATAGGTGGATACTGCCTTTCTTTCTTTGTCACACTGCCTGACCTGTCCAGGACCTTCTTTACAGATCTGTGACTGAGTATTTTTCCCATTCAGGATATGGAAACACCAAGGCAGAGAAGCTAAGTCATCTGCTTGCAGCCTCAGGCTAGAGCCAAGATTAGAACTCAGATCCCCTTCATGAAGAGTAGTACAGCATTAATGGTGTTCATAAGCTATTTTGTGGCCAAGTAAATACTGAGATCCAGTGTAGCTGATCAGAGATGCCTCTTGGCTAGTCTCGGAGGTGTGTATGTTTTTTCTTCATCTTGTAAGCATTGCTGAAGGTAGCTACCAGATCTAATGAGAGTTCTAGAGACATTTTAGAAGCCAGCAGGTTGCCAAAGCTTCGGGTACATGAGAACAGTTCCACTGATCCCTTCTGGTCAGCTGAGGCCATTCCTGATGTTCTCTAGTAAGCACACTGGGCATCCTGACAGGCAGCGACCAGGACTTTCACAGGAGGCTCTGAGCCACAGTTTTGGGAGCATGTCACAAAAGTGACTTTGTTTTTACACTTGGTCTGCTTAACTGTTCTTTTACTTTGTTTTCAGAGTTTTCAAATGGTTTTTTAAAATAAGTGTACCAGGAAGTTTGTTTTAATGGAGAGAGGGTATTTGGACACAGTATGATGCTGATGTCACTCTTGTTGGTGAGGTTAGCGCTCATGTCACTGCCTCTCCTGCCGGGAACAAAGATAAATGGTCCGGAAGAGGCAGCAGCATCTGAATCTGCCACTTGGCTTTGAGAGCCTCAAGTGAGAACTGCCCCTGAATAAGACAGTCCCAAGATAGGCTTTGCTAAATGGGATGATGGGACCAGGAAAAACAGCAAGAAACAGGGGGAGTAGAGAACAGTGTCACCCAGGACCCTTTCTGCCTGGCACCCTCAACGTGATCATATCCGATATCCAGAGGAGTCCCAAGTGACTGCTGGCTGCTTTGTAGCAGCTGAAGCTTGGCTTCCTATCTAGCCTGCTACTTCTGGCCACCCATGCTGAAGGCAGGATGCTCTAGGCCCAGGAACAGTGCTGAGCACAGCACCCAGGAAGAGTCCAGGGAAAGACTCCCAAATCATGAAAACAATTTCCTGTAGCTGTATGGTGGCTTGTCCATATTTCTTTTTTTTTTTTTTCTTTTTTTTTTTTTTCTATTTATTTATTTAGGTTTTTTTGAGACAGGGTTTCTCTATGTATCCATGGCTGTCCTGGAACTAGTTCTATAGACTAGACTGGCCTCAAACTCAGAGACCTACTTGCCTCTGTCTTCCAACTGCTGGGGCTAAAGGGTGTGCCACCACCTCCCACCTCCATATTTCTAAGAGCGTCTAAAACCTGTCCATCCTGAGCATGTCTGATGCAGGGACTGTCTCTGGAGGTTTCCCTGACTTAAAGCAGCACATTAAATTCATTTAGTTATCATCACAGCTGTCTTGCTGTCGTACAAGCAGGGAGCTCTGTGGGGCTGTGACTGTGTTTGCAGTCCCCTCACACTCTAACTGCCTGGCCACCAGAGAATTAAGCAGAGTAACTGGGAAATATGCTGTCTTTCTTTCTTGCCAGGGCAGCACAGGCCCAATCCCCTGGCATTTTTTTATGTGAGGACTAACAAAAGAAAGTATCATTGGAGCTTGACCAACATAGAGTGGCTCTGCCTTTAATGAATTGACTACAAGTAAACATAAAAGGTTGCCCATCAACCTCCACCATCTTTTTTACTATAAAAATTAGTAGCTCTTCCAAGAATATCTTTTCAGTAGAGCCAGTTGCTGCTTCCATCTTTTCTACCTGTAGAGCTTTGCTCTCTGATCCATCCCTGGCTTATGTATGTTAGCTGCCCAGCACCATCCAGTGCTTGGCGGAGGAACCCCCTGAGCAGATCAGGACAGATAGGTGAAGTCCAGTGTCTCAGAACCCGGTGTAACACAGGTCACCCTGTGCCTCCTCCCACCAGCACAAGATGGTAGGGAGGTGGTCTCTGGTCCTTCAGCCTTGGAGAGGCACTTCCTGTCAGCACTCTGAGCATCAAGGGTGTCCAGACACTGTCTGACAGGGAACCAGTACCTCTCCTGCTGCTCATTCACTCTGGCGCCACTCTGTCTCCCCAGAAATGTGCAGGTCTCAGGCAGGAACCCTGAGTGTTCTAGAATCCTCAACCCAAACAGCCTTTCTCAGGCTATAAATACAAATTCCTGCTGCACGGGGATCTCAGAAGGAAAACCAAGCACTCCCCAGATCCAAAAATAGATGTTGAGCTGCCATGGAGTGGGTGACTATAAGATGGCCATCTGTGCCCTTCTCCTGGCTCTGGGGATGAACATGATCCTGAGGGGCCTGACAGAAACAGTGTGATGCTGAGCCCAGCCCCCAGCACAGTTTCTGGAATTCAAAGAACCACTCAGTCAGCAGTGCTTTATGGTGATTGGAGAGATTTTCCTGGCACCTCCCGCCCTTGGAAAGGTACTTTTCAAGCTTGGCTCTAGTCCCAGCATGACTGCATAACTGGAATGCCTGAACCGGCAAGGAGCAGGGGCTGAAAGGGAGGAAGACACCCAGTCCCCTTTGTCCCAGAGACACTGGCTGCCCCTACTACTTTCTTTGCATTCATCTATCGTCACTCACTGCTGGGCTGCTGCTGTGGGCCTAGCAATGTTCTAGAAACCTTAATTAATAATAAAATCAATCATTGTGTAACACACTTATCACCCCAGCTAATTGGGAGGTTGAGACTGGAGGATTGTAAGTTCTAGCCTATCCTACGCAGCATATCAAGGGATCCTTTCCCAATACAAACAGACTGGAGAAAGGGCACAACAGTTAAAGAGTGCTTGTTGCTCTTGCAGAGGAGCTGGATTGGACTCCCAGTACCCAGTTGGCAGCTCACAGCTGTCCATGACTCCAGTCTTAGGTGATCCAATGCTCTCTTCTGGCCTTTGAAGCAGACACTCATACACATGAAATAATTAAAATCTCCAAAAGAAGAAGAAGAAAGAAAAGCATACAACTATTTAAATGAATTAAAACGGTATCTGGGTGTGGTAGTTACACAGCTGTAGTCCCAGTGCTCAGGAGACTGAGATAAGATTACAGGTTTAAGACCAAACTGAGCCACATAGCCTGACCCTGTCTCAAAAAGAAAAGTATGCTGGGGACTGACAGGATGGCTCGGTAGGAGCCAGGCCTGTGGCTCACACCTTTACCCAGAACTTGAGAGTTGAGGGCAGACAGATCTCTGTGGTCAAGACAAGTCTGGTCTGCAAGTGAGTTCCAGGCCACTGATGACCACATAGCAAGACCCTGGCCCTGACCTCCATATATGCACCATAGCACAGTCATACACACATGAACAAGTAAATTGAATGTAATCTTGAATTTTGTTTAATTATAATATATCTATTTCTGAGCATCTACTGGTCCAGCAAATATGTGTTGCCTCCTATAAGGAGCTTCAGCCCTAGTATTTGAATGACTTCTCTGCTCTTTGGGCCAGAAAAAGACAGCTGGTGTTACATATAGGCCTGTTGTACCAGCCTAGCTGAGACCCGGTAGGTCACTGAATGGCTACAACTGTCCTCTGAGACAAGGGGCGTTGAGAAGTGGTCTCTTCATAGCCCTGGCTGTCTTGCAGTTCACTGTGATGTAGACCAGGCTGGCCTGAAACTCACAGAGATCCACCTGCCTCTGCCTCCTTTAGTAAATTACTGGTGTGTGCCACCACAACCAGCTCAAGCCATTTTAAAGATGGAGAGTCTGATAAACAAGAACTTAGTTGTCCAAAGTCACACAGATAGAAAAATAACAAGGGGGTGGGGGGGTCGTGTCAGAGGATCTGCAGCCTAACCTGAAAGGCACAGCTGACCCAGAATCAAAGAGCATGGGGCAGGAATCTACACTAGTATAACCTTGAAAGGCTGCCCTAGGAATGCACCTCCACTAGATAGATCCCACAGACTCTCAGAACAGTGCCACCAACTGGAGACCATGTGTTCAGCACAAGAACCTGAACTGGGCATTTCAGATTCAAACCCTAACGTCTCTTTCAGTTTAAAACTTCATTTCTTCTTCCTTTTTAATATTTCCTCCAGTGGGTTCTGAAAATCCTTCACCACAGCAAATGCACAGAGCATTCAAGTGACCTGTGTCCATGTTTCAGTTGGCACCTGTGAAGGGTACATGAGACCAGAAGGAATACCAAGCCTCCCTTCTCGGCTTGGGGACTTGGAGCATGCTCCTTGGGCCTCAGAAGCTGTGAGGACGTGCAGACACCTCTCAGTCTGGCATCTGACTTTTTCTGTCAGATGAGAAGTTGAAGGAGTCATGCTTGTGGCTCTGGGGTGGCGTCAGAGGGGCTGTAAAAATCACTGTTAAAAAAATATGAAGCATAAGCGTGAGGAGGAAAACAAAAACAGGACCCCGTAATGTCTGCAGTGTAGTTCCTTGATCATGTTTGAGGCTTGTGCCCTCTTCCTGAGGTAGCTGGGTGGTGTGCACACCTTTAATTTTAGCACTCAGGAGTCAGAGGCAGGTGAATCTCTTTTGAGTTCGAGGCTAGTTTGTTCTACAGATAATGTTCTAGGACAGCCAGCACCACACAAAGAGATACTGTCTCAGAAAAAAGGCGGGGGCAAGGTCTTAGCACATTACAGTATTTAAAAGATGTTATGTTTTCCTTTTAAGGGATAAGTAGCGAGTCAGCCAAAAGATTCCAAATGAATATATTGCCTGGGACTTAAGAGTTTAGCCCTGGGGTCGTGAGAGGTGGGGTGTTAGAGATTCTGTTTCCACCTCAAAGACACGTGGTCATCAGCGTGATGAGTGGGATGTCCTGTCCTTGGACACCAGAGATCTACTGTGTACATCTTGCTGTTCAGATAGTGCTGGTTGGTGTCTAGCCTAAAGGCCCCTTTCTGAAAGCAGTGTAGGCATGTGAGTCTATAAGGAGATTTGTCTGGCATGGCCAGCAGCTCCTGACTAAGGAAGATAGGACAGATCATTAGTGCTGAACCACAGTTAACCTAACCACCTTTCTCTTGTCTGTTTTCTCCTTCCCACATCCTGTGTGTATGTGTGTTCTGCCTGGGTTCTGTAGTACAAATCTGTCTTTAGGTCTTACTCCCAGGACTTCATGCCTCATCACCAAGCCTCCGTCCAACCTTTCCTTCCGCCTACCTCCTCTTCCTCTCCACATTTCCCACCTGTCCACGCGTCCCAGAGCTCGGACTTAGCGGTGCCCACCGTAAGCAGTCCGCCTCCCAGCACCGTGGACGGGCCTCTCTCGTCTTCTCAGGACAGCAGCTCTCATGGGAACCCTGTCCGCCTTCCTTCCGAAACCTCTTTCACTGACTCGGTGAGAACTCGGCACATACACATCTGTATACATCTGCACTTAGGTCCGCAAAGTTTTAGAGAAGTGGTGCTGCTGTTCACAGAAGGCCTTGTCCTCCCTCCTGCAGCCCAGTCTGCTGCAGTGTGAGCCTGCTCAAAGCGGGGCTGGATTGGCAGCTAAGGGCTCACAAGGAGAGGTAGTGATCCACCTGTTTCCAAATTGCCAGCATGCCAGGAATTAGGCTAGTGACCATTTAGAACAGTAAGTTGTCACAGGGATAAGATAGAAGAGCTTTCTGGTGTATGTCTGTAGAAAGGTCTGGGCTCCTGTGGACTAGAAGAGACAGAGGTAAGATTGCCTGTGGGGCCTATGCAAGGGCCACTACTCACCAGAACACAGGGAGGAGCTGTGGTACAGAGCAGAGGGGACAGATAGAGAGGCAAAGAGTCTGACAGGTGGGGACATTTCCAGCGTCTTGAGTTGTCAAGTATGTTGGTTCTTGTCCACTATGCTGAGAACCCTTGCAGGCCCTGCTACAGACTGGGGACCCCTGTTACAAGTGGGGCAGCTTTCTGGGAGTTTCTAGAATGACTCTGAACACTTTGGAGGAGGTCCAGCAAGAGATTGGGGCCTGGCAAGCACAGTGTAACAGGTAGTGAGAGAAACTTTGTCCTCTGCACTGGGGAAACATTTCCCAGGGATGACCAAGGTAGCGCTCAGACATTTTTCTCTCTTGTGAAAGGAGCAGCCTTCCTAATTGAGACCTTCCCTGCAGCTGCCCACCCTAGGCTGTGGAGGCTGATCAGAGCACCTGGCCCATTGTCTTTCCTCTTATCCTGTCTCCCCCTAGAGCGAAAATGCTACCAGCGAGGAAGTTGGTGGGGGTGAATATGTCAATCTGTACTCTGGGCAGACCAGTGAGGAGCTGGCTCCCTCTCGAGGAGTAAGTAGCCTCGGGTGGGTGGCCTTGTGCATGGGCCAGCAACTGCCCCCTTGCCGTCACTGTCCTTGCAGCTGCTTCTATTGGCTATTGGCTGAGCCTCCATAAGCCTGCTGGAAGCCAGCTCATCCTATGGAAGAGGTCTGCCTGCTTCTGCTTCACTGAGTGCAGCACTCTTCAGAGCCTGGCTTCAGAGTCTTCTAGAAATCTCCAGAAGCCACTGGTGTGGACTCTGGTCACAGCCCCAGTTGCTCCCTGAAGTTTCTTCCCATTCTCATCCCTCTAGTGCTGTCTCTCTCTCCCAAGAGACACTTTTACTTCTGCCCTTTAGCTCCTCCCAGCATGCCTCACTGCCCTCAGCCACTCCTGAAGAAGCAGGGCACATGATGGATGGGTATCCATGCTTGCCCTTCCTGAGATCCATGCCTATATCATGCTGCAACCCAGCTTTGTGGCCTCAAGATGCAAGGCTTCTATAAAGCAGGAGGTTTTCCAAATTTGGTTTCAGCAAAATGGGCAAATTGAAATGCTTCAGAGACCACTTTTTCCATCCTCTAGGAGAGGTCAGAAGTCACTGACCCCAGGAGACCGAATGAGAAGTTCCCTTAGAGGATGAGGTCAGGTCTTCAAGTACCAGAATCTCTACCAGGAATCATTGCACTGGCAAGCCCAACCTGAATATCATGGCCATCCACTAGGAGAAGTCATGCTGTGATTCCCTGGGGCTTTCAGATGTCTCTGCTAAGGCAGCCATGCCCCCTTAGACATCAGCACAACATAAGGAGCTTCCTTGCCTTTGAGATTTGGCCCTGTTTGTGAGAAGTGAACCACTGGGGACCTAAGCATCATCCACCTCAGAGTATACTTGAGGAAGTCTGTGCCCAGCCCCCAAGGCCCTCCCTCTGCCAGTGGGCACCCTGCTGTGGTGTGTTCTCCCTGGTTATGGCCCCTGAATTCACAAGGCCTCTCCACCACCATCCATTACAACTGTGGACTTGTATTGTCATTGGGTGTAGAGGCAGTCTGCTCAAAGCAGTTTGCATCTGTGTTTGAGCAGCTTAACTCTGAAACTGTCACTTGTTTAGGATCATGATCCTGAAGACTCTGTAGGGAGTTGGGGGTGCAGTGGTGAAGGATATCTGCTTTGGAGGGTTCAAGTCTACTGTCTGCCATTGCCAGCTGCATGGTGTTCCTTGGCAGGCTTGCCTTCTTGTGGTCAGTTTCTAGGGGAGAGGGGGATGAGAGTGAGGGAGGAAAGATGTGCAGAGCACTTAGTCCAGCACCCCCTGTGCTCAGAGGGGAGATCCCAGGACTTCCTCCAGGAGTGGGTAAGGTGTCTGTACCCAGGTTGACAAGTGACAAATGTTAGGAGTGGTACATCCAAAGGCAGATGTTTGTCACCATAGAGCTTGTATTTCTGGTAACTAATCCCCCTCACCACTAACTTGTCCCCACCTCCAGCTGCTCCATAGGCACTTGTCATGGTCACTCTCGCAAACAGGAGTGCCGAGGCAGACAGAGCGCCCCAGCATGGCCTTCTGTCCAAACCCCACCATTCCTTCTCTTTGCAGGAACCACCCTCGGGGAAGGACGGACACCGAGACTCCTCGGTCAACAGTACATCTGGGAAGGACAGCAGAGAAAATGGGGAGAGGTAAGAAGTGGGCAGGAGTGTCTGCTCAATGAGGCACTTGGGTTTTGTGTTAAGGCTCTTTATTTTTCTGATTCTTAAAACTGTCTGTGTTCAGGGTGGAAGCTACAAGGAAACAGAAAGGTCACTAATAACCCACGCTCCAAAGGCCTTTGCAGCAGCCAGCCTGCGTTCATGATCACACCTGTGCCGTCTGCTGTCCCAGACCCACCTTCCCTGATTTGTTCCTTGAGTTGTTCCAGCTTGAGGCTGCACTGGAAGTGTAAAAGACCTGTCATTATGGGTGTTAGTCAGAAACATGTATATTGTGTTACTAAGCCATTTTGAAAGTAGGTTCCAGAGGATGTGACCCTTGGCCACTCTGCTGACAAGTAGAAATAGTGATCACAACGTCATTGTTGCACCTGATACAGAATAGGTTCGGGTCCTTCATGTCATCTGGAAAGCAAACACAGAAATCTATCTGTCTCTCCCTCCCCTTCCCCCAACCTCTATCCGAGAGTGAACCCTAAGGCCTGTGAACTACAGCCCCTCCCCACACCCCCATCCCCGCCTCCCAGGAGTGTCTTACATCATTTTGGGTCTTTATGCCCAAACCTTGCAGTGCCTTTAGATACCTGTCCCTTCCCTTCTCAGTGATAGTGAGACTTGTAAATGGTAGCTAGTTCCCTGGAGCTCTTTAGTGCAGTCCAAAGGAGCTGCCAGTGAGCATCCCCTGCTGCCCAATGTTGATGTCACCTTCCTTATGAAATGCACCAGCTAGTTGGGTTTTCCTTCTCTTGAGCTGAGGACTGGTCACCTGAGGCCTCACTGATTGAGCACGGCAAAGCACTGCCCACTTATCAGTGGCAGGCCTCAGCACAGGTTTGACACTAAGAGGGTTTGCTTTGTTTGTTTGTTTTAAGGGGGGAAGAGAAGCAAAGACCTGGGAGCAGTTTGGACAGGCTTGTGGGTGGAGCCACCTCCCCACCTGCATTCTGTCCGCTCTTGGGTTCTCACTGCCAGAAGGCTGTCTGATGACTTACCCAGGTGTTAGAAGCGGTTTTCTAGTATAACACTTGGCCAGAAAGGCTTGTGTATGCCAAGCAAAAGCACTCTATGGATTCTGTCACTTGCTTCACTGGAATCAGGTGTCATGCTCAGAGTTCAGATGTTCAAGTTACCCACCTCCTGAGGGAGGGCTCTCCCAAGAGCTACTCTTGTAGCTCGTCAGACTTCTGATGGTGGAGTAGGCACAAAGAGCTCCGAGACATTGTCTACCTTGCATAAAAGCCACCCCGCTGGCTGGCTTTTAAGACAGCAGCAAGCATGATTCTCCTAAGACCTAGCCATTCATGTTCTACTGAGACACAGATCTCTGCAGCTGAGCTGCAGAGCAATTGTGCCCTAGGACCTAGCAAGGACTCAGTGGATAAGGGCACTGCCACCATGGTGAGTCCCTGAGACCCATTACTGGAAGGAAAAAACTGAGTCTCATGCATTGTCTTCTGTCTGTCACACATGCAATGTGGTATGTGTGCATGAGCACCCACACAAAATAAATTAAGATATAATTAGCGTTGGGGGTGGGGGGTAGTGCCCTGTGACACCCCAAGGCTGTCCGGTGTCTTGCTGGATCTTTTTCGAATGCCTTTAGTGGCCCACACTGGAGAAATCTCATCTCTTCTTCCTTTGACCAGATGCTGGTCAGTGTTTTGAGTCTATCTGTCCAGGACAAGAACCTTCCCTCTTGCTCCAGTGCTATGGCTGCCTATTTTAAAGGTCACTTCTTATGAGACTGTGCTCTCAATGGTACAGGACCACATCTGCTGGTTTACATTTTCTTACTCTTGGGCAAAAGGCCCCTGGGAAAGGGCTGGGGACATCTTGGAGGAACATTAGCTTCCCTTCCCGCAGCCCTTGCACTGCACGTCCCTCTAAACCCTGCCCTTATGTGTGTGTGATGGAGTTGGATAAGCAAAAACCATTACAAGAAAGCTCAGGGTGCCATTTTTACTCAACACCTAGTTCTTTCTATTTGCAAAACAGACTTCTAGAGAGCAGGGCTGTCCCCAGGCAAAGCCAGGAGCCTAGTTGTCACCCTGGCTCTGTCTGCCCACCACTCCAACTTCATATTATAGTTGCCATTTAGGGCTTGTCCATGAGCAGCTCTTAGACCCTGGCCTGTGCATAGGCAGGTGTCTTAGTTACTTTTTCTGTTACTGTGGTAACAATAACCAAAGGAACAAAGGGTTTATTTTGGTTCAAAGTTTAGCATTATAGTTTGTAGTGATAGGAAAGTCACTTCAGCAGGAGCGTGAGGCAACTGGTCACACTGCATCCACCACCAAGAAACAGAGCAATGAATGCTGGTGCTCAGCTTTTTTAGACAGTTCAGGACCCCAGCCAAGGGAATGGTGCCATCCACAGTGAGTGGGTCTTCCCACCTCAACTAATCTGTTCAGGCATGGGCAGAGGCCTGACTCTTCTAGGTCCCATTAAGTTGACGAAAATAAATATTAACCATCACCTGGATTGCCTCAACCTACAGGTGTCCTGAGACTAGAGAAGCTGGGTCATGCCTGACACTTTCAACACAACCACTTCTCTTTCCAGGTCCCCAAAGTCACTGGATGCTCTGGAGTCAGCCCAGTCAGAAGAGGAAGTGGATGAACTGTCTCTCATTGACCACAATGAGATTATGGCCAGACTGACACTCAAGCAAGAGGTTAGGACTCCCCAGGCCTGGATCTTATATCCACTAAGCAAAGGGGAGGGGAAGAAATGTGGCCTTGGGTGCTCCAGCAGGAAGACCTGAGTCAGGCAGCACCAGGGCTCTTGGGGTCCCAGCTCTAAAGGTTTCTTGGTAAGGGGGGCTCACTCTCCCTTTCTTGCTATTTCCCAAAGGTAAACTTGGGCCTGTGCAAAGCCTCTCTAAACCGTATGCAGGTACTTCTGAGGGCAATGCAAAAGAAACATTCAGCAGTGTGAAACATGTATATGCTGTTGGTGACACAGTCTTCCCACTCCTTTGGACACTGAACTGGGCCTTATTTGAGGAGCCCTATTGATAAAAACAACACCCAGACATTTCATGAAAGAGGAAGAAGCTGACACGAGCCTTGTCTGTTCTCTATATAGTAGTATAGAGTTTCCTAGGGCATCTCAGCCCCTGAGTAGCTGTGCATTGGGCACTGGTTTGATAGTTGTGACATACACAGAGTAGGTACTGCTCTGTGCATGTTCCTGAGCAAGCCTCAGTGGCTTCCTAGCAACCCAGGGAGATGTCAGCACTCGGACCATCAGGGTGCTGGTCGTGTCAGCAGGTCCAGGCAGAGCTTTGCAGAAAGGACAGCTAAATTTCTTCTGGAAAATCGGGTGGTAAACATAGACAACCTAGTCCCAGGTGGGAAGCCCAGAACACTCAGAACTCTGGAGTCCAGGTGGAAACAGCAGTTAGGCGTCTGTGGGATATACAGAAGGAATGCTGGCTCTGTCTCCCTTGGAGTCGCTGCAGTTCAATTCTCAGCCCCATCTACAGCTCTGGCACTCGAGCAGATTAAAGCTTGATTGCCTATGGAAATAGAGTTGGTCTCCCAGGCAGGCTGGATTTGGTGGCCTTTGACACATCTGATGTCATAAGCAATCTTGTTATGTTTTGTGCTTTTCTAGTGAAGTCCTTCCCAGAACAACCTGCAGGACATGTCTCCACAGATGAACCCTGCTTCCACCTGGGAAAAGGCCTAAGCCCAAAGGTGGCTTCCTGTCTCCCAGGCTAAAGGGCTGTCTCTATCCTCTGGAATCTCACCTTTCAGTATGAGCCAGGAGATAGAGGTGGGGTTAAAACCATAGTGCCCTGGTGGCCATAACATCTGGGCAGCTTCCTCTGTGCCGGTTTCCTACAAGAGTTCTGACCAATGCCCATCTGCTAAGTCCATGGCTGCAGGGTGTATGTAGTGTTGCCTGCTGCTGCTGAGCTGAGGAGAACAGAAAGAAGGGACTTAGGGTCCCTGAAGCATGGTGCATTTGTCACCTCAGCCTTGCCTCATGCTCTTTTTACTCTAGGGTGATGATGGGCCAGACGTTCGTGGAGGTTCAGGAGACATCTTGCTGGTCCATGCTACTGAGACAGACAGAAAAGGTATGGCATCATCCAGTACAGTGGCTTTGTGTCCCACCAAAGGCATCACATGACCTCACTGCACTGTCGTCTCTTGGCAAACACTCCAACTGGGTTGAACTTTGGGCCTGTTGGTACTTGGTCAGAGGAAGAAAGACCCTGATCCTGTCACAGCTGTGCCTGGGCATGTCCTTTCTTGGGGTAAGGTGTTGATGCCCTTGGCCCAGTGGGCACCCTGAGGTTTATCAGTCGTTGGTACCTAGTATGTGCTCCAAGGGCAGCTCACTGGATAATGGCATGGTCAACAGTGGATTAAAGTTAAAGTGGCCACAGTGGCACACACCTACACACCTAGCACTCAGGAGGCTGATGGAGGGAGTCGTGAGTTCAGAGTCACTGGGGCCGCAGAGCAAAGCCCTTTCTGAGAGAGAGAGGGAGTCTTATGCTAGTGCCGTGGTCAGCCTCTTCTACCTTTCCTTCTATTTAAGTCACTCTTTCCCTCCTAGCAAGTTCCAACAGAATTTGTTGTCCAGGAGCTGCCCCAGCCCTGCCCTTCCCTCTGCATCCTTATCATCTGAGAAGCAGGGGCCTATTACCTTTGCCTGCCAGCAGAGGGACCACTCATGCCATCAAGTTCTATAGGAAGGAACCGGCCCTGAGCTGGCCTAGGTGGACTGGATGGTGCCAGTGACCCAGGTCAGGCAGAGCCTACTTCTTCCCTTCTCATTTTCCTTCTTCCTTTTTTCTTTCTTTGCTTTTCTGAGACAGGGTGGACGTCCCTCTTAAGCATGCAGACACATGTGTTTGCTCTCGGGATTTGGGAGACAGGATCTGTGAGGTTCCAGGGCTATATGGAGACCATGTCATATAATAACGAGTGAACAAAAGGGGACTGGGTTATGGCTCAATTAGAAAGTACTTGTCCGGCCGTGAGTGAGGCACTGGGAGAAAAAAAATGACTGAAAAGTTGATGTAACCAGATTAAACTGTGGGTAAAATCACTCCAGACTTAAAACCTTAACCCAACCAGCTCTTCCCTCCTTCCCTGTCCCTCTCCCTCTCTCACGACCGGATCCAGAATATATTAAACAAAGTGGGTCTGGAAGTTTCCGAATTAAGAAACTCAGTCCAAAGCCTGCCACAGCCTCACTATGGGACATCCTTTTCCTCCAGAGCCTTGGTTCCCTGACTTGTTGGGGTTGGTGGTGCAGGCAGTACCCAGGACTTGTTCAGTGGCACATCAAGACACAAAGTAGCCTTTCACGTCACTTTTATCTGAAAGCAAAGGACACTCTGGACAGGAATCCCAAAAGCCTTCTGGTCTACCCACTGGGTCTATTCAAAGGAGACTTTTGAGCTGAAGTTTGGCTAGGATTTGGGTACCTGCAGAACCAGAATTAGTTTAACCTGCAGAGACAGAGGCCATGAGCCACACCAGAGAGGACAAGGTGCCCATGGCAGATGGCAAAGCTCTTCAGGCGGTGGCTTCTTGTACCAGTGGTACATGAGTGACTCAAAGGCCCTGGGAGCCAGGGCCCATATGCCTGGGACTCAGCTGTGACAAGCAGGGCTAAGCCCATTAGACAAGTATGCAGGAAGGAGAGCATACACTTGTCATTCATTATACAGGTTTTCTCTCAGGTGATGCTGTGAGAAGTATGGGACAGGGCCAGGTTGGGTCCAAGCCCAGATCCTGTTCCTTCCTTGGGACCTGTGTGCTAGACCTGTTACTTGGCCCCCAAATTTCCATTCCTCTGAAGGCCACTGGGGATCTTAACCAGAGAAGCCCTATGAGCACTGTGGAGTTTGGCTCAGGTTCCCACTCAGAAGCCTCAGGTGATACTATAACCCACAGCTCACAGCTAGCAGCCAGCTGATGCTAACAGCTCTCGAGCCGCCACCAGACCTGGGCGGTGCCCAGCATGGCACAGCACATGCCTGCTCTTTGTCTCACACATGAGTTTCTTTAGTTTCCAGCCTGTGGACTATAGCCCTGAGGCTATCTGCACACTAGAACACCCCCACTGGCTCTTGGCAGTGGTCCTCTGCATTCGTACCCATTCTTTCAGAAACAGATGGAGCTCTTTCTAGAAAACTCCAGCATAGCAATGTGCTAGTAGGTTAGAGTTCAACTATGAGGCTGGGCACAGCACAGGGAACAAGCCCCATGAAGCCCAGAAGCAAGAGCAAGCAGATACTCCTGACCACAGTGGGATGGCATGAAGTACCACACATATCCTTGCAACTCATCCACCTCAGCAAATGGGGAAGATATGAGGGAAAGTCAGGAAGACTGGTCTGGACTCAGAAAGTGAAGCACAGGTAGTACTGGTATGCACCCAGCCATATGGCAAGCTTTTCCAGGTCCAGTGTGTCTCACATGACAGACATCCTATGCTAATATCTAAAGACATGGAGAAAATAAGTCACAGAAGTAAACAGGCTGTTGGGCCTTTTGAGAGGCAGGAGTCCTTGGCTGACAATGCCCTTTCCCTTTGGGAGGGGTGGGTGCTACAAGCCTGAGGCCTCCAAAGCTACCAGGGCTTTGGTCCTCATGGCTGCCCTTTGTGGACAGCGAGCCTCCTGCTGAGCCTTCCAGCACCTCAGCCACCTTAGGACTTAGAATGGAATAGCTCACAGTTTTAAATCATTGGACCTATCTAAAAGTACTGCCTCTGGTTTGACTGGAAGAGCCTGCTGGCAAGTTTGGACAACTGTCTCTACCCATAGCAGTGAGGAACCATTGAGCCAGTTGGCTTTAGGGTAGTATCTGTGCTGATTTGGGGGTGGCACAGTCCAGAGCCAGTGTGCCCAGGTCTCTGCCCCTTATCAGCACAGGGTCACTTAGTAATTGAAGTTCATTTCCTGCACTGGGCTTCAGACCCTTCAGGACCTCCCACAGCCTGGTTCTCCAGGCAGCCCATCATTACTAGCCAGTACCTGTGAGATGCAAGATGCACAGCACAGTCAGGAAACAGGACCCTGCCTTGCACTCCCTAACCTGGGTCCTGCCTAAATGGCTTCCTTGGGTTTCTGCAGACCTGGTGCTGTACTGTGAGGCCTTCCTGACCACCTACAGGACCTTCATCAGCCCCGAGGAGCTCATCAAGAAACTGCAGTACCGATATCCTTCCCATGCCTTCAGCCTTCAGCCTGTGAGACCGTTTTTACTTGTGTTATACCATTTCTGATGAGGAAACTGAAGCTGGTCGTTTTGAAACTGGGCATGCAGGTTAACTGACCTGCATAGCATCTCCAGGTTCTCAGCCCTTCCAGGGTTAGGCTGTCCATGGAGGCACTGGCCCCTCAAGATCCTTTGCAGTGGGGTCCAGTTCCTATCCCAGTCAGCTCTGCCCTGGCCCTGACTCTCATAAAATGGCAGAGGAAAATGTGAGGTGACATGGAGAGCCTGGGACAGAGTTCTGCTGCACTGCTGATGGTGGATGGGACCACCGGGTAATTCTGGAAAAGACTGAAAAGTTCACAGAAGGAGGAGGTGGGTGGCTCTGCCGAGGGGGCGGCCTGCATGTTCTCCACACTGAGCCCTGGGTGTCCAGCTGGTGGACACTAGTGGTAGGCTTAAGAGAAGAAAACTCAGCCAGGCAGTGGTGGGCACGCCTTTAATCCCAGCATTTGAGAGGCAGAGGCAGACCTGGTCTACAGAGCAAGTTCTATACAGTGTAGGTAGAGCTATACTGAGAAACACTATTTTGCAAAACCAGAAAGGAAAAAGGAGAGACTGTGATGGTGGCAATGATGACTCAGTGACTTCAAGGCCGACATAGCCCTTCCACCTGCCCTGGCTGGGTAGTGGACAGCTCCTCCACCACAGTGAGGCTTCACCCCCAACCCAGGCCTCACCCTTCGGGATTGTCATTCCCTGTGTTAGCGCCCAAGACCTACTTTTTCTTCCTGTCCCCTTTCTCTTTCCTGGGCCTGCCTCAGAACCACAGTACTAGGCTACCTCTGAGCCACATAGCCTGTGACTGCCATCTGCTGGACAGCTGCTGTTACTGGGACAGCTCTTTGCCTTTCTGTGAGCCCCTGAACCCTCTCAGGGGCTCCCTCACACCTATCTATGGCCTGGCCTATCAGGACAGGTGTGGTCATTTCCCATTTGTTGACTTTAATCGCCTGCTAGAGCCTGGCCTAGCAAAGGACTGTCAACTACATCTGCCAAGAACATGTCAAACCTGACATGTATTTGCATATGGGTTCCCACTTGGCTGTGAGACTATTTTTGTTTCTGTTACACCATATTTCCCATGTGCTAGTGAAATTAGGGTGGGGAACTGACCTAATATACCCACTTTCAACCTCTACTGCCACCCTGAATTTCTCAGCCCTTGCCCCATTTAGCCTCAGCCAGCCTGTTGATGGAGGCTTTTCCCCCTTCAGACCTGGGGCAGCAGCACTTTGCTGGGGGACCAGATGGACCATGTGGTGCGGCTCCCTTGAGTGCCAACAGGCAGGTCATGGGTCACTTGGGAATAAGGGAAATATGGAAAGTTAATGGAGACAGGAGCATCAGAAAGCCACAATCTCCAAAGTAAACCCCAATTTCAGTGGTCCTAAGTCAGGTGTGAGGGCTGTCATGGGACAGGGGAACACCTGTAGAGTCTGTTGCACCCACAAGGAAGGACCAGCCTGGCTCCAAGGAGCCTCTGCATATTGTGGCCACAGGGCTGGGAAATGATCTCTGGGTGGATGCATAGATTGGAGAGGGAGGCCTTTAGGGCCTATTCACTCTCTGGGCCCTGAGTCTTTGAGGATATCTAGACAGGGGCCTGTTCCCTCCACCTGAGGCCCAGGACTCTCAGCGTGTCAGCACTCAGGTCCAACCTGCAGACACCCTGGGTGGTGCTGGAGTTGATCCTACAGACCGGAAGGCAGCAGCCTGTGGAACCAGTGGCCTGGGTTAGATTTGCACATTCCCTGCACACAAACCAGGCCTTTGCTTCCATAAACTAAGCTAAGCGTTCTCACAGGGTTCCCAGCACTGTAAGTGGCTTATGGGGGACAGGGGAGGGGGGGGTGCTAAATTAACATTCCATGCAGGCTCTGCCTTATAGACCTTAACCTACACTTCACATATGAGAAGTTCTCTCCCTTTGCTGACACCTTCAAGAAGCGAGTGAGCAAGAACACATTCTTTGTGTTGGTACGAGTGGTGGATGAGCTCTGGTGAGTGCTTGGCCCAGGGTCCCAAGTCTGTGTGCATTGGCTTCCTCACCTGGATCTGCTTCATCCCATCCCTTAGAGGGACACAGAGGTCCTTATCCCTCAAGAGAACCTCGGCCCCGTCTGGGACTGTCCCTTCCTTGTTATCATAGGTCTAGTTCACAGTAAGACTCACAGCAGCATAGTGGGGCCAAATGGAGGCTGGATGAGTGAAGAGTCTGCATCTCCACAGGCTTACCACAGCCACAGGTCTGGGTGCACTACATCTGAATCCTTGTCCTTGGATGGCATCTTGCTCTTGTGTGGTGCTATATAATACTAAGGTCAAAAATGGAGGGGCTCAGTGGAGATGAGGGTCTTATGCCCTGACATCACCTGAGTTAGGCCAGGAGCTTCCCTAAGGCAGAAAGCACCAACTGTGTTAAGTGAGTTAGCAAGGACCTGTTCCAGAAAGGCCACTCCCAGCACCGGGGAGGCTATGAGTGGTGTCCTCAATGGGGGCTCTAGCCTGTGTCTCACCAAGTGCCCTTGGCCTTTAGCCTGGTGGAGCTGACAGAGGAGATCCTGAAGCTGCTGATGGAGCTAGTCTTCCGCCTAGTGTGCAGTGGAGAGCTTAGCCTGGCTCGAGTACTTCGGAAGAACATTCTGGACAAAGTAGACCAGAAGAAGCTACTCAGGTGTGCCCATTCTGACCAGCCTCTGGCAGCCAGGGGTGTTGCAGCCAGGTAAGGAACCAGTTCTCAGCCCCACGCTGTAGGTCAGAGCTGAGCCCAGCAGCCCTGTGGGGAGGTGCCTCAGAGACAGCCCCTAGGCTCCCGTGGCTGGGCCTCTTCCCATGCAAATGAAGCTGAATAGAGAGGAGGTGGGTATCCCCTGGGCTTCCCCAGCACTCATGTTACTTCCTGTGCTAATCTGACTTTGTTAAAACCTGGGATGTCTCTCCTGCCCTCTGCCCAACTAGTGAGGATGTGTGGGGCAGGCAGAAGCAGGAGAGGAAGGAAGCCAGTTACCTGAGGGCAGCACTGTGGCCCAGAAGGGCCCATGAAGCTAAAGCCTGTGTCACTGTCCTCCAAACACACTTCTTTCTCATGCTGTGTTCTAGGCCGGGGACCTTACATGATTTTCACAGCCACGAGATAGCAGAGCAGCTGACACTGTTGGACGCCGAGCTTTTCTATAAGATAGAGGTATGTGCTGGGTGGCCCTGCGAAGGGAAGCAACTCTGCCTGGAAGCAGCTGCTGACTGTCCCTAAGGACAGACGAGAAATGGACAGGCTGTAGTGCCATCTGTTCTGTTTCTGCCCAGATTCCTGAAGTTTTGCTTTGGGCCAAAGAGCAGAATGAGGAGAAGAGCCCCAATCTGACCCAGTTCACAGAGCACTTCAACAACATGTCCTACTGGTGAGGAGGAGCTGCGGCACTTGCTCAAGTGGTCAGGGTGGGCAGTCCAAGCTTCCTTGGCAGAGAGGTTAACTGATGAGTCCTTGGTTCTGTCCAGAGCCTGTAGGCTCCAGCTCTGAACTGGTCAGCATGGAGAGAAGGCAAGGATGGGGTGGCCTCCTACAGAGCTGCTCAAGGAGGCACCACAGGCTGGCTCTACAGTGCAGGGAAGAGTGCCAGGACTGATGGGTAACCTCTGCCATAAGTTATCAGGGCTGCAGCTCACATGATTGCCTAAGAGAGAGTAACTGATAAGCAAAGGGTGGGTGATACAGCTTTGACTTTTTGAGGGAGGAGGCAGGGTCTCTTTACACAGCCCTGGCTGACTGTACTTGAATTTACTATGACCACCAGGCTGGCCTTGAGCTCAATAGAGATCCACCCACCTCTGCCTCCTCGGGGATTAAAGACACCACACCCACCCTATCTCTGAATTCTTAAAGCAAAGTGAAGGCCTGCACTGACATTCTGTCTTTTCAAAGTGTGATCAGGTGGCACCACCCTCTACTGTGTTCGCCATCCCCATGTGCTTGCCATGGCCTCAGGGGCAGTTCTCACTGCTTCCCAGTGTTGTTGGCACTGGAGGCCTTGCCTCTCCCCTGCATGGGAAGCACCCTTCCCTCAGCAGTAGTGACCATTCCATCTGAATGTGCTGCATTATAGGGCAGATAGAAGCTGCTTCCCTCCCGAGCCGTACCTGATTCAGGCTATTGCTGGCCGCAGAAAGCCCCAGGCAGGCTGGAAGTACACAGTACCCTTTGGAGCCATGACCTCTTGATATGTCCCTGACACAGGTGCTCTTTACAGGGTAGGAGAATACCTACCCTGCAGTGGCCCCTGAAAACCATAAGAGGTCATGATGTCAACAGGGCACAGGTGAGGCTTGCCTTGGGTTTCAGCCTGAGTTTCCATCCCCATGACTGACCAAGCGGTTTCCAACTCAGTTGTTAGCTGGCCCATGCATGAGGCCTTTCCTTGCTCAAAAAAATGCTTCAATACTCAAGCCTTCCCTACAGAAGCCAAGGTCCCTGTTATGACCTCTGAGGTACAATAAACAGAGATCAGGAACCAGATCCGTGCTTGTGCTTCCCTGGACTCCAGATAGGAGAGAACTTGTGACCATTTGGCACACACATGTTTTTTATTTACCAGGGCCATCCAGCCTATGGAGGATGATCAGTCAGCTGTTGCTTATCTAACCTTTTCCTGCAGGGTACGGTCCATCATCATGCTGCAGGAGAAGGCCCAGGACCGGGAGAGGCTGCTTCTGAAGTTTATCAAGATCATGAAGGTAACTGTGGCTAGTGCCCAGAGCTCTCCCGGCTCCACCTGAGGGGCTGACCATGACTCTCCACTGCCTCTACCCTGCCCTCACCCCTGCCTCTCTGTGCGGCTCCACCTGAGGGGCTGACCATCACCCTCCACTGCCTCTACCCTACCCTCACCCCTGCCTCTCTGCAGCACCTGCGAAAGCTGAACAACTTCAACTCCTACCTGGCCATCCTCTCGGCTCTGGACTCGGCGCCCATCCGCAGACTGGAGTGGCAGAGGCAGACCTCAGAGGTAGGTGGTGAGAAATTGGGACTGAACAAAACTGGGCATGGGTCCCCATCTGGCCACCCACTTCTGTGTGACCAGACAGCTGCCTCTCCTACCACCTCTGTGTGACCGAGACGGCTGCCTCTCCTACCACCTCTGTGTGACCAGACGGCTGCCTCTCCTACCACAGTTTTCTGTCTCTGGTCTCTAGGCAGCAGGCCCTGGGCATGTATGCTCTCCCTGCACCTGGTCCCCAGCTTCAGCGGCTGGATCCATTCTTTAGTGCACCCATCCAGAGTGGCTGCTCTGGGCTCAGGACTGCATCTTAGGCCTTTTGGGTGGGTTTCAGCAAGGTGAGTGCTGGGGGAGAGGACAAGTGAGCCCATGAGCAGGGTCTTCTCTGAGGACATGTATTCACATCATCCACAAGGATTCACACAAACAGGCCTGAGGCCCTCTGCCACAGAGCTTTAGCTGACAGCATTAACAGGTGTCAACAAGACCTGAGTCTGGCATGTTGTGGGCACCTGGCATCATCATATATCACCAATCCACCTCTATCCTGCAGGGCCTGGCCGAGTACTGCACATTAATTGACAGCTCATCCTCTTTCCGAGCCTACCGGGCTGCCCTCTCAGAAGTGGAACCCCCATGTATCCCATACCTGTGAGTTGCCACCCCTCCCACAGCTCTTTGGTCACCACACCTGATAGTTCAGACACCTCGGTTTTAGTGGGAATTTTGTTTTCATCTTTCACTGGGTATTTTAAGTGTGTATATACACATGTGTGTGTGCCTGAGTGTGTGTGTGTATGTACCATGTGTGTATAGTAACTCACAGAGGTCAGAAGAGGGAATGGAATCCCCTGGCCATGTGGGTACAGAAACCAAACCCAAGTCTTCTGTAGTAACAGTAAGCACTCTTAAGCACTGAGCCATCTCTCCAGTTTATTGACTGTTAACAGTTTCACAACCACAACTCTGCCTGAGCCTGCAGCTAAGTCTGCCATAGTCTTCCATAACCAGGATTTAAGACGCTCCAGGCCCTTCAGTGCTTAGCAAGTTTTCAAGGGATCTTCAGAAGGCAAGGATCATGTGGGTCGAAAGACCACCAAAATCTGTGCTCTGCCTTGCTTTGTGCTTCAGTAGCTGCTTGGCATGGGCTACAGTTCTGGTGGCAAAGCTACCTCCTGAGTCTGTCTCCACATATAACTGGCTCCTGCCTTCATCTCCTCAGAGGTCTGATCCTGCAGGACCTGACCTTCGTTCACCTGGGGAACCCAGACTATATCGATGGGAAAGTGAACTTCTCCAAGCGGTGGCAACAGTTCAACATCCTGGACAGCATGCGGTGTTTCCAGCAGGCGTGAGTGCTACCTGGTGCCAGGCCGACCCACTGAAGGGAGGGGCATGGCCCAGAGGAAGGAGCATGTGTCTGTGGGATGGGGTACAGTACCTACTCCCCTGGATTTTATCAGGACAGCATGGGGAAATCCACATAAAGGGTTCAATTTGTCTGGGCCTGGGCCTGAGCCTTTGGTGACAGCTAGCTTGTGCTCCAGTCAGGAAGCAGGTGCTTTCTGGGCCATAAGCAGGAGGCCGACTGGTCTACAGTCTCAGGACAGCCAAGGCTACACAGAGAAACCCTGTCTCAAAAAAAAAAAGGAGCCTGACAATCCAGGCTGCCTGGCTCTAGGGGCAGGTTTGGACATCACAACCCACACAGGATGGCCTGAGTGTACTGTGTCCCAGATGGGTCTGCCCAGGGGACCACAAGGAAGCCAGGCTTCCCTGGGGAGCTGCTGCAGGAGTGCTGTTGGAGGCTCAGAGCTCATAGTGGGCTTCTCACACTGTTTTATGTCTGGTGCTGAGTCCTACTGTCCTGTCAGGTTGGGTAGCAGTGACACTGACAGGTAGTTGGCTGTGAGGTAGTGGCACCCCGTGAGAGCCTCTGGCCTGGCTATTCAGCTAGCCCCGGACTCACTGACTGCCCTCTCCCACCAGGCACTATGAAATCCGGAGAAATGACGACATCATAAACTTCTTCAATGACTTCAGCGACCACCTGGCCGAGGAGGCCCTATGGGAACTCTCTCTGAAGATCAAACCTAGGAATATAACAAGGCGGAAAACAGACCGTGAAGAGAAGACTTAGAAGCAGGCTGGGTGTAAGAACACTCAAGCGGCCCGGAGAAGACCTGGACCATCTCAGCCTCAGAGCCTGTCCACAGCTTGGCTGTGTGGCAGCACCCAAGCCTGCTGGCTGTTTCCTGCCTCTCTCCTTGGGCTAAAGCCCCAGGGGTCCACAGCGAGCTGGCCACAGGCCTCAGGACTGTGAACTGGCAGCCCCTGCTCTGGTGTTGTTTTCTGTTTTCTGTCAATGCTCCCTCCTGTTCCCTACTGTCCCCCTCCAGCTGGGGAGCAACAGAGACCTGAGCAGCAGACTAGGGCAACAGTGGGCTCCAACCGTCCCAAAGCTGTCCTAGCCTTCTTAAGGGGCAGATGAGTGGAAGGCCCCAGGACCCTTAGGTGGGCTGCCCACCAGGGCACTTGGAGCCAAGAGAGATTCAGCTGGGAGGTGGGAGGCAGAAGGCAGAGAAGGGCTGTGGTGGGAAAATTTTGCTATCTATTCCCTGTCTTTTAATTATGGAGGATGAGACATGTATACCTGGCCCAAAAGATATAGTGGGTGACAGACAGCAGCCACAGATCTGACACTCCTCACAGCACTGGCCCCAGACCTGTCCTGCCATGCATGGCCCACTAGGGCTCACCTGTACACCGTGACAGCATCACCAGTACCTTCTTCCATCCTGTTGTGCCCACCACTGGCCCTGGCCCAGCCCTAGCCCCTACCACTGGCACCTGGGATCAGGAAGAGGGGGCAGAAGGAAGGGAGAATTCATGCTGAACTGGGGTTAAGGCTGTGCTTCCGAGTAGATCAGAGAGTGAGGATCTGTCGTGACCCAAGGAGAGGCAAGCGGCCCGCCCCTCCATGCTTGCTGTGTGCCTTAAATGCCATCTCCTGTCCCTTCCAGTCCTATGGGCTTCCCTCCCACACTGCCCCACCTTTTGCAGCCAGCAGGTCCTTTGTCCCTTTCTGTGCCCTGGAAATGTCTAGTATCCCAGAAAAGGCTGAGCAGGCTTGGGATGTGAGTGCCTCCAGAGGCCTGATTCCAGGCAGGTGCCCTTCCCCCACATGGAGCCGCCCACTGTTGCTGAGGTTGACAATCGAGGGCAAGATGCTCAGGACCCAGTGGCTCCATGGCCACCACTGTGGCTAGCTGGCAGGGTGCAGGTCAGAATCCAGATGTGCTGCTGGCCTTGCCCCATGCCTCCGGTTCACTTTGTATGAACAAGCACCTAGTTCTTCTGGTCATGGGCTTGGTCAAGTGGATACCAAGATCTCTGTGCTTCCTCAACCCAGTCAATACATCAGAGGAGAAGACAGAGCAACAGCTGCTGGCCGGGTACATGTTTCAAACAACTGTCGCTCTGAGCCCCTCCTGGGTGTTTGTTTTGTTTTGTTTTGTTAGCAGCTTTTATCAAAAAGGAACTGTGGGCTATTCTTCCCCCTCTACTGTTTATTTGTGCTGTAAATAGAGAGGGGCGTCTGTGGCCAGCCCTTGGCTGGCTCCCCCTGGCGGCAGTTGGCTGCAGTTGGACAGGTTGTTTAGGGAGTGTGTGTGTAGTCGTGTGGGTCTTGGCTTTGTTTCTTCTTTGCAGGTCCTTTCATTTCATCTTTGCCTCCTGTCCCTCACCGTGTACACAGGGTCCCTCCTCCAGTAGCACAGGCTGGCAGGCCTAGCCTGCTGGTGCTACCGCAGACAAGGATCTATGGTCTGGTGTCTGCAGGTTCCCAAGCATGAGCTGGGCAGAAGGGAAGGTTCACCTTTCAGATCCAGAAAAGCCAGGGCCTCTAATCCTGAGAGCCTTTGGTGGCCTAAGAAGAGCCTGGGCAACTCCGGAGCCTGTGTAGAGACAGCGAGGTGCGATGTGTGGGTTTAACTTATTAGCCAACAGGCTTCCCTAGTCACCTGCCTCTGGCTGCGGCTGAGCCTAGTGATCACTGCAGCCTGGTTTTTACATGTCTGTTTCTCAGGGGTGGGGACTGGGAGAGCTGTGGAGATCAGTCTTTGTAGGCATACTGAGTGCCATGGACAATTCAGTTCTTAGCAGAGGCCAGCCATTACCTGCGAGTTTGGAATGGCCAAGGCTAGGGCAAGCAAATGCCACATCTGGCTGACCCTTGAACTGAGACACGGGCCCAATGCCTACCAGTGTGATGCTGTAATATAAATCTCCCACTAACCTGTCAGACAGTGGCATCTTCCTACAGACATTACAAGTGCATAACTTTTATATGAAAAAAATAAACAGACAAAAGCCCATCTGATGCCATCTCTGTGTCCAGGCTTTCTGTGCCAAGCTGAGTTGGACGAGACCCTGCCTATTTGTGACCTGCCTAAAGGGGACAGTGAGGTGGGGCTAGGACTCTGGCAGGCATTCTATCCACAGACACATAACACCAGGATCTGCCCTCCTCAGAGCCTACGCCCACCTCTGTCCCTGTTCATAACCCCAAGATTGTTCAAACAGAAAGGAAACAGGCCTGGAAAATGTCTTAGTGGGTACAGGCACTTGCCACCACTCTGACAACCTGAGTTCAGTCCCTGGGAACTATGAGGGAGAGAACTGATTCCTGTAAGGTGTCCTCTGACCTCCACACACATACGTATGAGGGAAAATAAAAATAAATACACAAGAATGGTGCAAACCCAAGACACCCACCCCTGAGAAGGGATGTCCAAGCTTTAAAGCTTGCTTTCATGGTGCCTTCTGCAGGTCATTCCTGTGACTTTTCAAGTCTGAGTGCTAAGGAAGGGCAGTGGTTTCAGAGCCGTGAATGAAGATGGAGCACCACACCCGGGAGGACAGCTCTCAGCCAGCTCCCCCGCCCCCCATACTACAGAGATGAAGTCTGACTGGAGAGATGGCTCAGCAGTTAAAAGCACTACCTGCTTTTGGGTTCAATTCCCAATAGCCCCATGGTTTCTAACAACCATCTGTAAGTCCAGTTCCAGGGGATCCTGGGCCCTTCTGACCTCTTCCAGCACCAGGCATGCAAACAAAACACACAAAATCTTTAAAGAAAAAATTATAAAATATGAAGTCTGAGCCATGCTTGGTAGGTGGTACACACCCTTAATCCCAGCAGTTGGAAAACAGAAGCAGATAGATCTCTGCAATCTCCAGGCCAGCCAGGGCTGCGCAGTGAAAACTTGTCTCAAAAAGGAGGGGGTCAGGTCTGGATTGAAAGTCAATATAGTTACCATAGCAATAGAATTAATCTCTTAACTTCCCAGTTGACACATGAAAATCACTTCTCATATCTATGTGGCTTGGGGTTTTTTGTTTGTTTGTTTTGGTCTGGTTTGATTTTTTGCTTAAAAATCTAGGACTATAGCACTTGGCTAATTTTTTTTTTTTTTTTTTTTTTTTACAAAAAATCGAAAACCTTCCTTCTGAAATCAGAAGGCAGCTTAATAGCCATGCTTGTGTTGATTCAGGATTGCAGTGCCTGCAATCCCAGTCAGTGCAGTGACAGACAAAAAAGCACATGGCATTAGTGAAAAGAAAAACAAGAAGGTACATGGGTCACAGCATCGTGTGAGCGATCTTAGTTCAGATAGCACCCAAAAATGTAGGGATGTTGACGGAACATGCTAGATTCCACACAGAAAACTAACAAGCATGGGGGGGGGGGGGACAGTTATGGGCTGCATGTGTAGCTCAGTGTGTGGTGCTTGCCTCGTATGTCTACAGCCCTACATTCAATCCCCAATACCATACGACATGCAAAAAGAACTATATCCACAAAAGGAGAAATATTTTATCATGTGTAAAGATATGTGTAACCTGAGTTGCCAGGTGTAGGCTACACTGTGTAGCCTCAGCTACCTCCTGAGACTCCTCACCCTGAGTTAATCAGTGGTGTGAAGCAATTGCTCTTAAAAAAAAAAAAAAAAAAAATAGGATTTATTTTTGCCCGGCATGGTACTTCATACCTTTAATAGCAGCACTTGGAAGGGAAAGGCAGGTGGATTTCTGTGAGATCGAGGCCAGATCTACGAAGAGAACTCTAGAACAGTGTGCTACAAAGAAAAACCTTGTCTCAATTTAAAGAATTATCTTATGTGTGTGGGCAATTTACCTCTCTCTGTTTTTGTGTACATGCATTTCAAGAGCTCTTAGGGCTGGAGAGATGGCTCTGAGGTTAAGAGCACTGGCTGCTCCTCCAGAGGACCTGAGAGCAATTCCTGGCAACCACCTGGTGGTTCACAACCACCTGTAATGAGATCTGGTATCCATACATGCAGACACAACACTGTATACATAATAAATAAATATTTTTTAACTACTGAGGCATCTCTCTAGCCAGACATCTTTATATATTTATAAATATATAAATATATGAAGTATATTTATAAATATTACTGCATCTGTCACTTTTATATCTTTTGTTTTTTAAGACAGAGTTTCTTTATGTAGCCCTAGAACTTACTCTGTAGACCAGGCTAGGCTCAAACTCACTGAGATCCACCTGCCTCTGCCTTCCAAGTACTGGGATTAAAGGTATGCACCACCACTACCTGGCTTCAGTCACCATTATGACCAGTATTTTGAATTTTTCAACTTACAAGTGGTTATGATTGATTTTTGTATATTTCCTTTATATCCAGCCACTTCACTGAGTTGCCTTCTGTTTTGTTTTTTATGACATTCTAGTTACAAAATCACATCTTCTGGTTTTCTTTTCCTTTAACACATTTATTATTGGGGGGGGGGGGTAGCTGTATGCATGTCCCAATGTTCTGGAGAGGCTCAGGGTACAACTCAGAAGTTGCCTCTCTCCTGTCACCATGCAGGTTCTGAGGATTAAATTTAGACTGTTGTATATTCACACAGTGCTGAGCCATCTCCTCTGCTTTTCACACTCCAGACTCCATGGCCTTGTTTTTATCACAACAGCGTTGAATAATGGACATTTAAGATCCTGAGGCAGGTACTCTTGGTAGTTTTATTAATCACCACCCAAGGTGTTCTGAAGCAGCAGCAGAACAGGCAAGCAGCTCATGAATCATGCAGAGCTGCAGACTGCAGTTACAGGCCCCACTGCAGTTTAACAGGGTCCCTTCAGGTGACTCGCAGTACCTCCAAAGGAGCAGCCTTCTAGACACCTTTCTAGCGACTAATTTAAATGGTGTGTGAGTGGTGGAGTTGGCTATTGGGCACTCTGAGGTACCTTTGAGGCATATACCAGCACCCCCCCCCCCCCGATTCTTTCCTCTTCTTTGTGGCTGTCATGCATTTTGAAGGTCAAGTTCTTGGTTCCAGTACAGCCCTGTGTCCTGGACCGATCTGCAGACTTCCTTATTCCAGTCTCCACCCCTGGAGGAGAGGCCAGGCTGTAGGTGAGCCTCCTGTGCTTTAAAATCCACCCTCGAGATAGATGGGGCTCCCACGACAACAGTCTTTCTCACAGCCAGCTTGGACCCCAACGCAAACGATGATGTGAGGACATCTGTGTATCATTCTATAGGTATCTTTCACAGCATCTGGGGTGTCTGATCTCAGAGCACTCCGCAGTCAGGACGGCCATCCCTAACTGGGGGCCCAGCTGATCCTTTTGTTTATTTTTGAGGCAGTCTCATGCATGCCAGGCTCACCTTCAGCTTTCAGTGCAGCCAAAGATACCGTTGAATTGTTTCTTCTGTTCAAGTTCTGAATTACAGATGTGCACAGCCATATCCCGTTTGTGTTGCTGGGGATGGAACATGGGGCTTTGTGCATGCACTCAGTAAACTAAAACACATCCTCAACTCCTCAGCTGACTTACGTGGGGCAGTGACCATAAAGAATAAGAGGAAACCAGGGCAGGAAAACACAGAAGCCAAAAGTCTCAACGGGTAGCCAACAGAATCCAGAGGTGGTAAGGAGAAGAGAAAGACATTTTTAAAAAGTGGATCTCAAGAAATGAAGCACCCCATGTAAGTAAAGCTGAAGGGCCTCAGACAGCTCGGAGAAGGGCAGACAATGGACCTGTGGACTCAGCTGCACACAGATGGAAGACAGAAAGAAGCAGTGTCCTCTGAAGTAGTGACAGGAAGTTCTACAGCTTCTTGTTGACTGATCTCTCCCAGCATGGGCAAGGGTGCAGGACCAAGCAGGAACCCCCAGGGAGAGAGGCAGTAGTGAGCAGTCCACTCTCCAAGAGAGCTCATCCTGACCAGAGCCGGATTCCTGAACTGGGCTAGAGTTGGTCTCGTTCTCTGAAGGTCTGAAGACAGTGAGGCCTTTAGTCTTCTGTGTTCTCCAGAAGTAAAGGTTAAGGCAGGCATCCCAGGAAGACTCCCAGGCCCATGTCCCTCAGATGAGGATCCCACCCAAGGCCTTGGTCGACTACTTGTGGACAGGGCTTCTGAGCCCACCTCTCCTTTGCCCTATGTGAGCAACAGCTATCCACAGTGGGGATCAGGGTCCACAGAAAGGGCACAACCTGACCTGCAAGTCCTGGGTCTCAGGGAAAGTAGAGGGCCACCACCACATAGATGACCCAGCTGGTAGACACAAAGACCCCAAAGAACAGACTGAACAGCACGAGTGAGCGGGCCTTCCTCGAAGCCTCCTCCGCCTGTGCCAGATCACCCCTGCCCAGGGCTGCTCGAGTCTGTAACAAGACAGGCCAGGGTGGGATGCATTAACAGTGGTCCCCTCTACCCTCCTCAGACCCCACCAGCACATCTTCAAGACCAGGCCCATGCCACAGCCAGAAACGGACAGCCTGGGAATGTCAGGACCCTACAGTTCACAGAGGTGAAGCAGTGGAGAGGTCCCTCCAGCTCTAAAGAATGCCCTTGAGCTCCTCTACTGCCACCTCATCACTGCTCTCAAGTGGGGCCCATAGCACCCCACTTCGCTGATGATGACACAGAAGCTCAGCATACTGAAATGGTCACCGTGGGCCACACAGCTGGTGGTGAAGCCAAAACCCACACCTCTGAGCTGCTTGCTCCCCTTAGTCCTGGCTGATGCTAACTCCCAGCAGGGCCGGGTGGTTACTTGCAAGCACAGCCTCCCTTCCTCCTAGGCTTGTATAGTGGGAAGCAAATACATCACCTTGACCTAGGAACGTAGCCTTTTGGCCAGTGTTGGTATGGGATTCACCTGTGACCATTGAGGCCACAGACAGCTTAAAAACAAGGTGCACTTTCGAACCTTCTTTTTCTCTATTCTGCTTCCCCTTCTCTGGGAGGAAGATCCACTTCATTCTGTTGAATGGGTCTTTCTGCTTAATCTTGGTATTGTAAGTAGCCATTAACCCCTTTAATAAATATTAACCTATTAATCAATTGCCTGTGATTAATAACTGGCTACATCTGGAGCCCAAAGTGGGGCTGACTCCCTAGAGCCACATAGCCTCAACTCTCAGTCACGCAGGCTGGGGCACATCTCCCTCTTTTAAAATTCCTGCCCCTCCTGCCCCAGAGCCTGCAAGTTGTAGGGTCTGTTCCTGCCCCAGTTCCCCCTCCCCCCCATCCAGCTGGGCTCTCAGTTGCTCAGTTCTAGCTGCCTGCTGCATTAACTGGCAGAAATGGCTAGGGGCTCCCAGGCCCCAGGCTCCCAGCCATCCTGCATGCATGCTCGGTTCCAGAGGCCAGCGGCTATATGCTCTTCCTTCCGTGGCCTGAGCTCCAAAATTGGAAGGCTGAGTGGCAGCCCCTCACCTGCGTGCAAGTGTTTCAGCCTGTGCCTGCATTCCTTGAGCGCACCTGCTTTGCAGACTGGATACAGTGGTGCTCTGCTTTGCATAAGCACAGAAGCCCATAAAAGTCCAGTGAGTGCCAGCAGGCTGCCCTTTTACTTTTAAAACTGTTTGGTGTGTGTGGCTGCTCTGTCAACCCTGCATAAACTCACAGGTCAGATAACTGCAGAGCACAACCCACAGCTTCTACAGCTTCTCAGGACCTGACTGTAGAACACCTGGAACACCTGCTGGCCAAACATCACTATTACATCCAGACTGAGGCAAAGAATAAAATTCCTCTTCAAAAGCAGGTTTTTTTAGTCGCCATGGCAAGCAACATAACCTCTCAATTTAGAAACTTTTTACTGCTACAATTGAGGAAAGTTTGCATAATTACACCCTGGAGAGATTCACGCTTACAGTCCTGTTACTTTTCAGCTTGATTCTACATTTTGTATCTCTAAAAAAAATGGTCTGATAACTATATTAAATTAGAGACATTGAATGGACTCATAGAGACCTTGCAGACTAATGATGATAAATTACTTTCTGAAATGAATAACATGGAATATGTCAATGATAAATCAATATGCAAAGTTAATTTTCTGGAAACTGGTTATAACGAACTTTTAGATAGACCTTTCTTCTTGGACAAATATTAGGTCCGTACAGGAGAGGTGTAGATCTGTAGAACTATATGTTAATAATGAGAAAAGGAGAGATTAATTCCATGGAATCATTAGAAAGATTTTTTATTCAAGAGATTCATGCCCAGGTTAAAATTCCTCCAATCTCAGACACAAACCATAGACCAATTCATGTTTCTGAGAATAATATTAAAAGGTATTATGAGAAACAGTCACAAACGATTCAGGTTGTACAAAAACAAAGTACAACAGCTGCTGATCTTTCAAAGGCACCCACCATGATTCCCTTAAAATGGCTAACAGAAAAGCCTATATGGGTTCAGCAATGGCCTTTAACAAAAAGGAAATTACAGGCCTTAGAGCAGTGGTACAGGAGCAGTTAAATGCTCAGCATATAGAAGAATCAACCAGCCCTTGGAATTGTCCTGTATTTGTTATCAAAAAGAAATCTGGAAATGGAGAATGATAACTGTAATGATTCCCGGCACATAGTATCCCCCACGTGGGAAACCCAACATAGCACTAGCAGAATACCGTATATGGAGATCACGGGTAGCTACTGGCTCTCTTAAAAGGAGCCACCCATGATGTGAAAGTCTCTCTCTCTCTCTCTCTCTCTCTCTCTCTCTCTCTCTCTCTCTCTCTCTCTCTCTCTCTCTCTCTCTCTCTCTCTCTCCTCCCCCTTCTTTCTCTCTCGGCAATTCCCCTGAATAAACTCTCGTGTGGCATCTGGTGGTGTGTGGGTCCTCATCTCACATGAAACTAACAATAACAGATCTAAGAGACGTTAACAAGGTGATCCAGCCAATGAGCTCTCTACAATCTGGGATTCCTTTGCCTTCTCTGTTACTTAAAGACTGACCTAGTATAGTTATTGACTTAAAAGACTGTTTCTTTACTATACCTCTACAAGAACAGGACAAGGAGAAAATTTGCCTTCACAGTGCCCACCTATAATAATTTTCAGCCTATAAAGAGATGTTAATGGAGGGTTCTCCCTCAGGGAGAATAGCCACACACTGTGCCAATATTTTGTAGACAGCCATTAGAAATGATACATAAGCAAGCCCCACAATCTGTCGTTTACATGAACAATATCTTATTGGCTGACTCAAATGTAGATATAGTAGAAAGAATAAAGAAATGAAGAAATTTGCCTACATGGGCATTACAAATTGCTCCTAAAAAATACAAAGAGGAGATTCTACTAATTATTTAGGATATAAAATAGGTCTACAAAAAATTAGACCCCAAAAGATGCAAATCAGAAGAAAGAGATTTTGAATTCTTAATGATTTCCAAAGACTGCTAGGAGACATTTTCAATACACGACCCACTATTGGAATAAAAAGTCATTAAATGAATAATCTGTTCAAAACCTTAGATGGTGATAAGAACTAAATAGGCCAAAAGAATTATCAGCTGAAGCAGAGAGAGAAATGACTTTGATGGAAAGGAAATTACAGGATGTACATGTAGACCATGTGGATCTGGACCTTAATTTCATTCTGGTTATTTTACCCTCTAAGCATTGTCCTACAGGAATTTTAATGCAAAGGAAAACTATTACATTGGAATGGATATTTCTCTACATAAACTGAGTAATAAATTTAAAACACATGAAAAGGATTCCTGATTTGATTTTTAAAGGAAAATTAAGACTGTCAGTTGACAGGAATGGTCCCAACAGAAATTGTTGTACCTTTAACTAATGAAGAAATTGACTAATTATGGGCAGAAAGTGAATCTTGGCAAAGAGCCCACAGTAATTTTTTTGGGGGGTATTAACAATAGATATCCTCAAAGCAAACGAATTCAATTTACAAAGTTCCAGAACTAACAGGATTCTTCCCCATATTGTATGGGATACACCAATTTCTAGAGCTCCTACATTTTATATTTTATCAGGAAAGGCAGATTACAAATCAGAAAATTTCAGTAAATTGGCTTAAAGCCTTTATAATTCTGCCCAAAAGTCAGAATGTTACATTATTATAATATTATAAATGTGTTTTACAGAACCTCTTAACATAGTCACTGACTTTCATTATACAGAAAGTTATTTTACATATTGAAACTGCTGACTTTATTTCTGATAAAACAGAATTAACTTTACTATTTATATAATTATAGGAAATTATCAGAAATAGAAATCATCCCATATATAAATAACACACATCAGATCTCATACGGGTCTGCCAAGTCCTTTAGCACAAAATAATGATGAGATTAATAAATTATTAATAGAAAATGTGCTGGAAGCCTCAGAATTTTATAAGAACCACCATGTTAATAGCAAAAGATTAAATAGGGGCTTTTCCATCACTTGGTACCACGCCAAGGAAATTGTAATGGAATGTCCTACTTACTCCTTCTATAACTAAACACAATTACCTGAGGAAGCAATGGATGTGTTTCATTTTACAGAGTTTGTAAAATTAAAATACATACACCATACCATTGATACTTATTCAGGATTTCAATGAGCAGCTGCTCTGAGCTCTGAAAAGGCTGATTCTGTAATTACATGCCTTTTGGAAGTCATGGCTATTATGGGTATACCTGCACAAATTAAGACTGACAATGCTCCAGCATGTGTTTCCCAAAAGATGAAGCAGTTTTTTGAATATTGTAATATGAAGCACACATTGTGTACCACACAATCCTACAGGACAAGAAGTTGTGGAAAGATTTGGTCACACCTTAAAAAAGATGCTTCACAGGCAGAAAGAAAGAACAAAAACTCCCATAATACCTTAATAAACCTACATAATGTGTTAATAACCTTGAATTTTCTTAATGCTATTAAGAACAACAGTTGCAGAAAACATTGGATAACAGAAAAAACTTCTGAGCTAAACCAACCTATTTACTTCAAGGATGTGCTGACCTCAAAATGAAAGCCAGGACATGTGCTTCCTTGGAGAAGGGGTTTTGCTTTTGTTTCCACAGGAGAATAAAAATTATAACAACAAAATTAATAAAGATTTTATTCAAATAGGAGACACCCCTTGAAGAGGAGAAATAATGGCCCATCCACCAATATGACAATTTTGTAAGTGGTGAGGAAAATCCAGCTAACAAAGGTTGGGGCAGGATTTTGTTTTTATCGTTACAGAAAGATAGAAATAACCATCTTCAAGAAGCTGAAAAGGCCTTGGACACACAGACGTCTAAAGCTGAACGGAAGTCACTTTTGAAAGGTTTATAAGCAAATTAATATCAGGCTTATTGGCACCAATATACTCTCCAGGGTAAAGTCTCACTGCTTAACATCTATATCTCTTTACCTTTTAAAAAATGTGCTCCCAATGCAATTACAAATCAAGCTAGCTTTGGTGTTGGAGTAAGTGGCTTTCTCCTTCTCTAAACCCACGCCCGTTGGTAAAATAAAAATTTAAGAGAGTCTGTATCATATTAGAAAACCCACCTGGTGTGGGACAGAAGACAGCCAAAATATAGAGAAACTATTGTTAATATAATTTTATTTCTAATTCTATTTCTCTCTGTACTTATTCTTGACCTTTTAAAACTTTCTTTGTATACAATTCTCTTCAAAAAAAAATGTAAATTCTCCCTTTGATATCAACAGTGTTCACATTTTCTACAGTAAACAACAAATTCTCAAAATTCTCTAAAGCATCCAGAAAGAAGATGGGGCCCCACCGCAACAATTCTACCTGGTTTGTTATGATGTTTTTTAAGCTGGTATACACCACTCAGTGACTGGTTCTGAACTACAGACTGTTCAAAAGAGTTGCAAGATGCCTTACTATGATCTTTCATCACGTTACACCTCTAACAAGAACTTCAGATAGCCTTACTAAGTACTCTGAGACTGACTATAGATGTTACAGTCAGTCCTCTGAGACTTTAGTTTTTTACAGGACCCCACAGAGATACTGTCACCCCCAGACAGCAAGAAGCAATTTTAAGAAAAACTACGTTCCCTCTAAGGGTTATGGATAATTATCATTCTGTTTGGATGGTTATAAGTTATATTTGAGCTGAGGATATAACAGTAAAATTAGACTCAGGAATCTCTTTTGAAGAAGAAAAAAGAGAAGCAGACAGGACAGATATAGGTAGATTATCGTATCTACCTGTAAACAAATTTAACTATTAGCTATAGACAATTTTCACTGATATAGATTCTTGTATATTAATATAAATGTAAAATTATTTTCTATGTCTGTTTAAGATAATTTGTATATTAATACAAATTCAAATCTATATTTGTCATATTGTACCCATGCTTCTACCTCTGTTTAAGATATTTTGTACATTGATGCATATTAAGCATATTGTTGTCACTTCCATTATGTAATTTCTACTCTTAATTATACTTGTCATAATATATATATTCTACCCCTGTTTAAAATATTTCATACAATGATACATATTTAGGATAATGTAATTTTGCACTATACATGTGCCTTTGTTTACTGTTTGTATGATTGTCTTACTTGAAGTCATTATTCAAAAACTGTACACCCATTTATAGATTGTCTACTTTTACAACGTAAGCTTTAGTTTTTAGGATGATAAAAATTACAGGTCACAATTACCTGTGTTTGCCATGTACTAGTCGTGTTGTTTAGGTTTCTCAGATATTAGTAAAATAGGTCAGATAGACAAGAGTCTTCAAACACTTCATAGACCTATAGAACATGGCATTTAATGTTTTGTTATTCAGAAGTCAGCCATGAGAAACACCATCGCTCCTGGCAGCACTGTTCCTTTCCTGAGATGGTGTTGGGCATCAAGGACACTCCACGTGGAGTTTGTCTTCCTTGGGGGGATAATGGCCTGATGGGCAATAAACTGCCCTTGCCTTGACTGCTGACAGTAAGCACACTGTCCAATATGGACAAGCAGGATGAAAGACGAGACTGCTGAGCCCTGACAAGAAAGGACAAGACCATTTCTCAAAATACCCTGCTTCTGAAAAAAAAAATCTGTCAGATATCCTAAGGCCTGCAGCCAAATTTGGATGCTCCAACTTTTCAGAAAAGCTGTGGTGACTGCCCAGGCAGCTGACTGTCACTGTCTCCTCTACTAAATTTAGAAGTTACCCACTCGCACTTCCAGCTGACTCAAATAATGTATTTTCCTTCTCAGGTCTTTGATGGTGTTGAAGATTAGACCACTTCAGTTATGATCATCTCCTATCTCGGATTAGGAACATTTTGGTACCATTTTCATATTATTCAAGATGAACAGCTTTGGAGTAATCTCTGTCATGTCCATTAAATGTCCATCAGTATTCTGGACACTTAATATGCTTTGTATGTGTTGTTTTTATAGCTGTAGTTTATTTTCTTATGTCATTGCCTCTACTGTCCCTCTACTGTCCCTCTACTGTCCCTCTACTGCCCCTCTACTGCCCCTCTACTGTCCCTCTACTGTTCCCTACTGCCCCTCTACTGCCCCTCTACTGCCCCTCTACTGTCCCTCTACTGCCCCTCTACTGCCCCTCTACTGCCCCTCTACTGCCCCTCTACTGCCCCTCTACTGCCCCTCTACTGCCCCTCTACTGTCCCTCTACTGCCCCTCTACTGCCCCTCTACTGTCCCTCTACTGCCCCTCTACTGTCCCTCTACTGCCCCTCTACTGCCCCTCTACTGCCCCTCTACTGCCCCTCTACTGCCCCTCTACTGTCCCTCTACTGTTCCCTACTGCCCCTCTACTGCCCCTCTACTGCCCCTCTACTGTCCCTCTACTGCCCCTCTACTGCCCCTCTACTGCCCCTCTACTGCCCCTCTACTGTCCCTCTACTGGACATTGCTTGATAATTGTTTCCATTGCATATATGTAGTTTCATAGATAGGTTTAAAACTTTCTTATTAAGACAAAAGGAGGAGATGCAGTGAGATTCAGCACTTCCCTTACCTAAGGGCGTGGCCTCTGGGCCAGCTCAGGTTTGGGGCTCACCTATGGCCTTCAAAGCTGTAGCCTTAAGGCGTGGCCAGGAACAGCTTAGTGTTCTAGTCCATGAGCACAGCACTCTCTCTGCTTCCCCACCACCTGGAAGGAAGACCCATTCCATCTGAATGAGTGGATCATCCCAGCATCCCCTGAATTTTATGTTGTAAGTTGTTTTGAAGGTAATTGAATAATGGGTCAATTTATTAAAGGGGTTAATGGCCACTTACAATACCAAGATTAAGCAGGAAGACCCATTCAACAGAATGAAGTGGGTCTTCCTCCCAGAGAAGGGGAAGCAGAACAGAGAAAAACAATGTTTCAAAGTGCACTTTGTTTCTAAGCTGTCTGTAGCCTCAATGCTGCAGCCTCAATGGCCATAGGTGAATCCCATACCAACGCTGGCCAAGATGCCACGCCTCTATGTCAAGGTGTGCGCTTGCTTCCCACTACAAGCTTGCCTTCTGTCAATCCGAATGTCATGGCAGTCTCATCAATGAGTTCCCTGGGCCTAACCCTGTGCTGGGCACATGGACAGTAATGGAGAGAAGGTGGGGTGGAGGGTCGGGGGTACAGGAGATAGAGCGTGGATGGAGATGAATAGTTGCACGAATGAATGAGTGAGCAGGGACAAATGAACAGGGAGGGAGGCAAGTGGATAGAAAATGGGAGATAGGTGAGTGAGAAGGCAGACAAAGTAGGTAAGCGGATGAGTGGTTAGTGACTGATGGGTGGAGGGTGGGAGGCTGAGTTGATGGAGCAATGTGTCTCAGCAAGAGGGAGGGTGGAGAGATGGGGATTGATGGGTAAAGAGTCGTGAGCCAGCAGGATAGAGGTGTGGACAGGCAGAGAGCAGCTGAGGCAGCAGGACTGATATACAGACAGACCATAGGCTGCCAATATCCCCAACAGAGCTGAGCCTCATCAATCATTAGACCATTTTTGTTTTAGAACTTGCCAGAGCAAATCCTTAGTAATGAGGGTCACAGGCAAAAGGGGGAAGAAAACAGACAAACAGGCCAGACTACACAAGCAGCCCCCGCCCCCAAGTCCCCACAGGGGCAGAGGCTTCTATCTTATGGCTGTGTCCCTCCCAGTCACCTACCTCCTGGGAGTAGACGATGGCAACAAGCCCTGTGAGCAGGCAACAGAACAGGGTCACTAGCACGGATTCCATCATGAAGTCCTTGGGCAGAGGCCTGTGTTCCACTTGCATGGGGGTAGGCCCACCGGCCATGGGGCTGCCATACTGTGGGGCAGAACCACATACATGAAAACCAGGGAAAGGGGGGCTAACCCCCTTCCCTCCTCACACCCACTCCAGGCCAGGATTTCTCTCATCTCTGCCCTGCACACATTGCCTACCTAGCTCACGGCTGGCCACCACAGCTTCTTATCTGCCAGGGAACTGGGAAGGGTCTTCCACCTCTCCTCCACTGGCAACCCACAGGCTCCCTGCCTTCCTTCATTTTTCTCATCAGAGTCTCTTAATGTAGACTAGGCTGGGCTGAAACTCAGAGATTCACCAGCCTGTGCAGGGGGATTGAAGATCTATGGCATCATAGTCCTAGTATTTAGGAGCCGGAGGTAACAGGATCAGGCATTCTCAACTACAACTATAGTGAGTTCCAATCCTTTTTTTTTTTTCCCTCGATCAGGCCATATCACCTAACATCCACCCCTTTGGGGCCTTCATCACCGATGTTGCCCTTCCTTACTCCTCTTAACCACCACAGCAAAACCATCCTTCCCAGAACACGTGGCTTGCCCACCCAGCAGCCTGTGCCCAGCGTCCTTCCTGAACAGCTCCTACTCATCCTTAGGAACCCTGCTGCCTATCGCTTGTCTCAACCTCAAATCCCTCGCCACCTCTGCAGGTCGGCCAGGGGCGTACTCTCACCGCGGTGAAGGGGAAGGCGGCTCCCGCGGCGGCAGTGGGTGGGAAGAGCGGGCCCGGCGGCGGGTAGAGTGCAGAGGGCCCGGGCGCGGGCTGGAACAGCACCGGGACCTGCGGGAAGGGCGGGTAGAGCAGTGCCACCGTCTTGGGGTCCGGCGGGGCGTAGGGCGGGGGCTCACCCACGAAGCCGATGGGCGGCACGGTGCCGCCGGTGGCCTTGGGCCCCGGCCCTGCCTCGCCCGACGGGGACGCTGGTTCTAGGTCCCCCGGGGCCGGCTCGCTTCCCTCTCTGACCGCGGCCGGATCTTCGTCCGGCCCCGCGTCTTCATCCAGCAGTTGCGGACGGCGTGGGAGCTGAGGGAGCGCCGGCTGCAAGGGACTGCGCGTGTCTTCGGCGGCTGGAGGATCCTCCGGGGCTGCAGGGCTGTCGCCCCCCTTAGCATCAGAACCTGGGGAGAAAGGCAGGGCTGTGAGGCTGGGCTGGGCTCCCAGCCGCACCCACAGCACAGGGGACCCAGTGTGTCCCTCCAGCCAGCCAGGATTCCCAGATCTATGCTCCCACCACCCTGTCCCATGAGGTTCCTTCGGTGGTGCCTCCTTTTCTTGAGCCTAGGCAGAGCCTGACACTTTCTCCCGCCTAGGGGACATTGACAGAGCACAGCCCGAAACTTCAAACGCGTGTCTTTGAGTCACCAGAGCTTGGGAAGGGGTCCTCAGTGACGGTAGAGGGTCAGCTCTCAGGTGACCAATAAGTTCTGAACATGAAGAAATAGTAGCTCACAATGCAGGATACAAGACTTACTGACACTTTGACTCTTGGCAAGTGGCCTTGTCAGGGCTGGTGAGGTGGATTTGTTGGTAAACATGAAAACATGAAAACCTGATTCAATCCCCGGAATCTACATAAAAATCGTGGCGGAAGTTTGCCACCCCAGCGGTGGAGTCTAGCAGATACCTAGGGCTCTCTGGCCAGCATCTTAGCCTAAACTGATGATTTAACAACCAGTGAGCAACTCGAACAATAGAGTAGGCAGCTTGAGAAATAATGCTTGAGGCTGATTTATGGCCTCCCCTCTTGGAAAAAGCATAAAGACAACAGCATTCATAATATAAAGGTCATGCTGTGTGCTTTGAGCACATTTTTTTAATGTATTTTTTATGCACGTATGTCTGTGCATCATTTGCACACTGTAGAAGCCAAAAGAGAACATTGGACTCTCTGGAGCTGAAGTTACAGAAGGTTGTGAATTGCATGTGGGTGCTTCGAAATGAACTAGGGTCCTCTGCAAGAGCAGCCAATGCCTTTAACCCCTGAGCCATCTCTCCAATCCTAGCTACTCTTTTTAAAAAGCTTGTCTCTCCAACTAATTACAACTAAGACCCCTGAGACAAAATACAAAAGCCACCAGGGTCACTGAACAGCAGGTAGGCGCCTCACCTCCTGCTCCTTCCCAGCCCTGAGCCTAGAATAAAGGAAGAACAGAGCGGAGATTCTGGACTTCCTGAGCACTGCCCTTTGCCCGATGTTAATGGCTGGAACAGAGAAGACCCCAGACCCAGATTTCTTGCAAGACAAAAAGAAAAAGTTTATTACACCCACGAGTGGGCTCAAGGCAGGAAGGCAGCCAAGAGCCCCGAATGCTTTCAGGATAGAGATTTTATACAGCACTCTGGGTAGGGGAGGGGGAGTACATCTGGGCTTGTGAGATAGGGAAGTTGCAATGGTTCTCATGCTAAGGAATGTTTGCAATTATCCTGGGTGGTCCCGAGTGATTACAAGCATTAGGAGTGGAGATGCAAGTCCAGAAGGTCAGGCTGACCAGGTGTGTCCCAAGAAGGCAGGAAGCACATCCTGTGTGCAGTTAGGCAAGCAACCATAAATCCTGTGAACAAAGCTTTTTCCAAGAATATGAGTCTTGAGCAAGCAGTCACTTAATTAGTTTTTCGTCATACTGGAACCAAAACTCTGTCAACCTTGGCTAGTTTCAGAGACCTCAGGAAGGGGCAAGAGGAAAGAGTCAAACAGGACTTTTCCACCATTACACCCCTGACTGTCGCTGGACCTGGAGGACCCCAAATCCTGAACAGTCTGGGATGCTTTGGCACTCTAGAATTAATCCCCAAAAGTATCAAATGCAGCCCTAAGCAGCAGATGTAGAGGCAGACCCACACACTAGCACAGGAAGCCTGAGAGATGAGCCATGGAGAAGCCACACACAGAAGGTAAAGCAGAAGTGACCAAACTGGGTACCCAGCACATGACCCAAGTCAGGGAATTACAACAGAGCTGGGAGGCAGCATTGACAACTTCAGCACCTAGGGCCCAAACCCAAATAATCTTCACTGTGAAGAATTAGGACTGTGTGAGCATTCCTCAAGAAAAACCAAAGCGGGGCAGAGAGCAAGCCCTGCAATCCCAGCACTCAGGAGACTGAGACAGAAGAATTGTTGAAAGTTTGAGTCCAGCCAGGGCTACACACTCTATATCAGAAACAAGAAAAACCAGCTGGATGGTATAACATGGTAGCTTGCCGCTGGGTCTTGCGTTTAACCCCAAGACTCACATGGTAGAAAAAGGCCCCTGCAAATTGTCCTCTGACCTCCAAGGTGAACCCCACACACAACATAAAGAGGAGGAGAAAGATGAACAAAAAGAAATACATTGATAAACGTGAAATCCAATATGCCTGTCGTGGTGGTGCAGGGGGAGGGAGGGAAGGAGTCATGGCTTTAATCACATAATTCAAATTCAGAAGTCAGAGTCACTCTGATCTCTGTGAGTTTGGGGCCCGCCTGGTCTACAGAGCGAGTTCCAGAACAGCCAAGATTACAAAGAAAAACCCTGTCTCAAACACACACAAATAATAAATAAATAAATAAATAAATAAATAAATAAATAAATAAATAAATAAATAAATAAATGAGTGAGTGAGTGAGCGAGTGAGCGAGTGAGTAAATAAATAAATAAATAAATAAGTGAGTGAGTGAGTGAGTGAGTAAATAAATAAATAAATAAATAAATATACTAATGCATACCAACTCTGATACCCAGATACTGGAATTATTTTAAAAAAAAAAAATGCATCCATGTTCCACAAGGTAAAGAGAAGCTCACTTGGGAACTAGGCGCAATTTTAAACTAAATTTTAAATTACGTGAATTTATTTCATTCATTGAGACAAGTTCTCACTAGGTATCCCCAGCCTCTGCTCCGGCATGATGATGATTAATATTTGAAAAGATATCACAACACACATTTTAACTATGTTTGGTCTGGTACATTTGAACAATACCTCAGAGTTAAAACATTAGGAAAACTTGCTAAAGGCTGAGATGTGGTTCAGTGGTAGAAAGCTTGCCTGGCATGGAAGCGGTTCAGTGGTAGAAAGCTTGCCTGACATGGAAGCCCAGGGACCCTGGGTTTAATCCTCAGTACTGCAGAGAGGGGGAGATGGGGGAGGAAGAGATGGAAATGCTTATGAGATTCTTGGGTGGGGAGGTGTTTTTGTTTGTTTTGCTTTGTTTTTCAGAAACAAGGTTTCTCTGTGTAGCCAAGTATCTTGGAATTCTGTAGACCAGGCTAGCCTTGAACCCACAGAGATCCTCCTGCCTCTGTCTCCTGAGTCCTGACCACCTACCTGCCGCTTGAAAAAGTTTTCTAAAATCATCTGCGCAGGGCTGGGGGATGGCTTAGTGTGTAAGTACTTGCTGAACACACACATTAAGACCTGGGTCGTATCCACAGCGCCCACAGAAAAAGCAGGAGTCCGTGGAAAGTGAGGTGTGCACCAGAAACCTCAATGCTGTGGGATATGGAGATGGGAGAATAGATGACATTTTCTGAGACTGGGTGAGAATTCTCGAGGGAATAAGGCAGAAAGTGCTAAACACATGGGAAGTCCCCCTCTAGCCTCTGTGCGCTGCCAACCCACTTGTTCACACCTGTGCATATACAGACAGACAGACAGACAGACACACCCCACTGGCACGTTGGAGCTCCTCCCTCTCTTGTAGGGAAATCCTTCAAAGAGCCACAGTGAGACACCAGGACAAACCAAACAATGGGTAATTACGGAACGAGCCTGTTAATTCCAGGCGTCCTGTCGTCCGTCCCCGTCCCCCCCCCCACCCCCATCCCGCGGGTGAGCCGGCCTGAGGGCAGGTGCAGGCATGGGACCTGGAATCCACCGCACTGGGCCTCTTTCCATCAACTATAAAATAAGGGTACATAATGGCGATCAATAATGACAGGGAGCAGTTGCACACGCCCTGGGTTTAGGTCCTCCCTTACGTTTAAAGGAGCCTTCTAACACAGACCCGGGACCTAAAGGTTCCGCAAGCACTTAGGCAGAACAGCCAAAGAGCTGGTCCCTCTGGGGCGCGGTCACAGAAACGCCAGGCCCCTGCCCCAGTTATCATAACAAAAACCGCAGTTTCCCTGGATCCAGCCAGCGCAAATACCTGGCCCGATGGCACTGAGATAGGGGCCTCCGAGTAAATAAATCCACTGGCTGCGCCCGGCTTTGTGGCCAGGGATTCTCGAGTTCTCGACACCCGAGCCTGAGGCGACAGTCCAGCCGAGACAGGGGAGGGATGGGGCTGCTCCATCCAAGGTCTGGGGTGCTCTAAAAGGGGGCGAAGCACAGTGGAACTCTGCTATTCACCCCAACATCCTCTATAGCGGGTGCAGAGGATGCGAGGGGTACCCGGGGTATGTGATCGCGACCTTACATGGATCCCAGCACTACCCCATACCCCCTCGAACCTAAGAGTCCCGAGTGAACACGGAGATGCGGTTTCAACCCCCGGGGTCCTCCGCTTGGACGTGTGGTAGCGATGGAATCCGACCACGGATCATCCACGTCTGCCCACCACCCAGCGTGGACCCAGTCTCGATCCAGCCTGTGAAATCTCTCCCAAGGCTTCGCATGCCTCCTGGCTGGGACACTCTACTTGAGGGGTCTCAGCCAGGTCCCGGGGGTGAACAAAGCAAGTACACCCTGGGCGCAGCCAGCAGAGTCTGGCCAGGAAATGCAGAGCCACCTGCAGCTACCAGGACACCTGTTGTCTAAAGGGGACCCGCTCTTCCCCAGAGGTCCTGTAGCGATGCAAAAGAGTTTCTAAACTTTCCACCTCAGCCTTTCGGACCCTGGGCTCTGGATGCGGGTGTGCCCGGGCCCCAAAGTCACTCGGTCCTGCCTGCGCCCTGTCTCTGCGTCCCTGTACTCGGCGCCCCTCACCTGCCTCCATGGCCCGATCCGCGTGAGTGCGCACCGGCTGTGCTGCTCCGGGCCTTGAGTCTGGGTCCGCCCCATTCGGTTGACGGTGCCGGCTCGGGTTTCCTGGTGCCCGCTGCGCGACAGATTAATAATTGACCGCCTTGTTTGTCTACGGCTGTGTCTACACGTCGCTCCCTCGCGCCCTGGCTCTTGCATCCACCCCGCGTCCTCCTGGTTTGGGTCAGCACTGCGGCGGACCCTGAGGGCAGGATCTGCTCCGTGGCTCCGTGGAGCCTTGATCTAGCCCTTTTCGGAATTGCAGGGCCTGGATGTTGAGGAGGGGGCCGGTCAACAGAATGGAACAGGAAGAAGGCGTGTGCAATTCCCACAGGGATGGATAGAACCATGAGAGAGACCACAGGAAGAGCAGAAGATCCAGGCCAAAGACAAGAGAGCATAGCCAAGTCTTTTTCCCTGCCCCAGAGAAGCCAGGAGTGTAGATTTCATGTCAGAGCCACTTAGAACAGCCAGTGCCCGACTCTTTTCCCGAGATGCACCAGGCCAAAGAATGTACAACAGGTCGGAACCCAGTCACCTGAAAATACCAGCTCACAACGCAGGCATGCTTGACCGCCTATTGTACAGTCACGACTGAGTTCCCAGACAAAGAGGAATGTTGTGTCAAGTGTTGGTCACTCTAGGATGAATTTTAGCCTTCACCGCCTCGGGGACTCGGCAAAAGCTTTAAAAAAAAAAAAATTATTGTTATACAATTTGCACCTTTAGCAAGTCCGCTTCCTCATACCAAAACCTCTTATCTGAAGTTCCCCAAAGAGACAAATGCCAAAGCAGTTCTCAGTCACCGGACTGTTCTTTTGAATCCTCTTCGGATACTTTAAACAGAAGGTACCTAAGACAAAAGGTAGCAATCAGAAAGGCAGAGTAAAGCCCGGTGCTACCTCTCCGGATCAAAGCAGCTGCAGAGCTCTGTAGGGAGTCTCACCACAGAGGAAACCGCCTAGAAACTGAGAGAGGACAGAGTAACAGAGAAGGGCTCAGCAATTGGCCGGGCCTCGAGGCTTGGGTAAGTGAGGCAGAGACCTGGGATGGGGGCGAGGCAGGGGGGTATGGCTTATAGTTTACCACGAAGTCACTTTGACCCAGAGGAACGTCTGGACAGGGAAATAAGTCTCCAGGAGCTGGGTCCAGAAGCCCCCAAACTAAAGAGACACTAGAAATAAAAGGGAGGGTGAAGAGATCGCTCAGAGGTTAGGAGCACTCACTGTCTTGCAGAGGCCTGGAGCTTGGTTCTCAGCACCCACATGGGGGTAGCTCACACCCACCACTAACTTCAGCTCCAGGAATCTGATACGCTCTTCTGGCTGCTAAAGACACCGCTCTCACGTGAGCACACAAGCACAGTGTCTTAGTCTATTGCTATGGAGAGAAACCACTGAAGGGTTAAATTCTCACTTTTGGGAGAATTTAGGTTTCCATTCTCTTAGAGGAGTAAACAGATGTCTCTCCCAACAAAGGGCCATTTATCAACAGATTACATTCAGGACCAAGGGAGAGAATACCAACAACTTAGCCCCACAATGTCTCAAGAATGAGACCCAGCCACCCTCTCCCCCGTCCCCGTCGTCGTCGTCCCCCGCCCCCCCCCCTCCTAGGACATGGACTTGCCCAAATTTGTACAAATAAAGCCAAAAGATGGAAGTTACAGCCCTGCTAACCTTAGCCAATCAGAGATTTACTAATGTAACTTCTGCTTGCTCAGCCAATCATAGATAGGATGACCTAATTGTTTCTAGAATTTAGCCCGTGTATAAAAGGAGCCTGCAAGCTTCTCTCGTGGTCACCATTTTGCCTTTGTGTCAGATGTTTGGTCCCAGCCTACTGGAACTTATACTCCTGAGATAACGAAGCTCTTGCTGATTGCGCACGTGGGTGGTGAACTTTTGGGGATGAGTCTAGGACCCCACCACCATGACAGAGGCAACTTTAAGAGAATTGACCGATCTTAAGTTTATAGAAAAGTGAGACTAACCAGAGCTGCGATGAGGTCAAAGAATGGAGCTTTCCTGAGATATGACGTGCCAGGCTGTCTCCGAGAGAAGGGATTTGGGTTTTTATGGGGTGGTATGAGTTGGGAGGGATAGCACAGAGGGAAAGGGAGCTGATGCAAACAAAGAAACTGCCACTAACAGAAGCTTTCACTAGAGGACCTCTAGTCATTAAGACAGCAGGGAGCCAGGAGGGTGCACACCCAGGCGGATCTCTGTGAGTTAGAGACCAACTTGGTCTACAGAACGACCAAGGCTACACAGACAGACCTTGTCTCAAAACACACACAAAAAAAAACCCAAACAAACAATTGTGGGGGGAAAAAAAAAAAGATGAAAAGCTATTGGGATTTAGAGTTTTCATAGAAGACTGGGTGTGGCTTGGTTGACAGATTGCTTGCCTACCTAGCATGAAGCCCTGGCTTCCATCCCAGCACTACATAAAAACCCTGCACCTATTGTCCCAGTTCTGAGGAGACAGGGCAAAGAAAACCAGAAGTTCGAGGTTATCCTCAGCTGCCTGGGTTTGAGTGTGGCCTGGGATCTATAAAACTCTGTCACAATAAAAGGAAAATTACAACACTCTGGAAAGCCACTGCTTCTGGGGGGAACCGCTGAAGACCCAAAGACAAACTCTCTTGGACCTGCGCTGCCATTCAATAAAGTGCCCATGTCACAGAAGACAGACACTGGAGACACTCTGATTGACAGCTCCTGCCAACAGAAGCATCAATGGCAGCTGTGTGCATCATTTCAGATGTCCTGGATTGCCATGCCTGCTGGTGAGTCCTCACACCAGACTCTGTCACTGAACAAGCAACCCTGCAGGAGAGTGCAGTGGGGCCAGGCAGCACCCAGAACCATGAGAGACTTCAAACTGCTGCACTAAACCATGGGGTATTACAGCAATGTGTTTCTAAGAGTAGACAGCTAGATCCCACATCTGGAATTCTGCAGCTGAGCAAAAGCCCACGAAAGACACTGACAAAAGGTAAAAGCCCACGAAAGACACTGACAAAAGGTTGAGCTAAAAAGATAGCTCAGTGGTTTGCCCCAGCAGAATGGGCAATATGGAAATGAAATAAAAAGCCATGAGGCAGGAAGTAAATTAATATAAATGGTTTAGTTTAAGTTATAAGAGCTATTTAGAAACAAGCCCAAGTTAAGGGTGTGCTTTAATCATAATGTCTCCATACCGTTTTGTGAGCTGACAGCCCAAGGAAAAGTCTGACCACATATGTTGTCCAATGTGGGGGCTCAAATATCCAAACATGGGGTCTGAGACAGCCAGCAACAGTTCTGGACAAGGAGCCAGATATGGCTTCCTAGTCCTGCATTCTCTCAGGCAGGCTGGTGCTCGGTGGATAGAGGTGCAGCTACCAGCCACCTGTAGGCTGGAGCCAGCCACCAGTGTCATGCACCAGCACCATGTGCTAAATTCAGCCATGCAGCGACTGATGTGGCGGTTTAAGATTTGTTTCATGTAATCTGAGAACACTGTAAGAATAAAGACAGATTCAGACAAAAAAAAAAAAAAACCTCTAAATAGGTTATCGTATGTTTAATAGTGTTCATAGATAGTTTACAAATAATAAACTTTTAAGGAGAGAAGTAAAGTAATAAAAGAATAAGCCATGTAATAATGGGAAATATAACACAGGGAGTTTGGACCTTATATGGTACTTTGTTAATTATGAATTTTTTGGATGATAATGAACAGACAACAGCTGCTGAGAGAGACTGGATTGTGAAAAGGACTGCTGAATTAAACCAGGCTATGTACTTTAGGAATGCCTTAACTTTAAAATGGAAGTAAAAAATGTATTACATTGGGGAAGAGGTTATGCTTTTGTTTCCTCAAGGAAATGAAGACCGGGGTTCCTTCTAGGTTAATAGAGACCAGATTTAATCAGGGGAGAACTCCTGAGTATCTTGGATATAGATATGGGGAAGGAGGCCAAGACAGACTACAGGACAGGTAAAATGCAAGCTGATCTCTGCATGGGAGCAGCTCAAAGAGATTAGACATGACAAACTCTTTTGGCTACAGAATCCTTTTGACTTATTATTACATGGCATGGGTAGAAATTTATATTACAGTCTGGTTATGCAGTGCAAACAGACTAATAAAGTTGGCAAATGCCTTTTACCTGCTCAAATGCAGAATAGCAGATCATCTTTAACTTGTGCACAGCACGCATTTCATACTATGTTAATGCAGATGTGTATGTTACTTTTAACAATTTGCATGTTCCCAGAGCAAGGGACCAGACACCAATGAAAACAGGTAGCCCAGCCTCTCAGAGTTCCTCTGTTACAGTTTTCTCAGAATTCTGCATCCAAAACAACTTCAAGGCTGCTGGCTGAGATGGTTGAATAGTACAGACTATTCTAGCCAGGACTACAAATAAGTCTGTGCTTTCCTGTTACACAGAGACCAAACGACAGCTGTTGTGGCTAGTTTCTCCAGGACTTGACTATTATCCCAATTTTCTCAGGGTCCCCCAAGGATGTCATCACTCTCAGATGACAGGAAGCAGTTTGGAGAACATGACACCCACATTCCCAAGTGGTAGGTTGGATGGTTTTTGGTCATTCAGTGGATTATGATTGTCATCGTTTAGGAGGTTGGTTACAAGTTGTTATCGGTAATAGTTAGAAAAGGGCTGAACAAAGGAAATTAGATTTTGGAGTCTCATTCTGAAGAGAAAAGGAGGAGATATAAAAATGATAGGATATTAGGGTAGATTACTAAATCTACTTTAAGCTAAAAAAAACAACTACTAGTCTCAAATATTTTACATTGGTAAGGATTTTGGTATATTAATAAAAATTTAAAGTTATTTTTGCTATACTAAATTTATGTTTCTACTCTTGTTTTTGGGTATTGTGCATATGTAGCTCATTTTAAAAATGTAACATTTGATTATGAAATGCAAGTTAGTGGTTCATTATCTATAATAATCTAACTTGTAATCATATTATGTATATTTTTAAAGTTAAACAGATATATGTCAGATAAATTAATAGTCTTCAAACACTTCAGAGATCTAAAGAATATAGTATTTAAGATGTTTTAATAACAAGGTTTTTCATGGCAATGAGACACATCTGCTCCTAGCAGCACAAATCTGCTTCAAAGAAGATGATGGGCACTGAAGAACCTCTATATGAAGTTTTCTTTTTTTTTTTTTTTTTTTTTGTAGTGAAAGTTAGCCACTGGGCAAGAAATTTGTCTTGCCCTGACTGCTTACAGTTTGCTGCCCAAACTGGACCAGCAGGACACAAAAGAAAACAAATGCTAAACTTTGCCAAGACAAGACAGGACAGTTCCCCAAAATTCCTGCTTCACAGAAAATTCTGTCAGATAGTCTAGGCCTGTCAGCTGAAGATGGATGTTCCAATGTTACAGAGGAACCTTGAGTGATTGTCCAGGCAGCCAGCTGTTTTTGTAATGTTTTTAGTTTTGGAAGGTTTTTCTCTGTAATTCTTGCTTACTCTGGTAATATAATATCCTTCTTGGATCTCTGATGGAGTTAAATTCTAGATAGTTATAGTTACAGTTTTCTCACAATTTCAGAAAAGAAACATAAAGACGTAAAGTGTATAAAGTCAAAAGACACAAAAGCTTAAACTGTTTATTTAAGGAAATGTTTTGAGGTCTTAAAATAGTTTTGAATTGGTAATACAAGTTATGATAGGAAGTAAATTAGGTACAAAACTTCGGACTTGCCAAGATAGGATAGATAAAGGAGAATTTTCTCTGAATTTGCCAAATGCAAATGGACTTGACATTGTGAATGTAATTCTTACCTGGTAATTGTTCTTATTATATATAGTTTTCTGTGTCAAAGTTTAAAACCTTACCTTTTATTTAGACAAACAGGGGGAAATGTTGTGGAATAATCTTTTTGTACACTGTGAATATGTGTCACTCTGATTGGTTTAATAGAAGGATGAGTGGCCAATAGCTAGGCAGAATTTCCAAGCAGAGAGAATGCTGAGAAGGAGAAGGCAGAAATACCAGGAGATGCAGAGCAAGCAGGATGGGCAGTATGGAGATAAAATAATAAAGACACAAGGCAGAAAGTAAATTAATAAAAATGGGCTAATTTAAGTTATAAGAGCAAGCTAGAAACAAGCCTAAGATATCAGTCAAGCTTCATAATTAAATAAGTCTCCATGTCATAATTGGAGAGTCAATGGTCCTGATGAAAAATCTGCCTACAGTGATTAAGAAAGAAAGTGTACTTGCATAAGACTGGAGTTCAATTCCCAGCACAGATCAGGCAGTTCACAAGCCCCTATCTCTAGCTCCAAGGGATCTGTCACACTCTTCTGGCCTCAACATGCACCTGGACACACACGCATGCGAACACACATGTACACTCCTCTTTGCCTTTCTGAGGAAATATCACCCAAACAGGGAAGCAATCTAAATGGGAGGAAGGCAAGGTTAAAAAAAAAAAAAAAAAGTCCAGAGACAATGTCAATCTGTAGGCAGAGTGATCAGCAGATCCAGACCACACACACAGAGCTCAGTGAATATGTAGACCAGAAGATGTGAGCGTGCTATACAACAGCAGAGAGGGGTGGGGGAGAAGATAACAGCACTGGAGTAGCATCTTGGAAGTGAATTAAACCATCAGGACTCCAGAACAGTGCAGGCAAGAGTCTGCTCTTTTTGATAGTAACTAGTTGTGGTTTGTAAAATTTTCTGTCATTTATGTGCATGTGAATGTATGTTTGCCCTTGTGAGAGCACTCAGAGGTCAGAAGAAGGCATCTGATCCCTGAAGATGAAGTTACAGACAGTTGTGAGCTACCTAAATGTGGGTGTTAGGACCTCAGCCTCGGCCAATGCACTGTCTCTCCAACTCCCCTCTCTTAAAAAACTTTTTTACATTTAAATTGGTGAAAACATGAATATACAACAGAATAAATGGTAGGACCTTGTATGTGACTCTCTCTCCCTCCCTCCCTCCCTCCTTCCCTCCCTCCTTCCCTCCCTCCTTCCTTCCCTCCCTCCTTCCTTCCCTCCCTCCCTCCTTCCTTCCCTCCTTCCCTCCCTCCTTCCCTCCCTCCCTCCTTCTTTTTTCCCTCCCTCCCTCCCTCCTTCCCTCCCTCTTTCTCTCCCTCCTTCCTTCCCTCCCTCCTTCCTTCCTTTTTCCCTCCCTCCCTCCTTCCTTCCCTCCCTCCCTCCCTCCTTCCTTCCCTCCCTCCCTCCTTCCTTCCCTCCCTCCTTCCTTCCCTCCCTCCCTCCCTCCTTCCTTCCCTCCCTCCTTCCTTCCCTCCCTCCCTCCCTCCTTCCTTCCCTCCCTCCTTCCTTCCTTTTTCCCTCCCTCCCTCCTTCCCTCCCTCTTTCTCTCCCTCCTTCCTTCCCTCCCTCCTTCCTTCCTTTTTCCCTCCCTCCCTCCTTCCCTCCCTCTTTCTCTCCCTCCTTCCCTCCCTTCTTTCTTTCTTTCTTTCTTTCTTTCTTTCTTTCTTTCTTTCTTTCTTTCTTTCTTTCTTTCTTTCTTTCTTTCTTTCTTTCTTTCTTTCTTTCTTTCTTTCGACAGGATTTCCCTGTGTCCTGGCTGCCCTGGAGCACACTCTGTAGTCCACACTGGCCTCAGACTCATAGAGACCCGCATGCCTTTGCCTCCCTGAGGGCTGGGATTAAAAGTGTGCCACCATTGATTCCTGGCTCCATAAGTGAGTTTCCTGAAAGGTGGTGTAGGAAAGGAAAGCTATTACTGTGTTTCCATGAGGTATCATCCTAGCTGGCCGCTTCCTCCCACACACAGGACACCAGGACTTAAAAAAGAGACGAGCCTGATGTGAACATCAACATTTTGTTTCGTTTGGCTAATCTCGAGTGAAGGTACTATTTCTTAAGGAAAGTTTGTCATGTAGTTGTTTTAAAATGAAGTGCATCTAAGCCAGGCAGTGTGGCACACAACTAGAACCTCAACACGTGGGAGGCAGAGGCAGGAGATTAGGCCAGGCTGAGATCCCTGTAGGCCAACTTGGTCTACAGATTGAGGATATTGAGGGCTACAGAGAGAAACCCTGTCTTGTAAAAATACAAAAACAGTAAAAATAAGTGCATGTAACTTCAAAAATAAAGCCGGATATGGTGGTTTGTGCCTTTAATCCCTGGCTTTCCAGAGCAGCAGCACAAGAGTCTCTGTGAGTTCAGGAGAGCCAGGGTTATGTAGATAAAATCTGTCTCAAAAAATATATATGAATAGAAATGAAATAAATCTAAAAATGAATTTAAAAGTAAAAATAAAAAGTCCTGGCCAACCAAAATGGATTGTTACAGGTCTCTCATCCCAGCACACACCTATCAACATTCCAGCAGACACATGCCATGCCACCACACACCTGTCATCCAGCACACACCTGTCATCACATCATACACATGTAAACCTTCCAGAACACACCTGTCATCCCAGCACACACCTGCCATCTCTGCACATACCTGTCATCCCAGCACACACCTGCCATCTCTGCACACACCTGCCATCTGTGCACACACCTGTCATCCCAGCACACACCTGCCATCTCTGCACACACCTGTCATCCCAGCACACACCTGTCATCCCAGCACACACCTGTCATCTCTGCACACACCTGTCATCCCAGCACACACCTGTCATCCCAGCACACACCTGTCATCCCAGCACACACTCTGGAGATACAAGCACAAAGATCAGAAATTCAAAGCCATGTGTGACTATGTATGTAGTTGAAGACCAGCTTGAGCTACAGGAGACCCTGTCCAAGTAAAAAGAAAAAAGGAAGAAAATCAGTCAGGTGGAGTGGCGCACACCTTTAATCCTAACACTTGGCGGGCAGAGGCAGGCAGATCTCTGTCAGTTCAAGGCCAGCCAGATCTATCTAGTGAGTTCCATGACAACCAGAAAAAGCTACATAATGAGACCCTGTCTCACAAAAGGGCAAAAATATATGTATATATGCATGTGTGTGTACACATATGTATGTATATACATATATACATGAAAAACAAGGGCAGACACTTGCTGACCCAGAACTCTGTAACAGCAAGTCTTTCTTGAGTGCCAGCAGGATAGTTCTGCAGGTAAAAGGCTTGCTCAGGCTGACAACTGAACCCCACCTCCAGAACCTACAAGCTGGAGAGAGAAAAGGGATTCTTGAAGGTGGTCTTAGAACTACTTCTCTCTCTCTCTCTCTCTCTCTCTCTCTCTCTCTCTCTCTCTCTCTCTCTCTCTCTCTCTCTCTCTCTCTCTCTCTCTAACACACACACACATTTCTCAAAAAAATGAAGCTGTGCAACATCCCACAAACTGAATTGGGGGAAACTGGTTCCCAGTGGACTTGAGGCAGCAAAAGTGGGTATTTTTATTTGTGATTGCTTTTAAGATGTCAGTTGGGTCTGTTCAACCATGTGGAGAGCCAGGGAATCGGGGAGCTGTGATCTCATGGCAGCATTGTGAGCTCACAGCTGAGCTCATAGGCGCCATTCAGAGGCCAGATGCCAGGGACAGAGATGGTCTCCCAGGGATGTGATATTAGCTCGTCCTTTGTGGTTCTCATTCCCCAAGAGACCTCTGCCAGACAAAGCAAACAGGCCTCTGCCTGGCTAAAGGAGAAAGCCCAAGCCAGGGCCACATCCTGCTGGAGCTGGGTATGGGGAGAGAATCGGAGAGAGAGACAGAAGAAAGACACTCAGCTAGAGCTATATGGCTTTGCAGTCATCAAGGCCGATCCTGGCCAGGTGATCTGGTCAGCTCAGGTGCTGGACCCAACTTGTCAGCTCAGAGTTGGCACATGAGATGGGGTAGAGGGGTGGGAAAGTCAGGAGAGGAAGGGAGGGCATGCCTAGAGGAATCTGCAAGTCTCTCTTGCTATCCTAAAGAGACAGTGGATGGGATCTGAGGCCTGTTTCCTCATGGGGAAAACACTGGTCTGTTCTAGTACTTCAGAGATCAGTCAGTACTTGCTCAAAATTGAAAACTTTCTTGTGTTTTTAAATTATCTCTGATATTAACAGATGGCTTCCTGGGCCAGCCAGATGGCTCAGTGGAAAAGATGCTTGCTGCCAACCCTGCAAACCTAAATTCCACCCCCCTAGACAGAACTGGCATCCCATGCTTGGGCATCTCCTGTGACCCTGCTCTTAACTATTAGATTCAGCCTCCAGGATGCTCCAAGCCAAAGGACAGCCATTGCTCTCCACTTTATCCAGTTGTTTATGAATCAGCAAATACAGCCAGTGCACGGGTCTGGGAGAAGGGAAGCAGAAGGCAGGGAAACGAGAGGATGAATGTTATGTTGACCATCCTAACTGGTCCATCCCAGGAGTAGGGCTCATAGTCAGGGTCACAGTCAGTGCAGACTAGCTCTCTGGCTCCTGGACTTGGCACTTCCCTCTAACTGCTGTGGCTGCCACAGGTCAGAGCTCCAGAAGGAACAAGGTCCTAGGGTGTTCAGGCAGCCCCTGCAGCCCCTGCTTTGAGCTCTTCAAAATGTTAAGTGAGTGGTCTGAGGCCTAGGCAGGCCGTGTCTATACCCCAGTAGCTCCCAGCATGTGCAACTGTCCTGTGACTGCTGCTGTCCCACCCTGCTTGCCCCATCACCTCATGTCCATGGCAGGGAGGCACCTCATGGTCTTCTAACCCCCCTGCTCTGTTCTATGACAGGCACCCACAGACCACACTGCTCCTGCACTGCCAACCGCTGATGACGACACTATGTTTCTTGGTGTTGTCCCTTCCCCTGATGCTGACCTCACTAGCATGGCATCATCTCAGGTTTGTGCTTTTTCCCTTTGCCTACTACACTCCTGTCTGCTGCCAAAGGACTTTACCTTCTCTGAGCTCTCTTATCTCTTCAGGTAGCTCGGTCCAGGTGCTGTTCCTGGAGCCTGGCGTGGGGAGGCCAAGTGGGGAGGCTTGGGGATACGGGTGTTGATGAGCTTAGCCTACCCTGTCCTGGTGTGATGAGAAGCAGAAGCTGAGTAGTGACCTGGTTTGTTTCTACCCATACAGAGCCATGTTGCTGACAATTGCTCTAACCTCATGGAGGAGGCCAAGTAAGCGTCCCCTACTGGAGGAGTCAGGGCAGACCTCTGCCCACAAGCCGGGTTCCCATCAAACCACCTGCACCCCTGACCCTATGTCTCCTTCCTTAGGACTTTCTCATCAACTGAGAGTCTGCGACAACTTTCTCAACAGCTCAATGGTCTTGTGTCTGAGGTACCACAGGCTTGGGGTTCAGAAAGAAGGTAGAAGGAAAAAGAAAGCATGGTAGAAGCTGAGGCAGGGATTCTCAGGAGACTGACTCATGAGAAGATCCTGTCAGGCTCAGAGAAGACAGATTTGGACCCTGATGGGTGACGTGATTTTTATCCTGGGGGCTGAGCCGTGGTGGGATAAGAGAGGAGAAGTCCAAGATAGGCAGGAAAGCAGATTCTGAGGGGAAGTAAGGATTAGACTTTGAGGGTGACAGAGCATCTCCATGTGAGGTATTGTCTTTCCTAGTCTACATCCTATATCAACGGGTAGGGCCTCACATCTTCCAACAGGAGGGAACTAAACCTGAGATACATGAGACCATATCTCAAAAAATGTTATGGGGGGGGGCAGGGGACAACACTACTAAGAATGTAGCCAGCACTCTGGGTCCAGCTCCCAGCATCGAACAAGAAAAAGATGCCATGGAATTACAAGAGTGTGTTTGAGACACTTAGGGGACAAATACTGATGTCTGTCCAGAAGAAAGTGGACAGTCTCGGTTGGAGACAGTATGTACAGGAGCAGGGTCAGGTTTCCCTGGACCCAGGACACATGGATTCCATTTAGTTAAAAAGTGAGTAGGCGTGATCCCAGACAGGCTAGTCTTCACCCAGTCGTGTCCGAGCCGGGCTCTGCATTTGCAGTGAGTAAGGACCGAGGGAGCTGAAAGAAAATCATCTTGTTCTCTTTGAGAGACCCGACTTTCTCTTGTGCCATGGCAGGCACTAGCCTCAAGGGGGCAGTGTTCACCCAGAGATGTGCCCAACAGCTGGACAGCAGCCTTTCTGTGGGCCCCTGAGCTGGGTAGGTGCAGGCCTGCCAGGCTAATGGCCACAAGCTGGATCTCTCAGCTTACCTCCCAGGGGTCTGAAGAGACAGTAACAAGAAGTAAAAAGCCAGCTGGCACAGACACAGAGACATTGATTCGTTACATCTAGTGTAAACCCTACTTGGAAATATTTCAGAGTCAGGAATGATGGCGCACACCTGTAGGAAAAAAGGGTTCTCCAAAGAAATCCACCCTGGCCCTGAAACCAGAGCCAGTGAAAGAAACACTGTCTCTTAACCCAGAACCAAAGAAACATGCCCTGACTCTGAAACTAGTACCAAAGGAACACACTTGTCCCTAGAATCAGACCAGGTAAAAGAAGTATGCCTGGGCCTTAAAACTGGAGCTCAAAAGGTAAAAAAGAAACATAGCTTGGCCCTGAAATCAGAGCCATCTCTGCCCCTGACCAATGAAACTAACCAATCTCTGAGCAGGAATGACTAACCAATCCTTGAGTATCCCTGGAGAAGCTCCACCCCTAAGACCCTTTATAAACCTCTGCCTGTTCAGTTGGGGCTTTCCCACCCTAGTAGAGGCAGCCACTCACCTGGACTCTTCCCAAATAAATCTCTTTCTCAAAAGAGTCTTGGGTAAAGATCTTCATTTGTCAGCACAGAGGAGAACTTGCTGAGATGTCCTCAGGGGAGTGAGCAAGGTGGGTGGGGCAGAGAAGTCATAACGTTTTTTGCTAGAGCGAGAGGACATTGCTGCATTTCTGCAGGGTTTTCCCCTTTAGCAGAAGGAAATAAAAGAAGCAACATCTTGGCTGGGAGAGAAGCAGCCTGAAGGGCGTAGAGCAAAGCTCAGGTGTAGCAGCTCTCCAGGAAAGGAGCAGGGTTGCTATATCCTGCAAGAAGGTCATCTCCCACCACACCCCAGCTTCAGGTACAGTCTGATTTCCTGAACAGTCAGGATATGCCCCCTCCAAGATGAGCTGTCCCACTGCAGACCCAGCCATCAGAGCTGACCTAGCAGATCCAAGTATAGCCTGACTTTCCAGTAAGGATACCTCTTACCCCCTCTACAGAATTCTAACATTTACAACACCCACAATTCTAACTCCAGAAGCCGAGGCAGGAAGAACCAATTCTGCCCTCTTTACATGGCAAGACCCTGTCCAAAACATAAAAATAAATAATCTCGGCTGAGTGCTAAGGAAGATTGATTGCTTCAGTCCAGAGATAAGAGCAGGCTGCAGAATGTGGAAAACATCTCAAAAGGTAATCGTTGGCTGGAATTCAGTGCAAAGAATCCACCTAAGGGGCTGGAGAGAGGCTTAGTGCTAAGAACATTTGTCACCCTTTCAGAGACGCAGGGGTCAACTCTCAGCACCCATAGCCTCCAGGTAGTAGTAACTCCAAGGAATTTGTCACCCTCTTCTGGCCTACATGGTGACTGAATTCATGAATACCAACCCATATATATATATATATGAAAATTGTATACATCTCATCCTGAACCTATAGAGCTCAAAACAATATAATCTTCATTCATACCAGATGACCAGAAGGTGTTGTTTCTGAGTGGTATGGGATGGGACCATCAAATCTCACCCTGTGCAGCCTTTCTCACCAGAGATGTACACTCAGTGGCAGTAAGAAGAGGACCAGGCCAGGCACCTAGAGTCTTGTTGTGAGGAGGAGGTGGTGCTCCAATCCTGGTCACTGGGGGCATGGTGAGGAAAGGTAGGCAGAGGATGACAGTCACTCCCAAATCAGTTAAAAGCTGAAGGTTTCAGCAGACAACGGTTGATTAAGAACTGCATTTACACAACTCTGGTTCAGCTGGCTCTGTGCAGCTCACCTGAGGCATCTCACTGTCCCCAAGGATGGGACAAGATCCTGTGGAGCACCCCATCTCCAGACTGAATCAGCTGAAGCTGATGTGTGGCTGTCTGGCTCCAGAGCTGCCTCTCCAGGAGAGGTGAGGCTTAAAAAATAATAGCTGTGTGTGGTGGCATTTGGGAGGCAGAGGCAGGCAGATCTCCAAGAGTTCTAGGCTAGCCTGGTCTACAGAGCAAGACCCTTTATTTGGAATGGAGCATCTTGAGAGAGGTTCTTACGTGGCCCAGGATGGTCTTGAACTTCTTATCTTCTTGCCTCCTTCTCCCAAGTGCTAGAACCATGACCAGCTGGAGAGAGGAAGGATGAACTTCTCTGGGTCTTTAGGTGTGAGATCCTATCCACAACCTTGGCGTGCGTCTTAGAAGCTGTGTCTGGGGGCTAGAGAGACCAGCAATAACCAGGCTACCATTAATTCTGTTCTCTGATTTCAACAACCCCCTCCCTCAACTATTAAAAATGCCTTTTTTGTCCCCCAAGATTTTCTACCTCAAAGCCATTAACCAAAACATCTTAACCTAACTGTAAGCCATTATTTAAAGCTTTGTTTTAGCTGTGATGCACCCATGAATATGTCTCCCAACATTAAGATTAAAGAGCTTGCGCTAACCTGCCTTCTGGGACTCAATTGCTTTCCTTAATCATTAGCCTAAACCGTAGTCTACACAGCTCTTCAAGAGAAACCCACAAGTCCTAGCTGTGTAACACTACTTTGTTTGATTTTCTAGCCTCTGAAACCCCTGTTTTATCAGAGGCAGGGGCAGCATCATATCCTGTTTTTACCTATATTAATTTTCCCATTAAACTAATCTCTATATAATCCCTTACTATATTTGTCTAAAACCCTTAATCATTAAAATTCTATTTAAACTAACACCATTATTGTATAAAACCATTACTTCAATTAAACAATATGGCTTAAGATGAAATCATCTTCATAATCACAGGTAAAAATGCCCACTAGAATGGGTTGTATCCATGAGATAATCACACCGCATTAGAGGCACATTTCACACCATGACAGCCAGATACCAAAGGAAAATGGTAGCAGCAAACATGTAAAGTCACGGCAGTAGCAAGGGACTATCTGGAACCAAAGCCCTTTGGACCTTGACTAGCTGAGATTTACCTCCTGGTGGGCAGATCCAAAGCTCAATTGCCACCTGCTGATCTTCTGACATGGTCACCAGCAATGTGCTATGGCTGCTCTTACAGGGCCCTGAGTTCTATCCCCAGCACACACACACACACACACACACACACACACACACACACACACACACACACACACACACACATCACATCACACATCACAGGTACATGCTGCCACATTGGCTGTTACCTGGATATTGGGGATCTGGACTCAGATCCTGGAGTTTGTATAGCAAACACTTCACCTACTGAGCCATGTCCCCAGGTTCAGGACTTTACACGTGCTAGGCAATATTTTATTGCTAAGGTGCATCCCCAGATTTTATCTTTTTAAACATTTATTTTATGTATGAGTGCTCTATCTGCACATGCACCTGCACACCAGAAGAGGGCGTCAATCTCACTACAGATGGTTGTGAGTCACCATGTGGCTGGGAATTGAACCTCTGAGCCATCTCTCCAGCCCCTCCCCCGCCAGGTGTCTTTTTAATTTCTTACTTTGAAATAGCATCTTGCTAAGTTGCCAAAGCTGGTCTTGAATGTGTGAGCCTCCTGCCTCAACCTCATACCGACCTATTCCACCAGTCCAGCTTCTGTGGGTACTCGTTTGTAGTGCTAGGTATTGAACTCAAGGCCTTATTCTTGCGAAGGCTCTACTACTGAACTAAACCTCCAGCCATTTTTGATTTTTATTTTGAGACTGGGAGGGGCCTTAAACTCACTCTGTCGTCCAAGTGGGTCTTGAATGTCTTCTTGTCTCAGCCTTCCAGGTAGCTGGGATTCCAGGCCCAGTTTCCCTAGGTGTTAAAGGCATCTTTCACCTCTGCTGCATATGCATTGGTGCCTTTGCACCAGTCACCAACAACAATATCCTGACAAATTCTCCCGAAAACCCGCCCACCTCCAAACACAAGGCTGCTTATCCTCAGGGCCAGGACCTCCTCAACTCTCCACCATCAGGAGGAGACCTGATCTTGCTCCTCCCACATCACCTCACAAGCCTCGGGGTTTTTGGCTATCTTCCTTGCTCAGTCACCCTCCCCCAACACTGCAAACCTGCCCAGCTGGTTTGCCAGGGAACTGCTGGGCCTTTTGTCATTTGGGTTCTTCTGACTTCTGGGTTACCAGGACTTGAAAAAGTACGCGGAGGGAGTCAGAAGTGGGACCATGAGGGGGGGAGGGGGGGATTACAGCCTGTTCTGCAGACTCCAAGGGGGCCGGGAGGTTCTGGACACCTATTTGAGATGTTTGTCCCAGCCTCCACCACAGCACAGTATCCTCCCTCAGCCACCGCTTCTGGCCAGACCAGACCTTAGGTGACTAATGTCTGCCCTCCTTCCAGGCAGCCATCTTTGGAAGAAGGCCTGATCTTTGATCAGGATGATCAGGGTGGAGTCAGTCAGGAGTAAGCTTTTCAGGTTTTGTTTTTGTTTTTTTGTAAGGATGTCTCCCCATGTAGCCTGGGACTCAAACCTATAATCCTCCTGCCTTAGATTCTGGAGTGCTGGAATTACTGATACAGGCCACCATTCCTGAAGTGATGGCTAATCTTGTCAACTTGGCTAGATTTAGGATCGTCATGGAAACAGGCCTATGGCTGAGGGGGTATTTCTGGAAAGTTTTTTTGTTTTTGGTTTGGTTTGGTTCCTTTTTAAGTTTATTTATGGATGAGGGGGTGTTTTCAGAAAGTTTTTTTTTTTTTGAAAAAAAAGTTTATATAACTTATGTGTAAGAGTGCATCCCTGTATGACAGAAGAAGGCATCAGACAGAAGGGGGCCTCAGATGCCATCATAGATGGTGTGAGCTACCACGCGAGTGCTGGGATTTGAACACAGCACCTCTAGAAGAACAGCCAGTGCTCTTAACCACTGAGCCATCTCTCCAGCCCCTTCTAGTGAAAGACCCACGGGGGTTTGGGACCCCCGAAACGGACCTTTCCTCGGAAGGAGACCCCATGACCCAAGGAGGACCGAGCCACAGATCAGCTGCAAACAGCACGAGGTTTTATTGAATAACGCAGGACCTGCGGGCTACCAAGCCACTTGGGATGGCTGGCGCGCCCAGCCCTCTGTTTAGGGCCTTTTTATAGGGTTAGGGAAGCAAAATCATGCGTACAGAGGCAAAGGCGAAGTTACAAAGTTTCCATTGGCTGGTTTGAATGAAATCGCCCGTTGAGGGGTGAGGGGTGAGGGCCCCCAGGTTGCCATCCGGCCTGACCAAACAACCTGGTTATCACCCGCCCCCAGGCCTGCTGTTTGTTCTTTTGTTCTTTATCTTCTTTTTGGAATTCTTTCCCTGATCAGGCTGGGCCTGATCACATAGCTAAGTAACTGCTTCCCCTCCCTTCCCCCTCTGCCCAGCTAAGTAACTGCTTCCCCTCCCTTCCCCCTCTGCCCAGCTGAATCCTTGGTTGGGGGCTGTTGCTAACTCTACTTCTTGGGGAGGGGGCCTTACATTCCCCCATTTTCTTTTTTGAATATCTCTAATCTTAGAGATGACTCTTTATCTAGTGTCTACCTTTTTTTGACAGCAAATTAACTCTATGGGAAGCCCTTACTACGCTTGTGAGGGCTTCTGCTCTCGGATCTCCTGGTGGGCACACGGGGGCAGATGGGCAGGGTCAATGGTGGGTATGTCCCAAGGTTCTAATCTTGCCCCCAGCAGGCACAGGTCCAGGTACAGGCTAGGCCACCAGGTCCACTGGAGATGGTGGGACAAGTGTCTTTAGTCCCAGATATCACCTGCCATGTCTGCTCAATGGATTGGTGAAGGCTCTTCTCTAGGGGACTGTCGCTGCACACGGAGCTTGAGGGGATTACCAGTTCTTTGTACAGTCCATCAGTCAACAGGATCTAAGCAGCAACGCCATGAGGTCAGAAGGACTTGGTAGGGTCCCTTCTAGCGAGGTTCAAAAGTCCGATGCTGGTGTCACTGGACGTAGACGAGGTCTCCCACCTGGTAGCGATGTGGGGTCTCGTCTCTCTCGGGCTGGTAAAGGTCTGAGAGCTGCTTTTATAAAGAATGTTATACATTAGCCAGGGCCTGCAACCTAGCAGACAAGGGGGTTACACCAGAGATGGTTCCCAGATCCAAAAAGTATTAGCAGAAGGAGTATTGAGCTCAGAAAAGGGTATAGGGCAGGAGCATCACCCAAACTCTGTGGCCAGTCTCCAGGGTTAATTTGCTTAAGGTTTCTATCTGTCCTGAACTTTGGGGTACAATAAAGTTTTTAATCAATCTCTAACATCTTGGCTAGTCCCCTAACTTCTTGGCTACTCCCCTAACTTACCTGGGCCGCGGACCCTATCTTTCACCAAAAGTCTAAACCAAGGAAAAATTTGCAAGGTTTACCAAGCGTCTTTTACCAGGAGTGAAACACCATCAGGAAGGACTGGAGCTGAGGCCGAGAGCAAGGTCCTCTTGATCTGGTCAAAAGTCTCTTGCTGTTCTTTCCCCCATCTATAGGCGGGGCATAGAGGGACCGCCAAGGCTGCGAAACCCGGAATCTAGAGCCTACAGAATCTAGCAGTTCCCAGGAACTCTCTCCGGCTCTTTTGGCTCTCAGGGGGAGGCATCCGAGTGACAGTTCTCTTTTTGGACTCTGTTAGCCATCTCTTACCGTCTTGAAGGGTCAGGAATGTCACCTCAGGTCGGCATATCTGGGCCTTCTTAGCAGAGGCCTGATGTCCCAGTTTGGCCAGTTCAACAAGCAGTTTCTCAGTCCCTTCTCGGCACTGTTCCACTGTGGGGGCTGCAAGCAATGAGTACTGCAACGGAGTTAGTTACCTTGATGCAGGGCCTCATTGAAGATGGTAGGAGAGTTCTTGAAGCCCTGAGGCAGTCTAGTCCAGGTGCGCTGTCCTGAGAATCCGTTCTTTGGGTCTGTCCACTCAAAGGCAAACAGGGGCTGGCTGGACTCATGGAGACGCAGACAGAAGAAGGCACCTTTTTAATCTAAGACAGTGTGAATGTCTTTATCACCCGGCTGTTGACTTCCCTCAGGTCTCAGGCTTCTTAATGGGCAGCAATTCTGACTGACATGGTTTTAGGATTCTCTGCTCCAGCAGCCTCTGTGTGGGATTTGATCCCTTTCTTGGCATCTTTGCTCAAATCTGACCCGCAGGGGTGTGGCTGAAGGTTTTACCACAGGGGACCACTGGATCGCCAGCCTTGGTCTAGCCGTTTCTACTCATGCCTCCCCTCCGGGAAGGCCTGAATTGGTTACAGCAGGCTTGCTGACTAGAGGGTTAGTGAATTCTACCTTGGGCCCCTGGGGGTTAAAGGTGATCTTTGCCCCCAGTTTGGTAAGCAAGTCTCTCTCGGGCTCTCTGGAGTCACTAGGAAAGAGTGTTGCATTTTTTTCTCTAAAGTCCATTGTTCTTTTAGTCGTCCACGCCCTATGTCTGCACTGCTGACATCCTGGACTAATGGTTTCTTGTTGGAGAGGGAACCTAACCATTTCCGTGTCCGTTTCAAAGTCACCTGGGGTCCCCTCCACATTAAAGGTTCAGGAGGGGATTCAGAAGGCTGGCTGTATTAGCCGCAGGCTTCTTTTTCTTGGGGCAGTCCCCACTAGCTCGGTATTCTTCTGAGCTTCTGGTGCGGGCCCAAGCTCTACTGTCTCCCCTGCCTGCCAACCAAGGCAGCCAAGATTCCTCCCCATTCCCTCGTTCATCTATCGGTTTTTCTTTTTTCTCTCTCTCTCTCTATACACATCTCGCTTCCGCTGTTCTCCTCTCTCTCTCTCAAAACACTTTCTAGCCTCTCTAACTAAGTCTCAAGGCCATATCTTGTAAGCCACCCATTTTCTGAAACTTTCTTTGAATACCTATTGCTGACTGTTTTATAAAGGACTTTCTTAACGCCCCCCTATTCTTCCGATTCTAGAGCAAACAGTGTACCTCTCTGATAGACCTTTACTAGCCTCACTAAAAACTCAGAGGGGGAATCTATCAGACTTTTATATTTCTTTTTCTTACCTTGGCCAGATTAATTGGTGCATCAGAGCCTGGCGACAGAGTTAATAGGTGTCTCCTACCTTTCCAATGGGGACGTCTAGGTTAGGCAACTGCATCGGGGTGGCGTCCGAGCTGGGGGCCAGTTTCTAAGCTGCTAATAAGATCCGATCTTTTTTCTCAGGGGTAAAGAGATTCTCCCAAGTAGGCTGATAAGAGAACATAGTTTAACAGGAGTGCTGGCAATGCCCCGGGCCTCACTCTCAGTGGCGCCAGGGGGTGCCTGTAACGGGCGGGGGGAGAGCTCATCAGTGGGGGAAGTAGGAATGGCTGTAGGTTCTCACAGACCCAATGTCTGGGCGTCTGCGGAAAATGGCTTTGACTGCTCAGATGGTGTGGGGCCATCTTATACCAAAAGTCGGCCATTCACCCTTCTTAACAATGAAAGAAGTTATTAGCCAGGTCTGTGACTTTAGACATCAAAATCTCTGTGGCTAGGAACTGAGTGCTGTATCTAAGCAGTAGCTGCTTCTATCAGACAGCTGTGCTGTGCCTTTTTCTTTTGACAGGACAGGGGAGGGGGTTGAAGTGGGAACAATGCTGCCAACAGCCCTGGCCAGGCTTGATGGAACTTCTTTTCTATGAGCTTGGCCTGGGCACTGTATACAAGAGAATAAATGACAGGGCTTTACAAAAGGCAAAAGGTCTAAGCTCTATCTCTGGCCCCACACCGTCGGTGAGGACTCTCCCAGGCGATCTCACCCAGGCTGCCAGAAACGGAACCCGGTTCCATAGCTCTATCTCAAAGTCAAGCTGCTCTACCAGGTACCCCAGGAGCCCAGGGAGCATCTACCAGGTTTAGGCTGCTCCAACTCAGGCTAGGGGCCCAGGGGGAGGGAGCTGGTCACGGCGGAAGTGCCCATCAGCCTAATTCCCGGTCCTGCCCGTGCGCGCGCGCACTGCGGCCGGAGACGCGCGGCCGGTCTTCCCAGCTGTCCCGGAGCCGGTCGCGGCGCCGCCATGGCAGAAGTGTGCTTGCGGCAGCCCGTGGCTGGCCAGACCCTATCTCCTGCTCCGCCTGCGCGCGCCCGAAAGCGCGCAACCTCTGCGGCCGGAGACGCGCGCAGGTGGACGGGTCTGCGCTGGCTAGGCTGACCCGTGTGCCCCGCACCTGCGAGCGTGGTCACGCCGCAGGAGGGGCGGGCCGGCCCAACCTCTTCCCGCCCGAGCCATGCGACCCGACCTCCCATGCGCGCGCGCGAGCCCCGCCGCGGGGGCAGCGGAGGAGAGGAGGGAGGGGGGAGCTGCAACACTCGGGGGCGGGGTGGTTATCATCTGTCCTATGATTTTAAGACTGAGTAAGGTTAGTAGAACAGACAAAGATACACTCAAACACAGAACACTCAAACACAGAACAAAGGCGCTGCGCGGCTTCGGCCTAAAACCGAAAGCAAAACCTCAAACGGAGACTTGGGGGGGGGGTCCGGATTCCCCCCCTCTCCTACCAAAACCACGTATCCTTCTGATACGGGCTGAGCTCCAAAGGGCTGCCACTCCAAAGCGAGCTCCAAACGCCCCGCTACACCGGGGACCCAAATGTCCCGAAGGACCCAAATGTCCCGCCCGGCGGGACTACAAATGCCTCTAGAACGTCTTCTAGGGCTGCGAGGGAGAAGTTCTGAGCTCGTCAGCTCTTTCTGGCCCCCGCCAAATACAAATGGACCCGATCGAACCAAACGCGTGCGCAGATTCACAGAAAACAAGTTCAGACAACACCGCCACAGACAAGTTCATTCAGACACAGCCACAGACAAGTTCAGACACAGCCATAGACAAGTTCAGACACAGCCATAGACAACGAACAAAACGCTGGCCAGCTTACCTCCTGACAGTGAGTCGGTGGTCCCTGAGTGGGGGTCTCAAATCCCGGAAGAGCCCCCAAATGAAAGACCCACGGGGGTTTGGGACCCCCGAAACGGACCTTTCCTCAGAAGGAGACCCCATGACCCAAGGAGGACCGAGCCACAGATCAGCTGCAAACAGCACGAGGTTTTATTGAATAACGCAGGACCTGCGGGCTACCAAGCCACTTGGGATGGCTGGCGCGCCCAGCCCTCTGTTTAGGGCCTTTTTATAGGGTTAGGGAAGCAAAATCATGCGTACAGAGGCAAAGGCGAAGTTACAAAGTTTCCATTGGCTGGTTTGAATGAAATCGCCCGTTGAGGGGTGAGGGGTGAGGGCCCCCAGGTTGCCATCCGGCCTGACCAAACAACCTGGTTATCACCCGCCCCCAGGCCTGCTGTTTGTTCTTTTGTTCTTTATCTTCTTTTTGGAATTCTTTCCCTGATCAGGCTGGGCCTGATCACATAGCTAAGTAACTGCTTCCCCTCCCTTCCCCCTCTGCCCAGCTAAGTAACTGCTTCCCCTCCCTTCCCCCTCTGCCCAGCTGAATCCTTGGTTGGGGGCTGTTGCTAACTCTACTTCTTGGGGAGGGGGCCTTACACTAGAAAGGTTTAACTGGAGGATGGAAGACACGAATGTGGGCGGTACCATCCCATCTGCTTTGGGAGAGGGGAAAGATAACACAAGTGTTCATCCCTCTGCTGACGGAGGTGACCAACCACATCAGTCCTATCACCATGCCTCCCCTGACACGATGGCCTGAACCCTCAAACTGTGAACAAAAGGAAGCCTTCACTTAAGTTGTTTGAGACAAGGTTTCACTCTGTGGCTTCAAACTACAGAGCCCAGCCTGCCTCTGCTCTGGAGAACCATGGTTGAAGGTATGCACCACCATGTTGCCTCTTGGTGGCTTTGTTCAAGCATTTTGTCATAGGGATAAAGACTAACAGAGCTTTCAGCTTGTTGGCCTGTGGCAGAAGCCGCTGTTCAGTGTGGAGCAGAGACACAGGAACAGCGATTATGACTTCCCCTCACCAGGTCTCACCATCTGTAAAAGATGCCTATGGCGACATTGTCAGGCTGCCTTATTGACTGTACAGATGCTGGTAAATGTCAGGGTTGAAGATAGTGGCACCTGAGGCGAGGATCTTAATGAGCCAACAGCCCAGAGCTAGGGAGAAGTGAGACGGGAATGCTGAGACAAGAAGTTATCGGTATCCTGTGGCCATTCAGACTTATTCAGTTATTCATTTATTCACCAAGCTTTTAAAAACTTTATTTTAAAATGGTGTGCGTGTGTGTGTGTGTGTGTGTGTGTGTGTGTGTGTGTGTGTGTGTGTGTGTGTGTGTGTGTGTGTGGTGTGCATGTCATGTGCACATGGGTCCTGGTGCCCAGAGGTGCTCTAGAGCTGGAGGAGCGGTAGCTGCTGGCTGTCTTATGGACGTGCTGAGAACCAACCAGGTCTTCCACAAGAGCAGACATGCTCTTAACCCCTGAGCCATCTCTTTGGCCCCTCACCAAGCTTTCAGGGGAAGGAGACATGGGCTTGCACACGTTAAGTTCCAGGAGATGGAAGTGGACATTAAGCCAGGCTGGTGGTACACATCTGCAATCCCAGTACTTGGGAGGCTGAGGCAAGAGGATCGGGAGTTCAAGGCCAGCCTGGGGGTACATGAGCCCCTGTCTCAAAAAACAACAAACAAAATCAATCAACCAAAGTAAAAGAAGACCACACATCAAAGCAGTCTGTAGATGGGACTGAAGTTCATGTTCTAGGTGATCACACTAGAGGGAGAAAGGTCCCAAACCCAGGGCTACACCGGTTCTCTACACAAGTCACCCAGTGGGTGACTGGTAAACTTGGAACTAAATGAGCTTGTTTGGGGTTTTTTTCAGGACCTAAAAAAATATATGAGTGTGTATATTTCTGTGGGGTACATTCACATATGTACAGATGCCCGCAGCAGCCAGAAAAAGGTACCAGATCCCCTGGAGCAGAAGTTACAAGTGGTTGTGAGCCACTTAAGGCAGCGGTGGTGAACATCTGTAATCCAGCACTCTGGGGAAAGAGGCAGGCAGATCTCTATGAGTTCTAGGCCACTCTGCTCTACAAAAAGAAACCCAGTTTAGCTGGGCTGTGGCAGTACACACTTTTCAATCCAGCAGTTGAGAGAGGCAAAAGCAGGCAGATCTCAGAGTCTGAGGCCAGCATAATCTGTACGGAAATTTCCAGGTCACCGGGGCTACATAGTGAGGTCCTATCTAAAGTCTAAGACTATGTATGGTGGAGCACACCTTTGATCCCAGCACTCAGGAGGCAAAGGCCTCTGAGTTTAAGGGCAGCCTGGTCTACAGAATGAGTTCCAGACAGCTATGGCTACACAGAGAAACCTAGTCCCAGAGAGAGGGCAAAGCGGGGGAAGGGAAGGTTTAGGGACTGGGGAAATGGCCCAGCAGCTGAAGAGCTTGTTACCAAAACAGACAGTGTGAGGCCAGAATCTGGATGCCCAGAACAACACCTTGGATGTGGTAACCTGCCTGTAATTCCGGTGCTCAACAAGCACTCTCTGAAGGCAGCTGGCTAGACAGACCAGCTGTGGTGAGTTCTGTGCGCTCTCCCTACAGGACCACAGTGTAGGTGGATAGCACTGCACTGTGTGTAGCTTCTCAGGCCTCCATCTGGCCTCCATAGCAAACTGGCTGAGGCACTACACCCAGGGAGCCTTGCTCATCACTCTGGCCAGGATCCAGGGGGCTCTGATCAGAAGCTATTTTTTCCTTTATGGCCCATATGTAGGAGACACACAGGTTAAACTGAGGTTAATCACACCACCTACCCTGGATAATGGAGTAAATAGCCTATATGACACACAAACAGCAATTTGTACTCACCCACAGCCCTTGGTTAATTACAGGCAGTGTTATTAATAACAGTGTCCTCACTGAGTACTCTCCAAGCCACCCTAGCCTGCTGATAACAAGATCAGCAAGGTCCTATGCATCAAACCCTCAGAACCGCCATAGTCGGGCTACCTCTGAATCTAAGTTCCCATTAAATCAAATTCACAGCAGCCACAACAGGTCATCAGGGCTTCTGAGTCAAGCCAAGAGCTGGGGTTCCAGGCCACTCTCTATGAAAACAATACATGCCCATCCGCTTTGAAAGGCCTCCGTGATCCTCACTTCCCAGACGTGGAGGCACCTGACAATAGCTCAGCCTTTTCCACGTGAATCACCTGTGTCTCTTGGCTCTGTTCATTGTCTTCAGACCTTTACTCAACCAGTTTTTATGACCGTTGAACACAGCTACCTTCTCTCCCCTGCACTGGGTTTTGGTGGTCTTGTGTGCTTACATATTCTCAGAGCCCAGAACAGTGAGTACCTGACTAAGCATTTGTCTAATGGTGTTACATGAGCTAACTGGAGCCCAAGCCTTTGAGAAAGTTACTCATCCTAGGGCAACAGTTGCTCAATAGGAAGTTGCCCAAGGAAGGAAGAGGTCAGAGGTACTTAGATAACTTCTCAAAATGGCCTATTTCTATAATCACCCTGAAGGACTCTGCATAAATAAATGCCGAGGCCTGATGGGAAAAATGGGAAATAGTCATGAATTATTGCTAAATCCAAGAAGCAAGTTGCAATGCACACATATACAAATTATATATTCCATCTTGGTAAAAAAACCAAACACACACACACACAAAACAAAGAAACAAAACAACTGGCCACTGGAGCTAGGTATGATGGTGCGTGAGGCAAAGGCAAGCAGCTCTCTGTAAGTTCAAAGTCAATCAGATCTACACAGCAACTTCTTGGATAGCCAGGGAAACAGAGAAACCCTGTCTGAAGAAAAAAAATGCTGTGGTAGTACAGTGGTAGAGCATGTGCTTAGCATGTGTGTTATTCAGTCATACAACATATGCACACTGAACATTTTATCTGCTTTGTGTGTACCTGCATGCCACAGTATGTGGAGATCAGAGAACTTGCCATTTTCTCCTTCTGGTTCTTGGGATTATGGTCTCACTTTGCTTACAATTTTTTTTATTTGAATTAAATTAATTAAATAATTAAATTAATTCTCAGTGGGACCTGAGATGCACCAAGTATGAATGTAGCTGCAAAAGACTTGAACTCCTGATTCTCCTGTCTCTGCCTCTCATGTTCTGGGATTGCAGATGTGTGCTGCCATACCTGCCCTTCACGTTTGACACTGAATCTCACTAAATTGTGCAAGCTAGCCTTGAACCTGACACCCTCTAAGCCTTTGTCTCCACAGCAGCTGGGATCAGAGGCTGCACCACCATGCCCAGCTAGATTTTATTATTTAGGTAAGTAAAAGCAAGCTGTTCCACAGATGCTGTGGAATGGAACAGTCAGATACTGGACCCTAGGACACAGCAACTAGACCCACGCACACCCTGTTCCCTGGCCTCCATCCCATTATTTATTTCTTTGTGTTTATTATTTATTTATTTATGGCCTTTCAAGACATGGTTTCTCTGTGTAGCCCTAACTATCCTGGAACTCTCTTTGCAGACCTGACTGACCTCAAACTCACAGAGATTCACCTGCCTCTGCCTCCTGAGTGCTGGGATTAAAGATGTGTGCCACCACACCAGGCACAAGACTTCTATGTAGCCTTGGTGTGGAACTCATTATGTCATTCAGCCTGGCCTCCAACTCAGAGACCCTCCTGTTAGAATTAAAAGCATGTCATCATGATAGACTTTATAATTTTTAAAAGATTTATTTTACATGTATAGTTGTTTTGCCTGTATGTATGTATGTACACCACTTATATGCCTGGTGTCCAAGGAGCTTAGAATAGGGCGTTGGATCATTTGAAGCTGGAGTTATTGATGTTTGTGAGCCATCATGCGATACTGAAAACCAAACCCAAGATTTCTGCAAGAGCAGCATGTGCTTTTAACTAGAGCCAAGCCTTCATTAAATTAAAAAAAAACTTATGTATATGTGTATATGTGTGTTTATGCCATGTGTGTGGGTATATAAGGAGGCCAGAAGAAGGCATCTGGTCCCTAGAGCTGGAGTAAAGGCAGCTGTGACCAACCCAACATGGTGGCTGAGAACTGAACTATGGTCCTCTGGAGGAGCTGCAAATGTTCTTAACTAAGCCATCTCTTCACCCTCCAGCTTGAGTGTTCTACTTGTCCTAAGCTACTCAGTTTATGGTTTTACCCTCCCCCGTACACCAGGAGGCAGTCCCTAGTGGCCCTGTGGGGCTATACTTATCCATCCTTTATGGGACAGAATCTCATGTAGCCCATGCTAGCTTCCAACTCTGCACACCTGAGGATGACTTTAGTCCCTTGATCCCTGACCCCCATCTCCTGAGTGCTAAGGAGATAGATAAGAATTGCCACTCTGACCCCATCTCCTGAGTGCTAAGGAGATAGATAAGAATTGCCACCCTGACCCCATCTCCTGAGTGTTAAGGAGATAGATAAGAATTGCCACTCTCAGTGCCCCTGTTTCTGAAATCCTTAGAATCAGCCTCACTGGGCAAATTTGCTGAAATGTAGGTTTCTGGGAGAAATCTCAGACCTGAGTCAGAATCCAAAGGTTAGCACTTGAGTCCGTTCTTTTGGATTCTATTTTGAGGCAAGTTCTCTTTTAAGATTATTTGTAAACTTATGTATATGTTTGTGTATTTGTATGTGCACAGCACTGTGGTCCTGGCACATGTGTGTCAGGGTCCATGGAAGCGGAAGAGGCTGGAAGAGCAGGGCAGCGTTCTTAACTGATGAGCCATCTCTCTAGGCCTTCAACAGACTTTTTGCGACAAGGGCACTGACTGGCTTTGAACTTAGCACCAAGATTATAGGTGCATGTTTCCTGACCCAGAAGGTCAGATAATATTGGTAGTACAAAGGTATCCATTCTCTTGTAATATAGAAGTGCATTTGTGACTGAATGTATGTCTGCAGAGCACTGCTGGCCAAAGTCTGCCCATTCCACTTCCACAGCTGGGTCTGGCTATCTTTGTTCTGTGCTTGAGCCTCACCCAAGAGACACTGCACTAAGCTATCTTGTCTCTGGGCTCCTCTTAGTTGGGACATCTGCTTAATCTGCCCCTGCATTAGACATTGGTCAGATACTTTGCTTGCTGCCTCTCCCCTGGGGCCTCTCTTTTATCTGATGATAAGAGGTTATGGGTCATTGCAAAGATTGCAGAAGGGGCCAATGTTGCCATCAGCATGACATGTCATCGTCTTGTCTGGCTGAAGTTCTGCTTGTCAAATATCTACCTAGCCACAGAAACAAGAATTGGAGAGAAGCCCTGATTCTGTATCTTTCTGTCTGGTTCTGGCTCTGAAGTCAGTGCTTAAAAGACAGTGTATACAACTCATGTCCACTGTACCATAGCACCTGACACCTGATTTCATCTGCCCACAGTAACCTCACAAGATGGCAAAGTTATTATCCCATTCTACAGATGGGGAGGTTGAGTGTGTGAGGTCTCCCAGCTGGGAGCCTGTTGAGCTCCCACAGCTTGGAGCTGCCTTAGAGGCCACACTATGGAAGGGTAAAATGTCATAGTGGTCAGGGCCGGTTTCTATAGGTGACCCATAGCCACACGGAAAACATGGAGAGGATACAGACCAGCACTTCTCTTTGAAGATGAGGATGAGGAGGGAAATGTGGGTATGGCCTCCTTTCACACCTGGGGGCACAGAAGCCAGCTAATGGAAGCTGGTACAGTAGTTCACAGCAGTGAACCCAGCATTCAGAAGGCTCAGGCAAAATGACTGTTACAAGTTTAGGCCAGCCATGGTTACATCCTGACTCAAAAAACAGAGGGAGAGTTGATGAAACTGTTCCTGATGCTCCTTAGCTCAGGTCCTCGGCAGCATGCTGTTAAGAAGCTGGGAAAGGTGAATTTGTAATCCCAGCTCAAGAGAGGTAGAGACAGGAAGAGCTCTGGGGCTTCCTGGCCGCCCAGTCTGGCTGAATTGGTGATTTCCAGGAACAGTGAGAGTTCCTGTCTCCAAAAGCAAAGTGGGGAACTTTTGAAGAAGAGACAATGTGACCTCTGGCTTAAAAACACACACACATACACACGCATACACACACACAAAGGCTTGTTTTATTGTTTATTGGTTCAAGCTCACTGTATAACTGGTGTTAACCTTGGACCCCTGACCATGCTGCCCCTGCCCCTCAGTGCTGGGAGCCAGGCTTTCTCCAAATACAGGATATTTTTCCAAATATAAGGTAACACCAGTCAAAGAAAACCAAAAAGTGTATGTGGGGCCAAGGTATTTAAAGCAAGTAAACAGACTTTAAAAATAAACTACTAGGGAGAGGGGTCACTAACGATAAGGATATTTGAAAATCTACAGAAAAACTCATTTTAAGCTTACTAAAAACTATAATTAAGCCAGGTGTGGTGGTGCATATGCCTTTAATCCCAGCACTTGGGAGGCAGGTAGATCTCTCTGAGTTCCAGGGCAGCCAGGGCTGTTTCACAGAGAAACCCTCTTTCAGAAAACAACTAATTAAAAATGTGTGTGTGTGTGTGTGTGTGTGTGTGTGTAATTAAAAAGAGAGTTTGAATGGAGGTACACTACACAGGGAATAAAGCTCTGTCCAGAAGCCATAGGTCATAGGTTAAGGTAAAAATGCGAGTGTGTCAAGTGTGGGATATCTGCCTTTGAATGGCTGGTCAGGATAGTCCCCAAGATCCCCCAGACAGTACAAGCTGACATTGTTGCTCTTGGTTACCCACCAGAACATGATGGTAAGACTTTGTTGCCGATGACAGGACATGAAGAAACCCAGGCAGATCTGACCTGCAAACTTCCTTTCCTGGCACCGGAAGGTGCTGTGCAAGCTACTGGGGGAGAAAAGCCAACAACAGTCTTATGTAGCTGTGACTCTTCAAGTCACAGTAAAAGACCATCTTAGTTGGCTGGAGAGATGGCTCAGAGGTTAAGAGCACCTGCTGTTCTTCCAGAGGACCTTGGTTCAAATCTCAGCAACCACATGGTGGCTCACAAACATCTGTAAATACAATCTTGGCAAGGTCCATGCCCATTAGTGCAATGGTGATATTAATATCCTGGAGGAAATCAGCAGGAACTGCTCAGAAGTAAAGCCTACTGCACAGAGGGACTCGCGCCTGGCACTGTAAATGGGACTAGGAATCCATGGCTGAAGAGGTCATAGGTCCTAGGAGAGAAGCTATGCTACTGTCTGGCCCATCTGCCCTCTAAACGTCTAGCTTTACACAAATAGATCAGGGCATCAAAAACTCATCAAAAACTCATCACTCTCAGTGGACAGCAGTGAAGAGAGCCATGGATGTTCAAAGTACAGGGAATAAGTGATTGTCTATATCACACCATCTTTTCCAGGGCTTGGGGCACGTCACAGAAGAGAGTAGCAAGATGACATAAGACAGAGATGGGGACACTACTGTGAAAACGTCTCACCATTGCTAACAGCCTGCTGGAGGAGAGAGAAGCGATTTTCTTAGGAGTGTAGCCCATAGTAGGCAGTGAGTGGCCCTATACCCATGCATGTGTCCCACACTAATAGGTCTCAGGGCTCATGAAAAAAATAGATGACTTGGAGTTGAGAGGAACATGCTGGAGAGGAAGGTCTAGAAAGAGATGGAAGGGTATATGTGTATGTCATTCTCAAAGAATAAAAAATATGCATTTTAAAAACCCCTTTGCATCTTCTCTGCAGCATGGCTTCCATCAGCACCATGCTTGAGAACAGCACATTCCTCTGCTTCTTTGCCTTTTTTCACACTGTAGAAACAACCAATTATCAGCCTGTAGCTTCAGAGATAGGGTAGTGGTTAGTTACATAAGGCAGGAAATTCAATTCAATTCTGGGGGCTAGAAAGATAGGTCACTGGTTAAGCACTGGCTGCTCTCCCAGAGGCTAAGTGGTCCACTCTCAGCATCCCTGTGGTGACTTACAACTGCTTGTAACTCCAGCTCCAGGCTTTATACTCTTTTCTAGACTCTATGACACATGGGGTGCATTCACCCCACACACATGCAAACACTTACACACACAAAAATAAACCTTTTTATTTGGGGCTCTTTATTTTGGAGATAGAGTTTCATGTAGCCTAGAACTCATTATGTGGCCAAGGATGACCTTGAAATCCTGACCCTCCTGTCTCCACACAAGTGATGATTGGAGGTTTATACTATGACTGGCAGAAGAATTAAATACTAACATGAACTACAAAGTAATCCAGAAAGAGTAGTCCAGGCTAGCTTCAAACTCAGAGCCATCCTCCTGCCTCAGCTGAGTAGTACTGAGATCACAGGTGTGAGACACCACCTTGAAACTGTGAAAAGACTTTTCCTAAGGTGTAAACACATTCAGATAATCAGTCAGATGAATCTAAACAATCACCAATGGTCATTAAGTGTTGAGGTGACATTCCCCATCTCTGAAGAACTAAACACTGGAAGCAGCCCAGTCTGGCCTTAAATTAACTATGTGGGCAAGGATGGCCTTGAACTCTTGATCACCTGTCTCTACCTCCTGAGTGCTCTGATTACAGGTCTGAGCCATCGTGCCTGACTCACTTCATTTTTGAGACAGGGTTTCACTGTGAAAGCCTGGGCTGGCCTTGAACCAAATAGATACCACAGGCCCTGCTGCCACACCCAGTTCATCTCGGCATGGGTCTGGGTCTCAAGTGGAAAGACTCTTTTTCCCTTTCTTTGTTGTGCTGAGATGGCAGGCGTGGGCACTGCTCTGGCCTTGATGTCACTCACTCTCTGCATAGTCATCAGCTCTGATTTGTAAAGAGACTTTGTCTTTGCCTACCCACATCGTGGCATTCACTGCCCTGCATAGCTTTCCACCTCCAAAGTGGAGCTTGGGTCCTTGAAGCCCTGAGGTTGACCAGCTCTGGGGAGCTGCTGGTGGCCCAATCTTTGTGTCAAGTTCTTTTCCAGCTCTGCTGCCACCCGGGGGGCTGCAGCCTGGATGGCGTCCTGGATGCTGTGTAGGTTCCACTGGGATCTCAGGAGGGCATCATCCAGGCTGAAGAAGCCATCCCGGGTACGCCGCACCTGCACACAGACTGCAGTGGTCTTTAGCTCCAAGCCGATCTCATGCACCAGCTTCCTAAGCTGCTGCTGTGACTCATGCATACACTGCACCTCTGTGGGACAGACATAAGCAGACATGACTGCCAGGAACAGATCCAGGGACCAAGCTTACCCACATCCCTTGGACTCCTCTCCGCAAAGAACATCCTTCCCAAGATGCTTTTTAGCTTTGCTGGAGGGCCTGGAGCAGGTTGGTCCCTCATGCACGGGGAATGGGGCACAAAGGCAGCACTTTCCTGTAGGGTTACCACCGGGGGCTTTGGGTAGTGCCCAGGGAAGAAGCCAACACAGAAGAGGATGGACAGAGCAGGGCAAGGCTCAGAAAGTGACAGTCATACCTGAGAGGCCACTAACCACACGGACAGCTCTGGAAATGAGCTGCTAGATCCAGCCTCTGTTTCATGTTTTTTTGGGGGGGGGAGGGTAAGAGGAAGGGAGTGGTCAACACATGGTTTCCCTGTGTAGCTCTGGAATTGTGTAGACCGGGATGTCCTCGACTTCACAGAGATCTGCCTGCCTCTGCCTCTCTAGCACTGGGATTAGAAACGTGTGCCACCACCACCTAGCCTAGCTTCTGCTTCTTAATTAAGGGTTGGCTCCACAGGCTTGGAAAGAGGCAGAGGGCAGCCTCTGTACTGTTACTCTGATTAGGTTGAACTTGGACCTGGTGGATAGAAGTCACCATGGCTAGCTTATCAGGTTGTGTATGCTGGTTTGGGCACACCACACATATGACTCCTAACTCAAGCTCCATGACATCACTCCAGCTTCCTGCATGACTTACCTAAGAGGAACTCAGGAGGAGCAAAGTGCAGGCAACGGATGCCAGAGATGAGCATCGGGGACTTGTTCATGGGCCGGATCAGTCCTTGCACGGCCATCTCATAGGCCTCCTGGGACTTCAGGTCCAGGTTGGAGTACCTGTCCCACCATAGAAGGGTTCTTCACTGTTCTCCAAGTTCCTTAACCATCATCCCCCAGTCTTTTACCCACTTTTAGAACAGCCTCCCTCTTGGCCACCAAAGGCTTCACCTGTCACAGGCTGAGCAATCCTGACCCCTCCCTGTGCACTGTGCCCACCCCAGCCACCTTACCTGAGGTGTGCAATCCCAAGGGGCTGCAATGCCACCCCCATTCCAGGGCTCTCCCCACAAATACCCCAGATCCAGGCCCCCCCCCCCCGAGTGTCCTCCTGATCCCTCACCCTCTAGCTGCTCACTCTCCTCTACTGATGCTATTCCTCTCTTTAGGCCTAGTTCAGTGGGCACAGGACACTGTCCTCACAGCCTGCCTGGCGTTCCTCACAGGGTCCCCCGTGAGACCACAGTGCTGCTTCAGAACTGTCTGCAGTCCCCAGTGCTCAAGTCAACCTTATCCTGCATCCCTATGGTCCTGCCCCAGCCCTTCCCGCCCAAGCCCTGACTCCTGGCTTCTAAGTACATTGGCCATTTCAGTCCTGGTACTCCTGCTATAGGTGCATGTCACAGGGCCTGGCTCTTGCTTGTCTGAACATCTTTCCTGAGCCATTTTTGATAATCTCAGCAGGCTCTGCCTTTGCTGTCTTCCTGTCCCCACCTGGAACACTGTGCTCAGGTAGAGGTCTGTAAGATAGGGGCTTCTCCTGCCCCCTCTACAGGTAGCTCGTTAGAGTAGCCTGAAAGCCACAGGGCTAAGGCCTGGGAGAGTCAGGAGTCCTAAGCAGCCTGGGGGAGGGTTCTCAGCCAAGCTCTCAGCAATTAGATTCCCACCCAGTTCTGTGCCTCAGTGATATAGACCCCAGGTTCCTCCCCTTTAGAGAACCTGCACTTAGCAGTGCAAGGGAGCTCTAAGGTCTACTCACATCACCAGTGCCTTTTGGTGGGAACCTTGGATTACAGCCAGGATGCGGTCTAGCAGTCCTCTGGTGACATGGTCTGGAAGAGACACAGGATAGAGGAATGTCAACCTAAGGATGGCCACAGAGAACAGACTGAGCAAGTGCCTTTTATCTCAAACAGCCCATTTAGAAAATGACCAGAGCATCCACTGGGGATGGTGGGGGAACGGTATAGGTTAAGTTGGTCATAGTCCTTTAGAAAGGACTTAATAATATTGGGCAACTGGTGTATCCTAACACCTGAGAGTCTAAGGCAGGAGGATAATGACTTGGGAGGCCAGCCTGGGCTACATAGTAAGATATTGTAACAATAAAAATAATTAACCAAAAAGGCTGAACACGATGATGTGTCTTTAATCTCAGTACTCCGGAAACAGAGGCTGGCAGATGGCTCTGTGATTTTGAGGTCAGACTGCTCTGCATAACAAGTTCTGTGCAACCAGGGTTACATTAATGAGACTCTTTCTCAATAACCAAACACATAAGAAGTTGCCAGTTGTGGTGGGAATACAGGTAGATCTCTGAATTAGAGGCCAGCCTGGTCTACACAGTGAGTTTTAACAAGAACTACTAAGTTAAGACTCCATCTCAAAAGATAAAATGTCTCAGCCAGGTGTGGTGGCTCACATCTTCTTTAGTCCCAGCTCTTAGGAGACCGAGGCAGGTGGATCTCTTAAGTTTGAGGCCAGCATGGTTTACAGAGCAAGTTCCAGGACATCCAGATCTACACAGAGAAACCCTGTATTGAAAACCGAAAAAAGACAACAACAAACCCCCAAAAGATAAAGAGGAAAAAGGCAAGTGGGTGACGGCTCTATAGACGGTTCAATGGTTGAAAAAGGCAAGTGGGTGACGGCTCTATAGACGGTTCAATGGTTGAAAAAGGCAAGTGGATGACGGCTCTATAGACGGTTCAATGGTTGAAAACACTGGCTGCTCTTACGAGGACCTGATTCTGCCCCCAGCACCCACATGATGGCTCACAACCATCTGTAACTCCAGTTCCAGGGAATTCGATGCTTCTGACTGAGACGGTTTCCTGCATACATGTGGTGTACACACATATATTCAGAAACACACACATACATGGAAAATCATTTTTAAGTTGATAAAAACTGTATTCTGTGTTCAGCAAAATTCAGTGCGTGTCATTTCCTCTGGAAATGAAGGTCAAACACATGATGTGAATTGCCTAGTCTGAGGCTGTCCATGCTATTTAGCACAGGAGGCACCACCTGGCCAAATGCAGAAACAGGCAGCCTGAGGGAGAAGCAGCTCTGCCCCTAGGAGCCACTGGGGGACTTAACACCCAAGCTTCCTTTGGTGTTAAACTTTCACCCAGTGCTTCCTCTTCCAGGAAGCCCTCTCCCCCAGTTCTTCTAGCTTCTTCCTCTTGGTCACTTTGCACCTGAGCACCTGGATCTTTCCCAACACCTAATGTACTGGAACTTTCCTCTACTTTTTAATCATACGACAGATATATGAAGAGTTAGGGATTTTGCTTAATGGTAGAGCAAGCACAAAGCCCTGAGCTCGGTCCCCAGCACATACTAAGAAAAAAAAAAAAAAAAAAGACACATAAATCTCCTTTTAAAAGTTACTACTGGAGCTGAAGAAATGGCTCAGTGATTGAGAGGACCCAGGTTCAAGTCCTGGCGCACACATGGCAGCTCACACCTGCCTGGAACTCCAGGTCTAGGGCTTCTGCTCCCTCATGCAGACAGAACACCAATCAGCACAAAATAAAAATACATTTTATATGAAAAGTTATTATTATTAGCCAGGTGGTGGTGGCCCAAGCCTTGAATCCCAACACTCAGGAGGGAAGAGGCAGGTAGATCTCTGAGTTGGAGGCCAGTCTGGTCTATAGAGCAAGTTCCAGGACAGCCAGAGCTACAAAGAGAAATCATCTTAAAAAACTTAAAAAAAAAAAAAAAAAGTTGTTATTATTAGTATTTTAGCTTTTTTGAGACAAGGTTTCACTCTGCAATTCAGGCTGTTCTGTAGACCAGGGTGGCTTCAAACTCACAGAGATCCTCCTGCCTCTACCTTATGGGTGCTGGGATTAAAGTGAGCACCATACCTGACTTTCTTTAAAATTTTTAGGTTAGGTGGGGCATGATATCGGTACATATAATAGTAGTACTCCAGAGACAAGGGCAGAGGCAGGTGGAGCTCTGTGAATTCAAAATCAGTCACAGTCATGACCACAGTTTCAATAAACTTGGAGCTGGTAGGATGGGTCAGTGGGTGGGAGGGAGAGCTTACTTCACAATACTGGCAGTCTAGTAAAGAGGCTCTGAAGCTCATCAGTCTCTGGTCCCTATTTTGTTCCCTTGTAACTAGAAGCTGTCACCTCCCCCTGCTGAGTTTGATACCTAGAATCCATGGTAGGAGAGAAACAATTCCAGAAAGCTGTCCTTTAGTCTCCATATGAGTACCATGGCACCTTTGCCTCATTCTCTTAAACACATCCACATAAATAAACTAAAAAGAGTTAGGTTAGCATGCCAGGCATGATGGATTGTATCTGAAATTCCAGCACTGAGAGGCTGACATAGGAAGACTGCCATGTGGGGCCAGCCTGGGCTACACGTCTCAAAAAAACACAGATGAGCCTCTCTCTTTATTCCAGATCCTGGCTTCCTCCCACCCTGTTGCAGAATATTTGTTCACATTGTAAAGATGTGTCTCTGCCTAAGGTGTCTGCTGATTGGTTTAATAAAGATCTGAACGGTCAATAGCTAGGTGGGAGACAACAGGTGGGATTTCCGGGGAGAAAGAGGAAGAGGAGGAATCTAGGTACAAAGTATGGCCAGAGACTCTGAAGAAGTCAGAGATATGGTACAGAATAGAGGTAACCAAGCCACATGGCAGAATGTGCACTAATAGGTTAATTTAAGTGGCAAGAGCTAAGGCCAAGCTTTCAGAATTAATATTAAGTTTCTTGTCATTGTTGGGGAGTTAGTTGGTGGTCCCACAATAGAAAGTCCAACTATATTGGTAAAGCTTGACACCACCCAGGAGCACCAGCTTGTTCGCTATTTCTAGGTGTTTGGGACACTGACACACACCGAATGCACACATACAGCTTTACTGTACCACTGATCCTCAACCTGCTACCAAAGAGGGGTATCTGAAGCCAAGTTCATTACTATTGGGCCCCATCTGATCCACCGTGTGTCCTCCAGGGCCTGGGTGATTGCTGGTGCTCAGAACTATCAGTTGTCAAATGAACACAAGACGCCCAAGGGCATGTCTTGGAATATAGGGCTGGTGAGAAACCACCTGTCCTCCATCCACACACCCACACTTACTAAGCCTCAACAGAACCTTGGCCCTGTGCAATTCGTGTGGCTACATGATGACCCTCACAGTCCCTCTCTCATGAAGACAGTGAAAACACAGATAATAGTCATTAGTTGGTTTCCATTCTGAGAGCATCCAGCACAAGACTGAGATGGGAAGTGTCCCTAGGGGAGTGAGCACTGGAATCAGGCTAGGAAGCAGGTCCAGGGCATTCTGGGAGACAGACAATAAGCACAAAGCTGCAGCCTGAGCTAAGTGTGTCAGAACCAGACAGACGCCAGTGTGATCTGGAAAGGTCAGAAATCAAGGAGACAGGGGAAAAAGGGAGGCTGAGGCAGCCACCTCTCCTTGCCCACCTCTGGCTCTCACCGTATGTTGTCTTCTCTATCAGCCGCCCATCTTCACAGAAATTGTCTGTAGCTTTGCCTAGGAGGCCACGCACTGTGTAATCCTGTGGAGACAGGGGAAGGGAAGTTCCCATTCCAAGCTCTGGGGCTAAGGAGGTGCCAGGCTGATGCTGGGTGGGGCCTCATGGAGCTCCATACATAGCACGCCTGCTGCCCTCCTGCCCTGGGGAGGATGTGGGCTCTGCTCTGGAGCCTGGGAGAGCCCTCTGTGCTCTGTTTCCGGTGACCTGACATGGCGCCAGCATTAGTCTCCACCCACCTGCAGTCACCCAGCCAAACTAAGGAGAGCATCACCCCACAGAAGTCCTGTCAGCCTCTGCATGGGCTAAGTTCCAGTGCCCACATTAAAGCCAGTGCTCCTGCTCACAAAACTCCCCTTCCTCCAACTCTATAGACAACTGCCTCTTCCTGGGGTGATAACAGTGAGGACAGAGATGGCAATGACAGGGACATTGCCTCAGCTTGTACTCTGTGCCAGGGGCTGAGCTAAGGCTTCACATGCAGTCAAAGTCACTGTCTCAGAGAATGTGCCCTTCATTCCCATCACAGACTTGATGAAACTGAGGCACACATGCTCCACTAAGGACCTGTGGCTAGCAGAGTTTTTGTTGCTTTGTTCGTTTTGTTTTTTACTTTCTCTGTGCTGTTCAGCACTGAAGACATAGACCTAAAATGTCCCCTCAGCAGACTTCACAGTACCAAAGTCCATGACACCACCAGACCCTAGGGGAAGCCCAAGGATGGGGTGGTGGCATCCACATCTCAGCCCTGCAGTGAGAACAGAACAGCGCTGGGCTCTGACTGCGGTGTGGGACAAATCCAAGCTCAAATTTCAGCTCCTAAGGCTTTAAGGCATTTGTGACCCTGGCTAAGCACCTTCATCCTCAATCTACTCAATTGGAAAATGGGGGAGCAGGTAAGAGGGGTGGGGCTTCCATGACGGGATCCATACACAGCTCATGGCTGTAGTAGAGAGCAGTGCGGGTGGGTAAGGCTGTATCACACTAGTCATCCCTAGTACAGCGTGACAGAAAATGTTGCTGGTAGCCTGGGTCTTCCCTGTTGGTGACCCCTTGGAAAGAACCAAGGAATAAACAAGCTGTCCCCCTATTTTAGGACCACCATACCTTGGTGAGGTGAGCATCATACATGTCGGTAAGGAGTCTGCATCCATGTCCCACGGCGAGCACTGAAAGGTAGTCAGACCCCTCTTACACCTAGAGTCCCCTTCCCTGGGAACTATCCTTGCCGATCCTGCCACCAAAACACCCCCCTCCCCTTTCTCTTGCTGCTGCAGCCAGAGGGGAGTTAGAGGCCTCTCTGAGCAGATGTCAACACTGATACTCAGGGCTTGGGCAAGGATGAAAATCTGGCTCATGGTAGGAAATGGGCCTGAGCACCGGAGGAAGCTCCCCAAGGGCTCTGAAACACCCCAAAGCAAGAGACCACTGTGCCAGCTCCACCAAACTGCAATCACATTTGGGATGGGAGGGGTGGCACACAGCAGTAATCTTGGCACTTGGGATGGCAAGGTTCCAGGCCAGCCTTGTAAGTAGTTAGACATTGACTCAAGTAAATACATAAATACATGCACATCTTAAAAATAAAATAAATCAAATCAATGTGACAAATGCCTACAATCCCAGTGCTCAGAAAGAGAATCAAAAGTTCAAGGTCATTCACAGCAAGCTGGAAGCTAGCCTGAGCTCACTGAGACCCTGTCTCAGAAGCAAAAGTGGGTTTTCTGAGTCTGACCTTTAACCTCTTCGGCCCTCAAACTCTGAATCAGTAAAACAGATAAAGATGCTGAGGCCTGTGTCTACCACATAGAGTAGGAGAGGCAACACAGAAAGCTAATAGACAAATGAAAGGCCGAGAACAGCGGCCTCTGGGGCCACTCCTGTCTATACCCTGATATGTTTATCCTTCTGTCTAGAGAAATAAATGGCTCTCCATTCCCTGTTAGGAAGGAGAACAAGGAGGGAGGTGAGATCAGGTTACCTCAGGAAGAAAGATGAGGGAACCAAGACTGTGGAGGCTAGACAACAAGGCTACCACACGACCCCAAGGCCACAGACAGACAGAGCCACATGCCTAGGCTGCACCCTCACTTGATGGTGGGTCCTCTATTTCCAGTCTCCCCCTCTTCACTCATAATATCACATAGTATCTATCACAGCTTTGGTTAAATAAATGTTCCCAAAAGATATTTATTTGGATGTCTTGAACTACACGTCATTCAGGAATCCCTTGACAGAGGTTGAACCTCCCTTGCACAAATCATCCTCCCATATGGATGTGACATACGGGATGACAGGAGATGGCAGCAGTAAGAAAGGTCAGAAAAGGCATGGGCTGGGCTCCTGACCCTTCCCCAAGCTCACAGACCCACACCCCCAGGCCGAGCCCATCTCTCACCAAGAACACCAGAAGCCTGGGCATCCAAGCGATGTCCGACACCAATCTTCAGGCTGGTGAATGCTGGGCCACGAACTGGAAAGAAAAATTCAGTTCATTTTCTCAACTAATGATTCCTGGGGATGGCTTTGATATGAGGCTCAAATTATGATAGGCTAGATTCTCATCCTCCCCGTTTATGGACCCAAAAGTCTTCTTGCTCTACGTTATCACTATTTTCCTCATGAAAGGCTCCAAGACCAGACATTACACTAGGGCTCAAGACTGTGGGGTTCCCTGCATAGCATCTGCTGATAGAATACCTGGCCATTCTCCCACTGTGACTGTGGGTTCCCTAAGGTGACCTAAGGCTCTCTGTCTGCAGTACCACCCTACAGCCCCAGACTGAGTAAACAACTTAAATACTGAATACAGCTTAATGTGTCCCAGCACTTGGAGGCAGATGCGAAATATCAGGATCCAGACACCAAGGTCATACTCAACTACATAGTGAGTCCCAGAACAAGTTGGACCATAGGAGGCTCTGTGTCAAAGCACAAAAGCAAGAGCTGGTGAGGTGCCTCAGTGGTAAACATAGGCTACCAAGGCGAATCATCTCACTTTGATCTTGGCTCCACACAGCAGACTAAAAGAAGTGAATCTCAAAAGGTGCCCTCTTATGTGCACACCCATGCCTTGGCATCCCGTGCATATGCACACATACATACAAACGATACTTAAAAAAAAAGAAGAAGAACCTACCTCACAGAGCTGTGGTAAGGACAAAGGTAGCACAGTGTGTACAGAGCAGATATTAGTTAATTAACAACAAAAGTCTACCTAAAGTTCTCAGTTCCCATATAGAGTCAGTGCACTGCAGGTGACACCATCAAGTCTAGCTTGCTCTGAGACTGGGTCTCACTGCCTTGCCTAGGTTTTGTGATAATGAGGTTTTTTGGCCTAGGGCGGCCAGAGGTCTAGACTCACAGACTTGTAGTCTTAGACTGTTTAGCTGCCCGCCGCTGTTTAGGCCTTTGGAAATGACTTAAACACTTATATTAGCTTTATGTTGTTTGGCCTATGGCTCAGGCACATTTTTAGTTAGCTTTTATCTTAATCCATTTTCATTAATCTGTCTGCCACATGATCCGTGCTCACCTGTGCTCCTTACATGATTTTTCTTTGGCATCTGGCTCGATCTGCCCTGACTCTGCCCTGACTCCGCCCTTCTCCTAACTATTCTGATTCCCCACCTACTTCTTCTACGGTGCCTGCCATGGTCAAAACAGTCCTTTATTTAAAGACTGGTGTGCACAACATACAGAAAGACATTCCCACATCATAGGTTGACAGGGAACTCCTGAGCTTAAGTGAGCCTTCTCCTTCAGTCTTCCTAGCAGACAGGACTCCGGGTATATACAACTGTGTTCAATAGTGATTTACACTTCACTCTTAACTGGAATATAAAAAGGCTCCCTCCCTCTTTCCAGACCATCTAGAGACTGCACTCCAATGGCAAGGCTGAGCAGTACTGAGGAAACCATATGGCCTAAAATGTTTAAAATCTTCCCCCTCTAAGGGAGACTGTCCATCCCTGGGCTAGAAATCCAACTCAGGCCAGGGATTTCCTCGGACAGTCACTGTCCTCCCTGACTCTGTCTTACCAAGTCTGTGGGTAGTGAGGGAGGGCACAGTGGTGGCTGTAAGAGTCAACTTCTTCTCCTCATTGCCTTCCACGGGGCCTAGCAAGAAGCGAACAACACCCTGTTCAGGAGCAGGTGGCTTTGCTGCATTGAGACCTAAACACAAAAGGACACATTGTCAGCACTGTCCTAACACCTGAGAGAAAGCCTAGGCCTGTGATAGTGTAGAAGATAGATCTGTATAATATAGAGAATAGAATGAGAGTCCTAAAGAAGCTGGGCACTGGGGCTGGACAGATGGCTCAGCAGTTAAGAGCACTGGCTTCTTTTCCAGGGGACTCGGTTCAATTCCCAGCACTCACATGGCAGCTCACAGCTCCAGTTCCAGGGAATCTGACATCTTCACACAAACATACATATATGCAGGCAAAACACCAACTCACATAAAATAAATATATTATTTTAAAAAAATTAAAAAAAAAAGAAACTGGGCATGATCGGCAGGGAAAAGAGGTGATGCATGCCTTCAGTCCCAGAACTCGGGAGACCAAGGCAGGCAGGTCTCTGTGAGTTCGCAGCTAGCCTAGTCTATAGAGCAAGTTCTTGGACACCCACAGCTACAGAGAAACCCTGTCTCAAAAAAAAAAAAAAAAAAAAAAAAAAAAAGGGAAGAAAGAAAGAAAGAAAGAAAGAAAGAAAAAAAAAAAAGCCAGGCAGTGGTGGTACACATCTTTAATCCCAGCACTCAGGAGACAGAGGTAGCTGGATCTCTGCATTCAAGGCCAGCCTGGTCTATAAGTTCCAGGGCAGCCAGGGTTACAGAGAGAAACCCTGTCTCGAGAAAAAACAAACAAAAAACACAAGAACCCTTAAGACTGAGCTGGGTAACCTTTCTCTTTCTCTTCTGTCCCAGGCACTTCAGGAGCTGCCAGTTACCATTCAGACAAGGCCAGGTCCACGAACCACATCACACACGCTCAATCTCAAAAATGCACAGAAATGGAATCAAGAAACCCAGGTCTCAAAGACACAAATCTCTGAAGGGAGCCAACTCCAAATTCTGAGGAACAGGCGATTTGCCAAGAAGCACAAGAAAGGCCTGAAGAAGATGCAGGCAAACTGTGTGAAGGCCCTGAGTGCCCTGCAGAGGTCACCAAGGCCCCCGTGAAGATGCCAAAGGTCCCCTGCAGCAAACTCAGACATCTTCCTTTCACTGCTCACTCCAAGCTCGGGAGGCAGATTAGAAGCTACATGGCCAAGGGTTGGAGGCTCTGCCAACCAAAGCTTAAGGTTTAAATCAAGGCCTAGAGGCCTCAGCTCCAACTCAGGCCCAGGCTTCAGCGCCAGTTCCATCCAGCTCAGGTGCCCAGGCCTGTGAAGACCCCATAGAAAAGGTTTCTGTCTGCCAATGGGAAGACAGAGGGACTGGTGTGAAACACCTACACACTATTTGCTGATAACAGGACCCTGCTGTTTTTACAAATAAACTTGAAGCAAGACCCGAAGAAAGAGAGGGAAGGGGGGAGGGGAGGGGAGGGGGGAGGGGAGGGAGAAGACAGATGGAGGGAGGGAGGGAGAAAGGAAGGGGTGGGAAGGGAAGGGAGGAAGGAAGGAAGAAGACTGGGCTGTAGGTGTGGAAATGTAGCTCTGTTGATGGCATGTTTGTACAACATGCAAGATGCCCTGAGTTCCATTCCCAGCACCCATAAACAGAAGAGGTGGTGCACTGAGGTATTCTAAACCCTTGGGAAGTGAAGACAGGATAATGAAAAGTTCAAGGTTATCCCCAGCTTACATAGCAAATTTGAGGCTACGTGTGAGTTGTTTAAAAAGCAAAAGAAAGCAAAAGAAAAAAATTGGAGTTTGAAGCTCGGTACGGTGGTGCACGCCTGTGATCCCAGCACTTGGCGGTGGAGACAGAAGAGTCAGAATTCTTAAGTCCTTACTGATTTAACGGTCAGATGAATTAATTACTCGAGACCGGTCTCAAAAAGCCAAGAAACAATGTTTCAAATTGTAACCCTATAATAGTATCCGTGCGAAAATTAACAGTATGGAATGCGTCTCTCTAACAGGAAATGGCGGAGAGCGAGGAATAACGACCAGGAAAGGATTATAACCAGGCGGGTGTGTCACGTGACTTTATTTGGCAGGGAGAAACCGAATCAAATGAAATTTCGGATGTACTGATGCCGAGCCATGGGTCTGCGTCAAAGCACTCACCTTTAAGCAGTTGCAGCTCCACGGTCTCCCGCACGTGCAGCCATTTCAAACCGGGAGGTTTATAAACCGCAAAGAGGCCCTGCAGTCGAGCCAGGCCCTTAGAGCCCATGGCTGGAATTCAGCAGTACATCTTTTAGAAGCTGGGGAGGCAAACGGAAGTGCCCTGTGGTCCTGTCCCTAATGCGGCCTCTACTGTAGGTCTCTGCAGTGGTTCCTTAGCCGGAAGAGGTTCTCATCTTATTGTCTTCCGGGGGGAAACATGCGGTGGAGAAGGAAATACAGCCAAATGTTGAACGGCATAGGTCTCTGTTATGTCCCCCTTTAGGAAATTTTTGTTTCTTATATATCCCAGGCTACTCTTGAACTTGCTATGTTTTCGAAAATTTCTGATTTTCCTGTCTCTACTTTCCAAATGCTGGGGTGTAACTCAGGGCTTTATTTTTGAGGCAGAATCTTAAGTGTCCTAGGCTGGCTTCGAACTTACTAAATAGTCAAGAAAGGTCCAGTTTTCAAGTGCTGGGTTGACAGGCATGCACTATCAATAACGCCTGGCTCATAGCAGAAGTCTTACGTCAGTGGCAGACAGGTTTGTGGCTTTCTTTCTCATTGCCCCTTCGATATTACATTTCCGATCAAAATGCCACAGTGAGTGCAGTCCCGGTGGATCTTTTGACTTCTCCGGCTTCCGTCGTGCCAGCGGAGCCCCGCCCACCCACCGCGGACATCCGCTGCCATGGTGACCCTGCTGCTTCGCTCCCTGCGTCCCCGCCGCAATCTCCCCCGCGGTCTGTGGTCAGCTGTAGGTGAGCATCTCTGACCTGGCGTCCGCTACCACTGCAAGAACCGGGTTCCTCTCACCCGTACCCCTTTCCTGTCCCGCAGATGTACCCCTCAGGGCCGAGAGCCATGCCACCCGCCTGCTGTACCCGGACCATATCCCCACCACCACGCTGCAAAAGATGCTGCTGGCCGCAGGCTCAGCGGGAATGGCGCTCTACAACCCCTATCGCCACGGTAAAGCCATTCGCTCCCCGCCCTTGAAATTCCGGGTCTCTGTCATGACCTCTGTCAAAGCCTTGGTTTCCTATTTAACCGGAGAGTCAGGCAGTCGCGGGCACCCAAATCTGCCTGCGTCTATCTCATGTCCCCAGGAACGTTTATGATAATTAGATGCCTGTTCTAGTCACTGTAACGAATCTGCTGAGCAAAGGGCGGAGAGTAGAAAGAAGCGTGGAGTCTACAGGTCTGCTTTTTTGTAATTCTGGGGAGAGCCTGTCACCCAAGCATTCTCTGGACTGAATGTCTTGCAGGTACACATTGCATTATAACATTCTCACTAGGTAAACTTGGTAAGGTTAAGAACCATGGTCTTCAGCATTTTCTTTGCTGAATCAGTTCAAGACCAGCTCAAGAGTTCTATAGTCAGTCTTTGTCAAAGAAAGAAAAATATGGGAGGAGGAGAAGGAAGAGGACATGTGAAGTTGTTTATATTGAATCACATATCTAGTGACTGTACCTGAACTCAAATCTAGCACCTTTTTCTAAAATTGTTTTGTTGAAATGAAGTCTTCTGTAGACGAGGCTGGCCTCTTAACTCACTACTTAACTTAGGATGACTTTGAATTCCTGATTGTCCTGCCTTCCCACTCCATGAATGCTGGTATTACAGGTATGTGTCATCATGCCCAGTTTATGTGATGCTGGGACTCACACTCAGAGCTTTGTATATGCTAAGCTAGGACTCAGTCAACTTCGTTACATCGGTCCTTCATTACTGTTTAATCTCAAACTTGGCTTGTATTAATCAGTGGAAGCATGATATTCTGTTTTGATAATGGGATAGGAAAGTGACTCACACTCTGTTGATCAAAGCCACCACATTCTAGTAGATTAGTAACGTTAAGAAAAACAACTGGTTGTCATGGTGACACATAGCTGTAATCTAGCACTCAGGAAGCAAAGGCAAGAAGATCTCTGAGTGTTTGAGGCTAGCCTAATCTACATACTGAGATCCAGGACAGCCTGTACTACAAAGAGAGACTGTCTCAAAAAACGAAAACATCTCATCCTCCATCCGTGCTCATTTCTGTCCTTTTAGACATGGTTGCAGTTTTAGGGGAGACCACAGGATGCCACACCCTGAAATTCCTCAGGGACAAGATGAAGAAAGATCCAGAGGGTGCCCAGATCCTACAGTAGGTCCCAATTTTGCCTTGACATTTGGGAGGGGTCCCGATCTTTCTAGAGTGACCCTGTCAGTCCTCTTCGTTAAGGAACCCTTCAGATGACCATGGGTAAAAAAGGCGCTGCTCAATACCAGGAGTGCACATAGGTGTATGTAGGCTGGATTCCCTAGGTGGTACAGTTGTGATGTCATAGCCCAGTGTCAGCCTCAGGACTCTACTTGCATTAAGCTCTGTGTGTTAGCTGTACCGTTCCACATGTGCTCTCGCTATCCCCTCCCCGTTGTGAGTACCCTTATCACATCTGTTACCCTTCTCCTCTGACTAGATCATGACTTTGAAGGTGCCACAGCCCTGGTATGTGTTGGGGAGAGGGGTCCCCTATACTACAGTGCTCCATTAGGGCTTGTGGCTACATGGATGTCCTGTGGTCCTTTGCCCACCCCACCTTCCTCTATGTGGCCCTTTCACGAGCCTTGGCTGACACAGTCCCATTCTTGCCTCCTTCCTTCTCTCTTTCAGAGAGCGCCCCCGGATCTCACTGTCCACCCTTGACCTAGGCAAGCTCCGGAGCCTGCCTGAAGGCTCTCTGGGCCGGGAGTATCTTCGCTTCCTGGATATGAATGTGAGTTGCCAGCCTCTGTGCATCTAGAAGTTACCAGCAAGGGCAGAGGAGTGGCATAGGGATGATAGCCTAGGGCGGGAGGACCCCGAGCTGCCAACTCAAGCAGGGATGCTTTTCAGTCATTTTTCTATGGGATGGGCAAATGGGCTGGGAACATCATTCCAAATACTGGCACCAGCTGGAGGTTATTAACCTTCTGTTGTATGCCAGCTGCCAGGCTGTTACATGATGTGGCTGGATCCTCCCAGTGACCCTGTCAAGTATGTTCTGTTGTCATCCTCTTGCAAGAGATGAGGACACAGTCACAGAGCAGTGAGACAACTGTAACTTCATAGCTAGTATGACCCAGGGTCACGTCTTTCAACCACACAGTACTCTCTGAACCAGTGCAGTGTGTTCCCTGTTCCCGTTACTCTAGAGTGGGGCCAGTGGTACTCTCTGGTGTCGGGCAAGGCAGATGGTGGGAGGAAAGGGAGTTCCCAGTTATTGAAGGGCTCACTACTCAGTATCCATCATCCCATGTGCTGGGATGTAGCAAACCAGACCCCTGTCTCCGTGGAGAGCTTGTGCTCTTAGAGAGGCAGCTAATAAACTACTTTTAAGAAATTGAGATGAAAATGCAGTTTTCAGTGGTCTAGGATGTAGTTCAGTTGGTAGAGTTCATGCACAAAGCCTTGGGTTCAGTACCCAGCACTGATGAACTTGCTGTAGAGGAGAAGAAAGGATCCAGAGTTCAGGGCCAGTCTCACCAACATAGTGAGTTTTGGGCCAGCCTGGGATATCTGAGACCCTGCCCCCTCCCCTTGTTTGAGGTAGAGTATTTTTTGAGTACTCAGAATGCACTAGACAGTGTTCTCAACCACAGGACATAATGGACAAAAAGAGCCAAGCGCCTGCTGCCGAGGAGCCTACTGCCTTGCAGAGGGGCACTCTGAAGGGAAGGAACAACGTGATGGGGCAGCTGTGGTAGAGTGGTCAGGGGAGACTTGGGAGATGAGACATTGTCAGCTATGTGGCATGAGCGGATGAGTCAGTGATTGAGGACTGTTGAGAAGATGATGCTGAGGCTGGATGGCAGTTCTGCTGGCGCTGTGCGTGCTGCTTAAGCATGGGGACCTGAGTTTGGATCCTCAGCACCCATGTGCAAAACCAGAGCTGGCAGTTCATACCTGTAACCCCAGAACTTTGGAGGCAGGGATAACTGATCCCAGAGCTCGCTGTCCAGCCAGCTGACCTGAATCATTGAGCTCCAGGTTCAGTTAGAGATCTGTCTCACAAACTAAGGTGGGGAGTGCCGAAGACACTCAACATCTGGTCACACACACGTGCCATACATGTGCATATGAACATATATTCTACACGCATAAAAAACAAAATCAGGTTCAATGCTATGGTGCACACCTATAAGCCTAGTACTCGGGAGGGTGAAGCAGGGGGTTGCCACTGAGTTCAATATCAACCTTGGCTACATAGAGAGTTACTAGCCCTGCCATACTTACATGGCAAGACCCTCTCTTTAAGAGGCAGATGGGCTGGAGAGATTGCTCAGTGGTTAAGAATGCTTATCGCTCTTTTAGAGGACCAGGGTTCAGTCTCCAGTACTCACATGGCAGCTCACAACTGTGGTGGTGTATTTAATAAAAATAGCCTGAAATACCAGAGGACGGAACCAAGTGAAGGTCAGGGAGTGGGGATTCATGCCTCTAATCCCAGCACTTGCAAGGCCGAGATCCTCTGGATCTCTGTGAGTTCAAGGCCTAACAACCAGGCAGTGGTAGCACACACCTTTAATCCTTTTTCTAGGAATGTTGAACCAGGAAGTAAGGTAGGGGGGCAGAGGGAGAGAAGGGAGGAGTGCAGCTTCCCCTGCCACTTCCTTGGTGGGCTGAGGAGAGGTTTGGAGGATTCCCAGAGACAGGCCTGAGGAGCCGACAGGTGAGATGTGGCTGTGGTTTGTTTCTCTGTCTCTCTGATATTTCAGCATTTTCCCAATATCTGGCTCCAGGTTTTATTATCATACCAAATAGAATTTGTGCAATACACAACCTTCTGTGACGACTGTTCCAAGGTATTTAATACTCTCTTCTGGCCTCTGTAGGCACCAGGCACACAGTTGGTACATAGACATATACACATTAAAAAAAAAAAATCCATGTGTATATTAAAAGATGAAATTGACAAGGGTCTGAGAGTATAGCTTAGTAATAGAAAGCTAGCATTCATAAGTGCACAGATTAGCAAAACACTCAAGCCATGAATGGGAAAGAGGAGGCTGATAGTTATGCTGGGGCATGGGGAAAAAAAAACAAAACAAAACTGCATTTTGTGGTGAGAGCCATTAAGTCTCTGGAGCCAGGTGGTGGTGACACACACTTTTAATCCCAGCACTCAGGAAGCAGAGGCTGACAAATGTCTGTGAGTTCAAGGTCAGCCTGGTCCACAAATCCCAAGACAGCCAGAGCTGTTACACAGAGAAACCCTGTCTCTAAAAAGTAGTAAATTAGATAAATAAAGGCATTGCTCCAGACAGTGGCCTGTCTCTTGACCTCCCCTAGCACCTGTGCCTTGGCAGGGCAGCCACCTGCCCTAGTTTCACCAGGATGTAGTTTATTTCATCAGTGAGAACCTGCCCAAGTGCCATTGTAGAGGAGTGTCTGCATTCTCCACAGCCTTTAGTCCTGTGGCTGGAGAGGAGAGGAGGTCTACTGGGGCCGTCCTGGGTGACTTACTCAGTGTCTTCCCTACTGTGGTGACAATCTGGAGGTGTTCTAGGACAAAGTTTGAGCTCTACAGAGATTCAAGTGAAGGTTACAGTAGGGCCATGGGAGCTGAGGCTGACATGCTGAACATTTTGGTCATCCTTTGGCAAGTCAAAGGAGCAGAGGTAATGCCCTGCCTCTCTTCCCAGCTCCACAGCCTGGCACAAATCCTCCACAGAAAATCCTTCCTCTTCAGGGCCCTAATGTTGATAAGGAAGGCCAAGGCCTACTGACTCTAAAGGCCAACAGACTTTGTTCCAGGTTAACTCAGCCACCTCAGCTGTGTAATCTTGGCCCCCCTACTTTGCCCACCTTTCTTCTCACCTATTTCCGAAGTTATTAATAGTGTCTACCTCCTAGATTACTGACAGAATATGCAAGGAATGTCATATATAGTTGGCACATAGTAGGTCCTCAGTGAAAGTAGCTGTTACTGTAATTGCTTCAGTTTCACACAGCAATTAAAAAATGAGACCTTGAGACCTGGTAAGGCCACAGATTAACACCAAGCATAGCACTATACCAGAGTTGCCACAAAGGCCTCAGGTCTTTGAGCTCCTGGGTAAGCTGAGGGCATGCTTGGAGCAGGCTGGCCAGGCTGACCCCATGTGTGCAGGTACTGATGCAGAGCCAGGAACAGGGTCGAATAAGTGAGGATAACCCGCCTCTTTACTGTGCTCAGAGAAGTGCTTGGGAGCATACACAACTGTAATCTCAGCATCTGGGAGAAGATTAATCTGCTACTGTTGAAGATTATTTCCATAAGTTTAAGGTTAGCCAGAGCTACATAGCAAGAGATTTTCTATAACACAACAAAAAAGGAGTTAAGCATCTGGGTCCTGGCCCAGGCACCAGAGTCACAACAGTGAGTGAAATGCAAAGGCCTGTCCTCAGGTGTACAAACTGAACTTGGGCCACATGGAGAATTTAAAGCTTCTGAATGGCCCCTTGAATAAAAGCAAAAGGAAGCAGATAGAATTAGCTTAATAACAACATTTTGCCATTTACTTTTTTTGATCTTTGGAACAGGCTCATAGCCCAGGGTAGCTTCAGATTCTTTATATCCTGATCCTTTCGCCTCTACCTTGAAACTGCTGGGTTGGCAGCTACATGCCACTATGCTGGGTCTCATGCAGTACCAAGGATATGCTAGGTCCACACTCTACCAACCGCACTACTCCCCAGCTCCATGTTAATCATTAGGTTTATAGTTCAGCAACAGCGTATTTATTTTGTGTGCACAAATTTGTGTACATATATACATGCATGCATATATGTGGCTCCTAGGGATTGACATCAAGTGTCTTCCTCAACCTTATGTTTTGAGTCAGCTCAAACTTGGAGCTCTATCAATTTGACTAAACTGGCTGGCCTGCAAGTCCCAGGTCATCTCCTGGCTTCCTGCTCTGCCTTCCATGTGCTGGAATTACAGGCATGTGTGCTACAACTACCCTTTTATTTATGTATTTATTCATTCATTGTATGGCTGCAGTTGGGGGGGGGTGGAATGCATGTACAACAATTACTTCATTGACCAAGTCATCTCCCCAACTCCTTGTCTGTTCATTTTTTATGCAACTAATCCTGTCTTACAAAACCTAAGTCCATCCCACTCTGTCTTTCTGCACTAAGGCTGCAGATTCCAACAGACTGTGCTGGGGAAATCTTCCCCTGTTGGCAGGATTCTCAGATAGGGCATGAGTTTGGTGGGAATGACTGAGAATCAACTAGCTGAAGGCCAGATGGGCCCTGGGGGCTGATGGGAAGGAAGCCAAGTAAGGGTCCTGTTTGCCAGAGGGTCTCCCCAGATACACGAGCACCTACCCGTTTTGTGGACGATGAGGAACTAGCCTATGTGATCCAGAGATACCGAGAGGTACACGACATGCTCCATACTCTGCTGGGGATGCCCACCAATATGCTGGGTGAGTTGTTGACAGAATAGCCAACTGAGTGGGCAGTGGCAGAGCAGGCAGGGTCCCTGCTCATACTTCTTTACCAGCTAGTTCAGTTCATGCCTTATCTTCTGCATTATATGTGCATCCTGATAGCATCCCTGCCTTACATCCATCCTCATGCCTTCATACCTCCCCACCTTGTCTCTAGACACCAAGGATCCCTGTTTCTGAAACCCATAGCAACTCCTTGTGGTCTATACATTGTCGGCCTGGCTTTTGAGATCCTCTCTCTGCATGCTGCCTCCAAGATTCTCTTCTTGGACTTTCCCTCACTCCAAGCCAAATGCCCCACAGCTCACATTGGATGGAACTAGATACCAGCAAACAAACCCTAGACATGTAAAAAGGAGAACATGCCTCCCTGGGGGCCTTTCCAACATCACTCCCCTCCCCCACACCCTCTCACCTCTTACCCACCCTTTACCTCTAGGAGAGATTGTGGTAAAGTGGTTTGAGGCTGTGCAGACAGGCCTGCCCATGTGCATCCTGGGAGCACTCTTTGGACCCATCCGACTCCGTGCTCAGTAAGTTTTCTGGGGATGGGAGGAGGCCTCAGAAGGTCTGGGGCTCTAGAAGTGGGGAAGGGCGTGCTGGTGCCTGGTGACTCTCCAGGAAACAAAGATGAGAAGAATGAGGCAGGAAAGGAAACTGAGGCATTAGCAAACCTAAACCCCAGGGACTCTTGGGCCAGGCCTCAAGGGCTGGATCAGAATGAACAGTGTCAACATGAAAGTGCAGTTTCTGGACTTGGATCTGAGCCCCGTTGCTTTGGGGCCTTTCCTTAGGTCTGAGGGAGGGTTGACTGAGTCTGCTGTACCCTTTGGGACCTAATGTCCTTTCTTCCTGTCCCACAGGAACCTGCAAGTGCTGTTCTCTGAGCTGATCCCTTGGGCAATTCAGAATGGGCGCAGGGCCCCATGTGTCCTCAACCTGTACTATGAGCGGCGTTGGGAGCAGTCCCTGGCAGCCCTTCGTGAGGAGCTGGGTATCAGTCCTCCCCCAAAACATATCCAGGGCCTAGCCTAGCCTGAGCTGCTGCACAGGGAAGGCCAAGTCTGCCTCTCTACACACTGCCTTCCTTGGGACAAAGGGACTCCACCGCCTTTATTTCTTCTCTTTACCTTGAACTCAGAGTGTCATCAATGACAATTTTTAGTCACTGCTGTTGTGTGCCTTGAGGGCCTGCCCAGGAGAGAGCAGGCAGGGCAGTGAGGGGGCTGTGAGCTATCCAGAGAGAACAGTATGTGTGACTGGACCGCCATCTTGAATCATTCTGGATTGTTCAGGTCTGAAGCCCCTCTTCTGGACAGTTGCCTTTATAGGGCATTCTGTGACACTCTGTGTCTTCGAGGGCTTGACCACTAACTATATCCTGTTCCAGAGCCCTGAAAAGAACGGTGAGGAAGAGGGTAGCATCTCTGCTGTCTGAATAAAGGCTCCACCAGGCCTAGAGGCTGCTAGTCTCCTCCGGTCTAGTGTTCCCTTTGCTTTAGGCCTGGGTCACAGGTTGGGGAGATTCCTTCCCAATTTGGACTTATCGCTGTCATTGGATCTAAAGTCAGGCAATCTAGGAATCAAGTCCCCAGCCAGCAGAAAGATAACAGCAAGCCCTTCTGTCTCTATCATAGTAACAATGATAGTGCCTATGGCAAGAGTCAGAGAATAAAGCTGTCTCTGCCTCCCCTGGTAAAAACCAAGTGAACCAGTGAGGTGGCTCAGCATTGGGCACTTGCGACTAAGACTGATGACTTGATTTTAAGCCCTAGGATCCACATGGTGGAAAGACAACCCACAAGTTGTCTACCAATGTCTAAATGTATGTGTCCATATACATCTACATTCACACAAAGTGAAATTTCAAAACTGGAAGAAAATAAATAGGGCCCATAAGATGATTTATGAATGTAAAAGCACTTGCCACCAAGCCCAAAGACCTTAGTTCCTTACCCAAGACCCACATAGTGGGGCACGAAAACCAACATCTACAAGTTGTCCTCTGCTCACCACATGGGTGCCACGATGTGCATGCACTAATACATGTACAAAATAAATACAATGTGAAACCTTATTCAAAACGATGGGCTAGAGAGATGGCTCAGCAGCTCAGAACACTTGCTGCTCTTACAGCATCCACATGGTAGTTCAAAAGCACCACCTATAACTCCAGTTCTGGGTTCTGTTGCTCTCTTCTGATCTCTGTGGGTCCCAGGCACACTTGTGCATATAAATACATGTCCATAAAAGGTTCATATACATAAATCTTTTAAAAATGAAAATGAATAAAAGTGTTGGGGATATAGCGGTGTAGAACAATTGTCTAACCTGCACAAGGCTCTGGGTTTGATCGCCAATACCACAGGTACACACAAAACACCATAAGCAGCATCAAAACTGTACTTGGGCACCCAGGCTCCAGGGGCAGGCCTTGCCCCACCACTGACCTGCTCTGCTCCCTTGCAGTAGCATAATCTCCTACAAGCCCTTTTGCCCATTTTTTAAGTGAGTTTGGAACACCTAATGCACATCAAGAGGAGGCTCAGTAAAATGGCATGGCAGTGCTTGTTACACAGTGAGCACTTAGGACACAGAAGTTATCATTGACCAGGAAGGTCTATGGTGTGCTCTGAAGTCACCACAGGCAAAATCAAGTAGAAGGATTGCTACAGCTCATAGCTCCTGGGTCAAAGGAGCCTGAGTGTGGGTGTGGCTGGTAAACACCTATGAGCCGAGCACTAGGAGTCCAGGGATCCATTCCTGGTTAACTGTGTTAAGTCATGTCAGTTCCGGTGCAGCTGTTACTGGGAAGCCACTATGGGATGGAAGGGCCGAAGAGCTGAGGGAGCTGAGCCTAGAGTGACCTCATAGAACAGGGGCTTCCCCTCCTTCCTACTCTGACAAAAGCAGTGTAAGGGAGAGACAGCTTATTTTAGCTCAGTCTCAGCTGTGGGGGTGGGGTGGTGGTGGTACTCCTGAGTTGGAGGTCAGCCAATGTGCTACCAACCAACTCCCATGACATGGGGTCTTATTAGTTATGAATCCTTGGCCTTATTTTAGCTCTTATTTTAATCTGCTTCTCTTTATCTACATTTTGCCTCCAGGCCTTTGTCTTTCTGTACAGCTTTTACTGCTTCTCCTGACTGGCTGGTGGCTGCCTGGTTTCTGGCCCATGCATCTCCCTCTCTTTCTCCCTCATTCTCTTTTTTCTTCTCTCTGGAGCCTGGATTCTTCCTCCTACCTACTTATTCTCTCTGCCCACCAGCCCTGCCTATCCTGTTACTGTCTAGCTATTGGCTGTTCAGCTTTTCATTGGACCAATCAGGTGCCTTAGGCAGGCAAGGTGAAGGAGCACATCTTTACATAGTTAAACAAATGCAACATAAAAAATATAACACATCTTTACATAGCTAAATATTCCACAAGCCTGGTCTACAAAGTGAGTTCTAGGACAGCCAAATCTGTACAGAGAAATCTTTGCCTCAAAAAAAAAAAAAAAAAAAAAAAAAAAAAAAAAAAAAAAAAAAAAGATGAGAGGCAGCTGGGGCTGGAGAGATGGTTTAGTGGTTAAGAACACTGTTGCTCTTGCAAAGGACCCTGTTCAATTCCCAGCATCCACTTGATGACTCACAACCATCAGTATTCCAGTGCCAGGTGATCCAATGTCCTCTTCTGACCTCCACATGCAGGCAAAATATTCATACATATGAAATTAACTACGTCAAATTGTTTCTCTGCTTTTTGGCTAAGATCAACTGTTCTTATCAGTTTAATATCTGATACATCCTCTATTTAAGGACAATATATTAAGTGGATTTTCCGAGCTAGAAGTTGGAAAAGAATCTTGTTTCATCCATCCCATAAGCCGACTTGGTATTGCAGCACCCCCAGGAATGTTGGGGGGAGCCAAACTTTTTTTTTTTTTTTTGCTCTTTGTTGCTGTTGTTCAAGACAGGGTTTCTCTGTGTAGCCCAGGCTGTCCTGGAACTGGATCTATAGACCAGGCTGGCCTCAAACTTGGAGATTTGTCTGCTTCCTGAGCCCCTGGGTGGTATACACCACTGGGGTGGGATTCAGGGTCCCAGGCTCTGGAAGGGGGAGTGGCCAACTCCATTCAAATGGGGCTGCTGGGATCTTGGGGACCCCATTTTTGGTTCCTGAATGTTGGAGAGACTGGTGATGGATGCTCCAACAGCACAGAAAACCAGAGGTGATTGTCCAGGTAGCTGTGTTACTGTCCTCTCCCAAATTTTGGAAGCTACTACTACCATGTGCTTCTGACTTTCAGGTGATACATTTTCCTTCTCAGGTCTTAAAGGGGTTCAAGAATAGGTATTTAAGGTTACTACCCTATTATCCCTTAGCAAGGTACATTCAGGTGTTGGATTTTCACTATCCCAGATGAACAGTTTTGAAGTAATTTATACACCCTACCATCTACCATATTCTAGAAATATAGATGTACTTTATATGTGTTAGGTTTTGGTTGTAGTTTATGGCTTATCCTCTCCTAGATATTACCTCATAATAATTCCCATTGTATATAGTCTTAGTTTAGACCTTCTTAGTTAGACAAAAGGGGGAGATGTGGTGGGATTCAGGTGTCAGCTGATAAGGTTGGAAGACATTTATCTAGGGTCCCGGGCTCCTGAAGGGGGGGTGGCCAACTCCATTCAAAAGGGGCTGCTGGGATCTTGAGGACCCCGTTTTTGGTTCCTGACTGCTGGAGAGACCGTTTGGCATCCATCGTCCATCACGTGGATAATCCAGTCTATCAGGTGCCTATATAAGCTGTTACCTGTATTGTGAGTGTTGGCTTATATTTCAATAAATATTAATCTTGGATTGGTGTATTTTAAGAGAGATTTCCGCCTTCACATCACCACCACTCAGTTTTCAATTTTGTTTGTTTTTATTTTTTAAACAAAAAATTTAAAGCAGCTGGTCATATCAAATGTATATCAGGAAACAAGGACAAGCAATGCATTTAAGTGCCCAGTTAGAGATCTTTTTTTGTTAGCTTTGTTTTTGAGACAGATTCTCACCATGTAGCCTTGGCTAGCCTAAAACTCATTATGTAGATCATAGACATAGAGATCCTCCTCCTCTGCCTCCTGAGTGCTGGGATTAAAGCCATACATCACCATGCTTGGTTAGTTTTCTTCATCCTATACATCCCAGAATCTTCTGTCCATATGGGTTCTCCATAGACATGTCCATAGGCCCAGCTCCTAGGTGACTCTAGACTGTGAAGTTGACAAGACCATCACAAGATAGTGCCACTTCCAGCCTCAGAGGTGCCAGCCCCACTCAAGAAGACCACTATGTCACCTTGAATTCTTACCAGCCACAGGAGGAATTTCTTTTTTAAATTATCTTTATTTTATGTGCATTAGTGTTTTGCCTGCAAGTACATCCGTGTGAGAGTTCCGGTCTCCTGGAACTGGAGTTACAGACAACTGTGAGCTGATCTGTGGGTGCTGGGCATTGAACCTGGGTCCTCTAGAAGAACAGTCAGTTCTCTTAACCATTGAGCCATCTGTCCAGCCCCTCCACTCCTCTAGGAGGGATTTCTATTCAACAGGTTCAGATAGGCCCTGGGCTCTGTCTGGGAGAGTGATTTGTCCAAGTCTGGAAGCCGAGGCCAGAGAGTGCACCCTAGCTACATCTCACAAAGGCAAAGAAGAGAGTCCAAGGAGAGTATTAGGGCAGATGAAATGCCAGAATGTGCCGAGGGCAACCTCCAGGTTATCCTTCCCTGCCTTCTCTGCAGCCAACCACACTGAGCATCTTGGAGGCAGAATGCCTTGTTCCTTTGGGCTTGGCTCCTTTACCTAGTCTAGCCCAGTGTTTGACCACTGTGACAAGAATGGTTAGTGGGTAACAAGTGCTTCCCCCTTATGACTCCACAGTCAATCTAGAAAGTATCATATTTACACTCATGGCTCCAGGTTGCCATGACCATCCTCATTTTGTCTTTTATCCAACAAGCATTTACTATATCACTTGCTTTTCCCCATGCATGCAAGCAGACATGATCTTTTTGACCAGAGTGTTGTTTTTTGTTAATTTGTTTTTTACATAAAGTCTTGATATGTTATATGGCCTACACTGGCCTAGTTCTTCCTTTTATAAATTTTATATATATATTTATTTACATAACTAAATATAAATATATTTTTACACATATTTAGCTTGCAGAGGCTAAAAGAGGTCTCCAGATTCCCTGGAGCTAGAGTTATAGGCCATCATGAGCTGCTGAATGTGGGTACTGGGAATCAAATTTGGGTCCTCTGGTAAGCGACATGTGTTCCTTATTGCTGAGTCCACTCCCTAGTCTCCTGATTTTTGGTTGCTGGAGACAGGGCCCTGGCTGCCCTGGATCTCACTGGAACCTACTTGCCTCTGGCTCTTGAGTGTGGAGAGTAAAAGTATGTGTGTGTCATAGGGACCACATACATGAGAGGCAGGTGAAAAAAAGTGTGTGTCATAACGTCTGGCTTAGTATTTTTGGTTGATTTGTTGAGATTTTGGTGCTGGGCCTTGGACAAGCTAGGCAGGGCTCTTCCATTTAGTTACACGCCCAGCCCTATCCTCACCCTATGTACTTCAAGATGACTTCAAACACCGGGAGCCAACGTGTCTCCTAGAATTTGATTTATGTGTTCTCTGTAGTCAAAGAGCCTATAAACTATAATAATAAATATGTCAGCACGTCTTCAAGTGTGCCTCATGAATATACACACCAATTCTGTGAGGTGAGCCCTAGAGTCACACACACACACACACAGAGTTTTGAGACAGTTTCTCAATGTAGCCTTGGTTACTTTGCCTCCTAAGTGCTGGAATTAAAGGTATATCCCACCATGCCTGCCCAGTCCCAAAACCTGTGTGTGTGTGTGTGTGTGTGTGTGTGTGTTTTGTTTTTAAATAATTTTATTTTTATGGCATTGTTTTTTTTTTTTGCCTGTATGTATGTCTGTGTGAGGATTTCAGACCCTCTAGAATGGTAGTTATAGACATGAGCTGCCATGTGGGTGCTGGAAATTGAACCTGGGTCATGGGTCCTCTGGAAGAGCAGTCAGTGCTCTTAACCACTGAGATATTTCTTCAGCCCCTTGTTTTTTGTTTTCAAGACAGGGTTCCTCTGTGTATCCCTGGCTGTCCTGGAACTAGCTCTGTAGACCAGGCTAGCCTCTAACTGAGAGATCTTCCTGCTTCTGCCTCTTGAGTTCTGGGGTTAAAGGTGTGAGCCACCAATGCCTGACCCCCCAAACCCACTTTTAATACTAAGAAGGAGCTAAGAGTTTAAATTTTCTGCTGAGAACATGAATCCAGCCTGTTAGTCTGAGTGTCCATGCTTACAAACATGGGTCACCACAGCCTTCTGGATGTCACTTTAGCTTACTATACAGGCCCTCTGAAGAATGAACTCCTGAACAAACAGGTCCAAATCATCATATACCAAAATTTCATTTGTAATCCCTATAAACAGATCTTGAAACTGCCCATCTTTAAGAACTTTATTGGGCCAAGTTATGAAGGAGCTACTTAAGGGCAAGTGGCAGTAATAGATGAGGAAGATGCTTAGTCAGCCCTTTTCAGAGGCTCTGAACCCTACAGGGCTGCTAGTCTGGGCCCTCGCCCACAGCTCAGCTCGGGGCAAAAGCCCTACCTAGGTTTACAAGGGAACCTAACTTCTGGAGTGCCCTACCAGTCAGATGTTAAAGTTAATTATGGGCTTTAAATCCATGCCTTTAAGGAGATTCTCTGCAGCCACCATGTCTGGCTCTTCTGTTCTCTCCGACCCTTGTAAATATGCCAACAATTGTAAAAGATGCTGAGGAGCAATCATACTCAACTGTGGTGAATGACCACTCCAGGCTAGCCTAAAAGCCCAGTGTCCGGTATATTCCGCCCGAGTCCATAATTTGGGTTTGTACAAGCTGACCTCTACCAGAATCCAGCCTTTTCTTCCAGTGAGTGGTGTTGAACATATGTTAAAAGTATGGTACCCATGCCTGTAACTCCAGGGCTGAAGTAGATGGATTGCAACAAGTTCTAGGACAGTGTGACTACAGAGTGAGACCCTGTTTCAAAAAAATAAACAGTGAGGCTGGAGAGATGGCTCAGTGGTTAAGAGCACTGACTTGCAGTAAGAGGTTTCTGGCCCAGATTTTTGGGCCAAGCCTCAAGGTTTAGACCTGCAGACCCGCAGACCTGCAGAACCGCAAAGACACACAGATGCTTACAATAATTTTAGGCTGATTAGCCTAATGCCCAGGCATAACTTGCTAAGTCTTTACCCTTAATCTAACCCATGATTCTTATCCTATTCAGCCATGGGGCTGGGTACCTTTTCTCAGAGCAGCATAGTTGTCCTTTGCATCTTCTGGCTTGTCAGGCAACTCTGGAGTCTCTGTGGCATTTCTGCTCTGTTTTTCCTGTTCCCAGAGTTTTCTTAGTCTGGTAGCCCCACCCACACTTCCTGCCTGCCTTTGGCCAATCAGCACTTTTTATTAAACCAGTGGGTGGGACAATTATTTATAATTGGACACCATAATCCCCCCACACATATCCCCTTTTCTCTTTTTAAAACAAAAAGAACTCCACATCTAATATATTCCCCCCCCCTTATCTATAACAACTTAAAACAACACTGTAGATAAACACAAACATCCATAATCCATGTTTTGGGAATGTGGGCATCATTCTCTAGGCTACTTCCTGCTGAATGGGGGCGCTGGCAATCCCATGGGAATCCAAAGAAAAATTTAGGATTATGCACAAGTCTTTAGTGGAGTAGTCTGTAAGGCTGGATCATCTCAGCCAGTCTCCTTGAAATTGTTCTGGATACAGAGCTTGGGAAACTTCAACAGAGGTGCTCTAAAATGCTGAATCATGTTGTCCATCCATTTCCATTGGAGATTTTTCAGGGAGTCTTCCTCTATCAAACTTTATGTTCTTTTTCTAGGAATAAGTCCACAGCCTCTCATTTTCTCTGGATATAAAAAGAAAACCTCTTCTCCAAAGTAGTATATCTTCGGATTTCAATTTTAAAGTCAACTCGTTTACCGAATTTATAGATTGAATTAATCCAACTGCATTTATAATCAACTGTCTTTTAATAGCTTTTACTACTTCATTTTCAGTCAAGAAGCTTAAAGACAAGACAATAACATACAGTATCCAGACACTCTTTGTATTTTCCATCTTTACATGTCTTTTTTTTTGTTTTGTTTTATTTTTTTTAGGGGCTTTCTCTACCTTTTTTTTTCTTTTATCTCTCTAAGCCTATGCTTATATATATTTTCACCACTCTAAACCATTTAGACTTTTTAAAAAACTGTCATTACTGTATATTTATTTCTTAACTTTTTGTCTCTGACCACACCTTTGCTTGGCTAGGGTGATTGACTCCACCCAGATTCTTCTATTTCTTTCTGTTTCTGAACACACCTTTAATCTGCCAGGATTCCAGGTTGGTAGGATGGATGGATGGCTCCACCCAGCTCCTAGTCTAGCTTCATAGAATTTAGCTTTTTAGCCCAGGTACTCTGGGGAATTTTAGGGTCCGTATAATCACCAAGTAAAGCTTTGCCATCTGCTGCTCATTAACTCCATTTAAGTATTTGGCAGCAGGGCCTCTAAGGCTGAATCAAGAAGCGTCTCTTAAAAAACCAAGCCTCAGTTTGTTTCTGGCAAACAGAGCTGATCCAAGAAAATACCACTAATAGGAAGTCATCTTTGATTCTGTTCCCTTTATGTCCTTATGAACAGAAACTTTAAATACATCATTTACAACTTTTTGCTTATATTGGGGGTTCTTAGTCTGGTAGCCCCACCCACACTTCCTACCTGCCTTTGGCCAATCAGCACTTTTTATTAAACCAGTGGGTGGGACAATTATTTACAATGGAACAACATAAACCCCTTACACTGACTGCTCTTCCAGAGGACCCAGGTTCAATTCCCAGTACCCACATGGCAGCTCACAACTCTTTGTAACTCTCCAGTTTCAGGGGACCCAACACCCATGTATGTAAAATAAAAATTAATTTAAAAATTTTTAAAATAAACAGGACTGGTAAGGTAGCTCAGGGAAGGTATTTGTCCCCTGAAGGCCATGCCTAATTTGATCCCTGGAGCCGGCATGGTGTAAGAACAGAACCAACTCCCCCAAGTTGTTCTCTGACCACACAAAGGTTTTGGCACATGCGTCCATACACACACAATTAAGCAAACAAATGTAAAAAAAAGTAAATAATAAATTCTGCTTGGGCATCATCTCGGACTCTGGATTCTCGAATGGCCATGTAGGCAGGTATAGTCTCCCTTGGTCCTCTGGTCCAACGAATTGCAAATCTGCAAACTCCAGACCAGGGCATCTAAAGCAGCCTAGGCTAGCCAGGCCACTTGGACTACAATTCCCAGCATGCCCCGCGACTCGGCCTACCACTCCCAGAAGGCCGCGAGACAGCGGAGGTAGTGGCGCGCGCAGGGCTGGGGGGCTGGGCGGTGTCGGGCTCGCAGGGGCTGGGTTGAGCTGAGCCTCTCGAGCTCAGAGGCTCGCCCTCTGCGGGGACGGGGCGGAAGGCGGTGCTGCGGGCCGGCACAGCCGGTGCGGGTGCGGGAGGTGGGCGGGGGTGGAGTGCGGCGGAGGTACAGACCCTGCAAGGTCGCGGAGCGGGCCAGGCGCTCTGAGACTCGGTTCTGTGCACCCCGGGGCGGCCGATGCCCCCAGCGCTCCGCACTCCGCTGCCGCAACCGGGCCGCATCCTGACCAGGCGCCGCGCCGCGCAGCCGCAGCCGGGTGAGCCAAGGCGGGGACCGCGGCTTTCTGAGCGGGGGAACGTGCCAGGCCGAGCAGGGGGAGACGGCGGTACCGGCACGGGCTGAGGGGCGCGCCCTCCCTCTCTGTCTCCCAGCCCTGCGCTCTGATGTCCTGGCTATCTTAAGGGGCAAGTTGGTCCGCGGCACCCTCTCCTGTCCTGTCTCCTCTCTCAGCGGTCATGGACCGGCTCGTAGCCTCTTTTCTGAGTGGCTCAGGCAGGTCAAAGGGCTAAGGACCTTGGCGAACCTTCATTAGCCCTCCCACCCCCAATTTAATGCTTTTTTCCTGAAGATGGTCTCCTCTCATAAGGTCTCTCTCCCTGTGGTCCAGGCCATGGTCCTCGGTCTGGCTTGTAGATATTCACGCTACTTCATGTCTTTGACCTTTGGCCCTTCCCAAGAAAAGGAAAACCCTAAGAAAAGCGATCCATTGGCTGCCCTCTTAACCAAGTCTATAAGGAAGCAGGAATAGTGACTGGCCTTAATCTCTTCTTCAACCTTCCGCTCAACCTTCGTCCCCAAAGATTCATCTGAGTGGCCTTCTGAGTGTGTGGGTATAGGTTGAGTAGTGTGCTTTCCAACAGCCATCTCCTTCTACCTACCTACCTCCCTCCCTCCCCAGGGGGCTGTCACCTCTCAGGCCCCTGCAGTCTCTAACCCATTTGCTGGCTCGCCCTCTATGGACCAGTAGAGGCACAACGCTTGAGTCAGTCCGTGGGCAGAGACTGTGCAGGGCTCCCTTCCCAGGAAGCTGCCCTTTTGGGTGTTGTCATCTCCAGAACCTCCTGGAGTCCCTGGGAGAGTAGTCATCAAGCCAGAGAGGCACTTATATCAGTGCCCACCTCCCAGCAATCTTGGTTAGGGTATTTGAATATAGGTGAGTGGATTGTTCTGTTTGGGCTGGAAAGGTTCTAAGAAAAAGTCTTACCAGCCCAGTGCATAGAGTAGAGTGCTGTGACCTGAAGAAGGAAAGGGGCTATCCCAAGGTCACTTGAAGAGGTGGCCAGAGATAGAACTAGAAGCTAGACCATCCTCTTGCTTCTTAACCCTGAAGTTGTTTGGGGGTTTTGTTTGTTTATTTGCTTGCTTGCTTACTTGCTTGAGACAGAGTTTCTCTGTGTAACAACTCCCCTGGCTGTCCTGGAACTCTCTGTACGCCAGACTGGCCTCAGACTCTGGAGTTGAACCTCTAGAGATCTGCCCGCTCTGCCTCCCAAGTCCTGGGATTAAATGCACGTACCACCACTGCCTGGCTGACCCCCAAACTTTTTACCCCAATCCCTTCGAGCTTGGCATGGAACCAAAGTCTTGAACCTTATTCTAAGCCATTCCTTTTGAGGTGACTAAGCAGTCCCTGTAAGGTGACCCTTGGGGATTCCACTGAAGTGGCTGCTGGGTCAAGAGGTAGAGGAGTCCCCTAACCACCTTTTACCTGCAGGTCACAATGCTGCTTGGAGCATCTCTGGTGGGAGCTCTACTGTTCTCCAGGCTGGTGCTGAAACTGCCCTGGACCCAGGTGGGATTTTCCCTATTGCTCCTGTACTTGGGGTCTGGCGGCTGGCGCTTCATCCGGGTCTTCGTCAAGACCATCAGGCGAGATGTCTTGTGAGTACCATATCTAGCTCTTCTTAGGGTCTCTACTATGCTGGACTTTACCAGCCATTATCCCCGCCAGCATAAGATAGCGGGGGGGGGGGGGGGCACAATGGAACAGCTTCTTCTCCATGCCCTTCTGCTGGCAGTCATACCTGGTACTTTCATCCCCAAGGTCAAAGTCTCCCAAGGAATCACCTACACTTGAGACTCCTTGACCTGGGGCAGGTTTGTTGAAGAGATGTCTGTGGGGTCCTGAGGACACTGATTTATGGCAACGTGAAAAAGATGGAAAAGGACTTTTCCTCAGGTTGGCACAGCCTGAGAGAGCCTAGGGCAACACTGGATGGTAGCACAGGCCTTGAGTTAGATAACTGGGGGAAACTGCTGCCAGCTGCTCAAATGCCAGGTGCTAGGCTGGCTCTGAGGCCCAAAGAGGAAGAAGGCAGACTCCATCTGCCAGGCTCAGACTAGTCAGGAGGTAAGAAAGGGGCAAAGTAACTCCATAAGCTGGCAGTGCCTTGCTGCAGAGACCCTGGCAGTCTTGCTCTGTGTTTCAGCACCCAAAACAGGGGGCCTCACCTAGAACAGGTGGCTTAGTGTTTGTCAGTCTGAGCTGACAAACGGAGGGATTGGGTGGCCCCACGGGAACTATGGGAGCATGGGATGGGGAAGGAAGGCCTCAGGCAAGTAACTTAGGCCAAGTATCCAGGAGTCTCCTAGAGGGGAAGGACTGTGCTTGAAGGCTTTGTGCATGTGATGGGGGAGGACAGTACATAGCCGGAGCACCCAACCAGGGGGAGACAGTACACAGCCGGAGCACCCAACCAGGGGGAGGACAGTACACAGCCGGAGCACCCAACCAGGGGGAGGACAGTACACAGCCAGAGCACCCAACCAGGGGGAGGACAGTACACAGCCGGAGCACCCAACCAGGGGGAGGACAGTACACAGCCAGAGCACCCAACCAGGGGGAGATAGTACACAGCCAGGGGGCCCAATTGACAAAGACATAGATGCAAGAGGTTGGTGGAGTGGGAAGGGAAGGTGGTTTCATAAGCACTGGACCTTTTCCCTGTGCCCAGGGTGGAGAAGGCCCCCTGCTATTATAGGGAGATACAGGGCAGCTGGGCTACATAATATAGAGATACTGTTTTAAAAAATAAAAAGGGAACTCTATAGAGTTGAACCCCAGAGAGACCTGACTTTGGATTGTCGGTTCTATTACATTTGAACTCTGAAGCCCTGGGCCAGCTGTGGCACCATAAAAGCATAGGTTTCTTTTTTCTCCTGAATCAAGGGAGAGTAATTCTGGGATTTCTTTTTGCTGCTGTGAGGCCTCAGTAAGGGTATGTAGACAGTGCCGAGTGCCCAGGAGGAACTGACAACTGACAGTGTTAGAAGCTGGTTAGGATAGCAACCTGGGCTGAGGTGTCAGGAGCCTGCCCGGCTTAGCACCCATGGCCTCCTTGCTCCCACGCAGTGGTGGCATGGTGCTCCTGAAGGTGAAGACAAAGGTCCGACGGTACCTTCAAGAACGGAAGACAGTGCCCTTGTTGTTTGCCTCAACGGTACGGCGCCACCCCGACAAGACAGCCCTGATTTTCGAGGGCACAGACACTCACTGGACCTTCCGCCAGCTGGATGACTACTCCAGCAGTGTGGCCAACTTTTTGCAGGCCCGGGGCCTGGCCTCAGGCAATGTAGTTGCTCTATTTATGGAGAACCGTAATGAGTTTGTGGGTCTGTGGCTGGGCATGGCCAAGCTGGGTGTGGAAGCAGCTCTCATCAACACCAACCTTAGACGCGAAGCCCTGCGCCACTGTCTTGACACCTCAAAGGCACGAGCCCTTATCTTCGGCAGCGAGATGGCCTCAGGTAAGCTCTAGTGGGAGACCCATGGGACCTTACACAGATGACAGTACCATTCTAGCCCTGTGAGAGGCTGTGGGATTCCCAAAGCCTCAGTTTCCCTCCCTGTAATACTACATATCTCAAGAAGGTTCCTGCTCTGAAGCAGCAGCGAAGTGGCCAGTGCTGGCTGGTCCTTGAGTAGAGTAGGCCTTATCTGTCCAAGGGGAGCAGAAATCCAGTCCCTACCCTCTTCTCAGACCTGAGTTTTATTTATTGGCAAATGTGCTAAGCCCACACTTGCTCATCTCTGGTCTTCAGTGGGACTGAGGAGAGAGCCATTGTCTTGGTTCTTGGGTGATGAAACAGGTTTAGAGAGAAGTAAGGCGATTACCCAGTCACACTCTTACACAGCAGGACTAGGGTTTGATCTTGGGCTGGACCCCAGCCTCCCGTTCTTTCTGCCCACACTGCTGTAGTCATGGGCTAACAGGAAGTGCAGAAGGAAGCATACAGCAGGGAGAGAAGTGGTTTAGGTGAGTCAAAGGGGAGCCAGAAAAACTGAGGACATAGCTCTTTCCTGGCTTCCATTCCTAGCACTGAAGAAGGAATTTACAGTTAGAGAAAGCAGATCAGGTAGGCTGGGATCGTCTCATGCCCAGGTAATGGAGCCTGCAGCTCTAGGAGGCCAGAGAAAAGGAAGGTTTCCTAGGAATGGAGCCATGGCCCCTCTTGTTCTCTAGACTCCTCGCCCCCGCCGAGAGCCATACTAGATAGAGTAGGTAAACTCCATGTGAGCTAGAGCTATTTCTTCCATCTTTAACACTGATAAGCCCAGCACCAGGAGGCTTAGGCAGGAGGATTGCATTACATAGCAACACCAGGCCAGATACATAGCTCCATTTCTTTAAAAAGCAGGATCAGAGGGCAGGGAGGTGGGAACATGATGTTGGTAGCTCTGTGAGAACGGGCCACGGGTAAGGAAGGCATCATGTCCTGGCAGTCGTGAATGTGTTTTACCCATTTCTCCACACCAGCCAGTCTTCCCTGACAGCACACTTTAACCATGGCATGACAGAGGTCCTTGTCATGGGGCTTCCTGACCTGCTTGTTGACCTGCACTGTCTCCTCTTCAGCTGTCTCTGAGATCCATGCTAGCCTGGACCCCTCACTCAGCCTCTTCTGCTCTGGTTCTTGGGAGCCCGGCACAGTACCCACCAACACAGAGCATCTGGATCCTCTTCTAGAAGATGCCCCGAAGCACCTGCCCAGTCACCCTGACAAAGGCTTTACAGGTGGGCCTCTCACCACCCTAGAGGGTTCTGCAGTGAGCCAGAACAGCACTGGAAGTAGGATAGACTCTGGGGTTACTCGAAAGGTGATGTTGTCAGGTTTGTGGAGCAGCCCATGGTAATTAATGCCTGATGTGTAAGACTGTGTGCACCCTGCAGCTTGCTCTGAGTCTTAGCCAGGAGCTGGGGTAGAGAGTATGTATGAGAGCCTTGGAATACCCTTCCAGCGCGTTGAGTGTAGGGTCTGCCAGGTCCTAGCCCTGTACTAAACTGCTTTGCTCCCTCCTCCAGGAAGCTGCCCTGGAGTCATACTCTATATGGTGCCTGCCTGTCCTTCAGCTGCCTCTGCTTTTATTTTTCCCTGAAGTCTCAGAGCCTACTTTATTGCCTGTGGCTCAGAGCTTGGGCTTTTGAGCACTATCTGAGTTCTCTTCTGGCTCTGCTATTTGTCTGTGTGACCAGGGTCACTGACCTGCCCTCTGAGCCTCAGGTCCCACTGCAATAAAGCTGGGGATAGTATCAATCTGCTTTATGAGTTGATATTAAAAGTCAGCCTGAGGCTAGGGTATTCATAGGAAGGGCTTGATGAATTGTCATTGCCCGTGTTGTGCCTCTCCTATCTCTTATTTCTTAGATGCTTTCAATGCTTTCGGGAGTTGTTTGAGGGCAGGGACCATGGCTGGTTTACCCTGGTGCCCTCATTCTGCCCAAGGCTGGCACATAGCAGGTGCTATACCCCTGAGGTGCTTGCTGTCATATCATCCAGTGGAGTTCTTGACCTCCAGAGAAGCACACACATATACACACCCTCACCCTCTGAAAGGGCTGAGCTTTGTGACAGCCCTCATTTGGAGGAGAAAATAGGTACCAGTGGGGCAAAGTGGCCATAACTCCTGCTCCCTTGTTTTATTATATTTTTCCTGTTTTTTGAGACAGGGTCTCTCTACATAGCCCTGGCTGCCCTGACACTCAGTATGTAGACAAGGTTGACCATGAACTCAGAGAGATTTGATGCCTGTACCTCTGGGTGCTAGGATTAAAAGCCACATTGCTCAGCCTCTTTCTTGTTTTTGAGAACATCTGTCCTTAGCTTCCTGTCTCAACCTCACAGGGGTCTTCCCACCTCTGCCCCCAGAGTACTGGGTCAGAGGGTATCTCCACGCCCAATAGAGCTCCTCTTAACAGCTGAGCCTTGAGGCAGGTATCCCCCCTTCCCAGAAGCCCACATGGCACTGTGACCTTTGCTTCTGTAAGCCTAGCCAGGTGCTACTGCCAGGTTTCATCAGTCCTGTGGTGTTGAGGTGTTGTCTTCCTCTGACTGCCCACTCAGCTGGAACCTCAAGGGAGCAGCTCTGTCTTCATCTCACCCACTGCTCTTTCACTCAGCCTGACCTGGGAAGGGTGGGTGCTGTTAACATCATCAGTAGGTCTCCAGTAGGGTTGGGAGAGGTGCTGATGGGCATACACCGTCCATCTCCCTGCACTGTCCTGCATTGGCCTCACAGTGACCTGCATGTCTGTTCCCTTCAGATAAGCTTTTCTATATCTACACGTCAGGCACCACGGGGCTACCCAAAGCTGCCATTGTGGTGCACAGCAGGTAAGGGGCAAGTGCTGGAGGGTGGAAGTGCCTGCATGAGACTTGGAAGCTTCCTTCTGCCATTCCAGATGTCCACTGAGCTCTTTGTCCTTACCCTCGAAGGTATTACCGTATGGCTGCCCTGGTGTACTATGGATTCCGCATGCAGCCTGATGACATTGTCTATGGCTGCCTCCCCCTCTACCACTCAGCAGGTAACCCTGGGCCTGCCCCTGTGTCTTTAGGAGCCCCACTTTTCTAGCCACCCACATAACACATGGAGCTCAAATCTAGGTTCAGATTCAGGCAAGGTCACTGATGGTGACATGAGACTCCTGGCGTGAGTCAGTGTCCCAAGAGGCATTTTGCCTGCTGTGTGTTGAGGCTTGTTTCTGCAGACAATGTACAGCTTCCCTGTTTGGCTATAGGGACATAAGGGAAGACAGCTTGAGTAGTATCTTTCTGACCTCCAGATACTTCCCGGGGTCTGTGTGTTTGGACGAGGCAGGGGGATATCAGAGACTTACCTGACACTCAAGGAGAGTTAAAGCATGGGAGGGGCAGGAAGTACAAGTGTCCCACACAGGAAGACCAGTGGTGGGGACCAAGAAGACCTCCTAGAGGAGACCTGCCAGATTGGAGAGCAGTAATGTTTGCTTAAATTGGGCAACCGAAGGAATGTGGGCTTGGCCCCACAGACACTGGAGACAGGTAGAGAGGTGTGGCCAATTAGTGTAGAAGGACAGAACAGGAGGAGGCAACCAGGAAGAAGGGCCTCTGAAAGGGTTGGACAAGGTAGGACTGGGAGCTGGCTGTGGGGTAAACCCCTATAATCCAGCACTTGGGAAATAGAAGTAGGGTGCCCAGAAAGTCAAGGCCTTCCTGGACTATATGAGACCCTGTCTCAAAAAAGCACGCCAGGATGAAAGGAGGCTGTGGAGGTTAGGTCTCTATCTCCTTAACCTCCAGGAAACATCGTGGGGATCGGCCAGTGCTTACTTCATGGCATGACGGTGGTGATCCGGAAGAAGTTCTCAGCCTCCCGGTTCTGGGATGATTGTATCAAGTACAACTGCACAGTGAGTGAGAAGGAGCAGGCAGGAGAGCCTCATCCCTTGTCTCCCTCTTGCACCCACACATTGGGGCATCTGCACAGCTGAGACTGTTCAGAACAGTTCCTTAGGCAACATTTTCATTGTTCAGATGGGAAATGAGGCCCAGAGAGGGAAGGGACTGCTTAGCCCCTGGTGGGGAAGACTGGAAGGATGGGGGCGGGGTGATGAAGTAGGATACTCCCCAGAGCGTGGACTCACACCACACCTACCCCAGATTGTACAATACATTGGTGAGCTTTGCCGCTACCTCCTGAACCAACCACCCCGTGAGGCTGAGTCTCAACACAAGGTGCGCATGGCACTGGGCAACGGGCTTCGGCAGTCCATCTGGACCGACTTCTCCAGCCGCTTTCACATCCCTCAAGTTGCCGAGTTCTATGGGGCCACTGAGTGCAACTGTAGCCTGGGCAACTTTGACAGCCAGGTAAGGTCTAGCCTGAGGCTAATAAGGCTGCTGTGGGGTGGACCATAATAAGCCCTAGGTTTGCAGAGGGGTAAGCAGAATTCCAGCATAAGAGGGAATGCTAGGGTCCCTCTAACCCCACTGTCTTACTGGGGAGTCCATGGAGCCCTGGCCCAAGTCCTGACCTTTGCAGGTGGGGGCCTGTGGCTTCAATAGCCGCATCCTGTCCTTTGTGTACCCTATCCGGTTGGTTCGAGTCAATGAGGATACCATGGAGCTGATCCGAGGACCCGATGGTGTCTGTATTCCCTGTCAACCAGGTCTGCCCATGAGGGAATTGGGTATTTGAGGGGGGATATCTTGGTCTTGGAGGGTAGTCAGCCATCTCTGTTGTGAGCAGGGGGCTCTGGTCTCAGGGCTGCATCTTACTCCTTTCTACCCCCATCACTGCCTACATTCTCTCACCATGCGACCTGCACATCATCTTCCTGAGAAGCCCCCCCCCCCCAAGCCATGGGGACTGATTCTGGCTTGGGCCCTTAGCCAACACTGTATTAAAGCCAGCCTCGTACATCAGTACCTCATCTTCACACGGGGCTGATACATTAAACTTGGGTTGACCTGAGGCTTATGAAATTCTTTGAGGAGAACCAGGGCAGGAGCGGGGCTCAGTGGAGTCAGATTCTCCAAATGTCTAGTAAATCTGGGCAACTTTTGTTCTTTCCTGGATGGTGTATTGGACCCTTACTACTGATGGCCCAGTACACCACAACTGGCCAGATCGACTCACTCAGCCACCTCCCCCATCTGGGAGACAAATGGGGCTTTTGTTTTGTTTCGTTTTTCGAGGCAGGATTTTTCTGTGTAGCCCTGGCTGTTCTGGAGCTCAATCTAGACCAGCCTGGCCTGGAACTCAAAGATCTGTCTGCTTCTGCCTCCTGAGTGCTAGGATTAAAGGCGTGTGCCACCACTGTCCAGCTCAAATGAGCATTTCTGTGGTAGGCAGCCAGCATGCATTCCATTAAGTCGTCCCAAGGTGGAAACTTTGTGGAGAAGACAGATAGAAGAGACCCCATCTGACTGCCTTTCTCATCCCTAGGCCAGCCGGGCCAGCTGGTGGGTCGCATCATCCAGCAGGACCCCTTGCGCCGTTTTGATGGTTACCTCAACCAGGGTGCCAACAACAAGAAGATTGCTAATGATGTCTTCAGGAAGGGGGACCAAGCCTACCTCACTGGTGAGTCCACTGCCATCCTTTCTAGAGGGGACATGGAGAGATGAGAGCAGCTCCCACTGCCTCAGAAAACACAACCCTGGACACCCCAAAGCCCAGACTCTGTGATAGAACATACTCTCAGGCTTCCGTGACAAAACTAGCTCAGTCTGGGTCAAGAGCTAGCCTGGTCTAGCCCTGGCTCAGTGTACCCCTCCCTAGGTGATGTGCTGGTGATGGATGAGCTGGGTTACCTCTACTTCCGAGACCGCACAGGGGACACGTTCCGCTGGAAAGGGGAGAATGTGTCTACCACTGAAGTGGAAGGCACACTTAGCCGCCTTCTGGATATGGCTGATGTGGCAGTGTATGGTGTCGAGGTGCCAGGTATGTGTGGGGAGGATGGTGGGTATGTCGGGACCACTGCCTGTCACTCACCGCGTGCCCTCCTGCCCCCAGGAACTGAGGGCCGAGCAGGAATGGCTGCTGTGGCAAGCCCCACTAACAGCTTTGACCTGAAGAGCTTTGCACAGACCCTGGAAAAGGAGCTGCCTCTGTATGCCCGCCCCATCTTCTTGCGCTTCCTGCCTGAGCTGCACAAAACAGGTCTGCTCCTTTTTTAGCTCCTGGGTTCTGTCCCTGTATCTCAGGGACAATTCCATCCTTCAGAGAAAGTTCAGCATCCCTTAGATTGAGCACTGTTCTATGGCTGCGGCACTGTGCTTCCAAGACACTGATCTGAATCTTTTAGACCCAGAGGGGGAGAATTCCAAAGGAATTCCAAAGATATGGAATGGGTTTGGTGTGGTAACACACCCTGTAACCCTTATACTTCAGGATGGAGAGATCTAGGCCAGCCTTGGCTACACAAAACACAGGACCCTATTTTAACAACAGTTTAAAAAAAGGCAGCAAAAAGGAAACGGACTTCAGATCCAGGCACAAACAGACTGGGGACAGTTTAGTGGGAGAGCTCGTCCTTGGTTATTTTCAGTACCACAGAGAAGGAGTAGTAAGAAAATAAGCTATAAACTGAAAGGAAAAGAAGAGAAACCCAGACCTGATTGCCATAGGACAGACGTCAGGCCAGAAGCCTGTAAGATCTTACAGACCAGGATGAGTTGGCTAGCCTAGAAACAGATGAGGGAGTTATCTGAAGTGAGCAGAGTGACACTGAGGTGAGATTCATGTCCTACAGAGATCTCCAGCTGCTGGGCAGAGAGCAGCAGAGGAGATTGTGGGTGTCTTGGGATGAGTGAGAAGTGAGGGAGGGCTTATTGGAACAGTCCCAGAGCTGTGGTCCCATCATCCCAGGGTAGAACAGTGACACCCTTCTGTTAGTATTGGTGGCTCTCTAGAGGAGTTACCTGGCTAAGCAGGGAGTGCCAGAGATTCCTGCCTAGACCCACCCCTGTTCCTACTGCCCTTCCTAGTCCTCATTGCTCATTTCCTGGATGCTTGCTTACCTGGTACTGAGCCCTCCCCTGTGTTCTGTCACCTGCCTTTATGGCAGGCTGTCTCTGGCTGATGAGGTCTCTGCCAGGTTGTAAACACCTACACCTGCTGTAGCTCTTGAAACAGTGGGAAGGGCTAAGGCTCTCAGGGTGACCCAGAGAGCAACAGATGAGACTGAACTTCCTGAGGGTTGAAGGTGTGACTTCTATCCAAGATAAACGGGAGCTGCCAGATGTCATTGCTGCAGGATGAACTATGTGCAAAGGTCCCTAAAGGTCACAGTTCTGTGGTTAATATTTGAGGTTTGGATTCACTTCTAAGGTGGTACTAGAGTGGCAGAGGCCTTAGTCAAGCACAACCGTCTCATAGCAGCCCTGTTCAGTGGAACTTTGTATGTTGATAGGAAGGTCTGGCATCTCTGCTATCCACTGTGCTGGCTGCACATGCTGTGGAGGGCTGGAGCACTGGGGATAGAGCTAGTGTGACGTGGGACTGAAATCCTATTCAACTTCCATATGAGCAGTACTGCTCCTGAGCCTCACCTGGTATGGTTTTCTTTCCACATAGCTTCTCATTCTTCCCAAGGTTTGTCTGGTCTCTCAAGGCACTCAAGAGCATGGGATGGCACTGGCAGTGGCCTCTGAGGCCTAGATTCAGTCAGAAACCCACAGCATTGCTTCAAAGCAAGTTATAGGGCTGGTGAGGGGATTGAGGAAGAGCACAGTCTCTGTTGGGGACAGAGGCTAGTGGGTACCGGAGACAAGACTCTTTCAGACACAGTCTTACCATTCGCTAGCCGTGTGATTTTTGGCCCAGAAATAAGTAACAAACCAGGCATGGTGATACACATCTTTAATCTGAGCCCTGGAGAGCCAGAGACGGGGAAATCTCTATGAGTTTGAGGACAGCCAGGGCTGTCTAGTGCAGTCTTCTCTGAAGTGAAGGAAAGAGAAAAGAAAAGGGAAGAAGGAAAACATGCATCTTGGAATGTGGTGGAGCACCTGCCTCAAGATGTAGAGACCTCTGCATTCAGTTGGTGCTCAAATAAAAGGGACCCACATTCTGGCTTCCACTTTGCTGTCATTCAGTGATGTCGAGCATATTGTGTGTCCCTTCTTCAGGAGTCAGTTTCCCTACTTACTAATTGGCCAGAGTATCATGGCTGTGCCTGTGTCTACTGTCCCCTCCCACCACTGTACCAAGACTGCTTTGAGGAGCACTTCACTCCTTATAGACTGTAGAGCTGTACCTGCCTTCCACGCCTTTTTTTCTTCCCTAGCTCTCAATCGGGTTTCTAGGATCTCAGACCCCTGCCTTGTACTCCCTAAATTTTCTTTTCCACTCCCTAGGGACCTTCAAGTTCCAGAAGACAGAGCTGCGGAAGGAGGGCTTTGACCCAACTGTTGTGAGAGACCCACTGTTCTATCTGGATGCCCGGAAGGGCTGCTATGTTGCACTGGACCAAGAGGCCTATACTCGCATCCAGGCAGGCGAGGAGAAGCTGTGATTTGTTCCTACATCCTCTGAGGGCCATAGGATGCTGGATTCAGAGCCCCAGCTTCTGCCTCAGAGGGGTCCTGGGCAGTGCCAGACCAAAGCTATCAGGGCCGCACCTCTGCCCCTAGGTGCTGATCCCCTCCCTCCCAAACTGCCAAGTGACTCACTGCCGCCCGCCTCCCCGACTCTCCTGAGGCTTTCTGTGAAAGCCTTGTGTCCCAGCTCTGTCTTCTGGTCCAGGGGAGACCTCGGGGTCCCAGGCTTACTGACAGACTCCTTTAGGGTAACGTCTCTTCAGTCCAGAGGGCAGGGGGTGGGAGAGGGGTCTCCAAGCTCCCTCCAAGAAGAAGGGAGCTTACTAATGAGACAAAGGCAAAAGCCTTCAGACTCAGGAAGCCAAGTAGCCAGAGACTACAGTAGCCAGCCATCTGGTGTCCACAGAGGATCCTGGTCCAGAGCTGCCAAAGTGTCACCTAGCCCTGCTTGCATCTCTGGAGAAAGGAGGACAGCATATGGCCACTGAGCCTGTACCAAGAAGTGATGATCACACTCCTTGTCTCCAGGTTCCTGCATCCATGTCTTGGGGAGGGCGGGGAGGGGGAGTTCTGTCTGTCTCAGATGCAGCCTTCTTGCCTGCCTGAGTCTGTTGCCTTCTCCACTCAGTCCTAGCCTGTCTGGGTGGAGAAGGCATGAGGGGTAGGCTCAGGGGCCAATAAACTGCCTCGACCCCTCCTGGTCTGACTTCTTGCCTACTCCTGCCCTTCCTGCCCCTTCACTTAGCACCTGGGGTAAGGCCAGTAGCTGCCTCCTCATAACTCCTTAGCAATTGTCATCAGTTCTGACTGGATGTTACTCGTGAACTTAACCTTTGTGAGAAGCATGCAGCTTTGGGCAAGCAACTTAGTCTCCTAAATAATGGGCTAATTGGGAGGATTTGGAACCTAAGGGGAGCCATTATTAAGTAGGGGGTACTTGGGTTCTGAGAGAAAGCTCTCACCCAAACAGAGCTGTCCCTAGGCTCTTCCCCTATTCTTCCCATTAACTGGGATCTTTTCAGGTATTTGGGAGTATCTGCCCAGTGACTAACTGCTTCCTCCCTACCCCTCGTAAGGCTGTGAAAGTTTCATGTTCAAGCTCTGGTTTCTGGTCCAGGAGGTGTTTGTGCCCAGGCTGAGACTGACAGGCCCTTTTAGGGTGATGTCTCAAATCCAGACTGAGACTGCCTGACCTGCCTGGGGTACACCCAGCAGTCAGTAGCACTTTGGTCCAGAGTACCCAGTTCACAAAAAGTACAAAGGGTCCCAATCACACAGGATGGACCACACTAGGGCTGTGTCTACACTTTTGAACATTCAAGTGAGGTTGGTTGGTTGTATGAGTTTTGAGATGCTTTTATGTGGTCCTGAATGACAGTGAACTTGCTGTGTAATTGAGGATGACTTGAACTCAAGCCGTCTCCCAAGGGCTGCAATGAAAGCATGTGGCTGGCTTGAGGATTTTTGTTATTTAATCATATATGTGGCCTTTGCACATTGTGATGATACGCATTTAATAAAACAAGTCTGGAATATCAGAGAACAGATCCACCCACAGTCAAGCCAGGAGGGTCAGAGAGTGGTAACTCATGCCTTTAATCCCAGCACTGGAAAGACCAGAGAGGTGACCTTTGCCTTTAATCCTATAACTCCAGAGACAGATCTTTCTGTGTTTCTGTGAATTCAAGGCCTAACTACCAAATAGTAGTAGCTCACACCTTTCATCTTAACTCTAGAATATGATGCACAGAGTTGAACCCAGAAGTAAAACAACTGGGCAAATAAGGTATTTAAGGCAGGCGTAGGAAGACAGATTTATTCTGTAGAAGCAACAAGGAACAAGGGTGAGGAAGCTGGGGGACAACTGGGTGAGATTTGACTGTGGTCTGTTTCCAGACTGGTTTTATTAAGTATATAATATATCACCACAGCACATGACTCAGGTTTTTGCAAACATTAGGCCCTGGACCTCAGAACCCCTGGAGCTGGAATTACGGGTGGTGGTTTTGAGGAGCCAAATTGAGCCTCAAGGCAGGTTTTATAAATGGACTACTAAGAAAAGAACCAGATCCAGTAGTTCTGAGTCACTCAGGAGACAGTCTCACAAAGGTACAAACCCCAACCCAGGCTACATGGTACAGAACACAGCAGGAAAACAGAAATGCTGTTTCCTACAAACCTGTGGAACCTGCTGTGGCCATACCCTAGGCTAGCAGCTGACAGTTCAGAGGCTCCGTGGCAGGATAAGAAACAAATCCAGCTGCCTCGGGGACAAAGGGGTACTTTGGGGACAGCAAACCAAGTGGAGGAGGCCTGAGGCTCAAGGGCAGGTGTGAAGCAAGGCTAAGTGTCATGCCAAAGATGACCAGCAGAGGGAGCAAGGAGCTCAGATTTGCAGGCCTGGCCTACAAGTGCCCAGCCGAGGAAGCAGGAGAAGGGCATGGCCTATTGCCTGACTACTGAATTTCAAGGATGGTATCTGAGGACCGAGGTTAAGATTCCAAGGTCTGAGGCATGATGATAAACAAAAACCTTTTCAGATGTTAAGATCTCATACTACAGGCTGGAAGGATGGCTCAGTGGTTAAGAGCTCTAGCTGCCCATGCAGAGAGTCCAGTTTGATTCCGAGCACCTATTCCTGGGACTTGAATGCCCTCTTCTGGCCTCCACAGGCTGCACACATACAATGCACAGACATTCTCGAAGACAAAAGGCCCATACACATAAAAGTTAAAGATGTGCTGACTGGGCAGTGGTGTGCCCTTTCATTTAATGGTTGGTAGCACTTGGGGGCCAGAGGCAAGTACATTTCTGTGAGTTCAAGGTCAGCCTGGTCTACAGAATAAGTTCCAGGACAGTCAAGAGAAACCATGTCTGAAAAAGAAAAAAAAATTTCATACTAGAAGCCAGGCCTAATGGTGGCTGTAACCCCACCACTGAGGAGACTGTGATAAGAGGATCTCTAAGCCACCAGGCCAGGCTAAGCCACAGAGCAAAACTATCTAAAAACAAAATAAGGTACCTGGGTTCAGTTCCAGTGGATCCCACACCTGGCCTTGGGCATTGCACACACATAGTGCACATACATACATACATGCATGCATGCATGCAGGCAAAACAGAAAAATAAAAATAAGTGGTGAGTACCTTTGATTCTAGCATTCAGGTGGATCTCTGAGTCCAAGGCCAGGCTCGTCTACAAAGAGTTCCAGGCTAGCCAGGGCTATACAGTGAGACTCTGTCTAAAAAAAAAAAACTCAACCGACTGGGGAGATGCTTCAGCAGGTAAAAATGCCTGCTGCCAAGCATGACAACCTGGGTTTGATCTGAAGTACCTACATGGTAGAAAGGATTGCCTCTGTAGGTTGCCCTTTCTACACACACACACACACACACACACACACACACACACACACACACACACACACACACACACACACACACACACACACACACACACACACACACACACACGATAATATGTAATCACACAAACATTCCAGAAAAGTCTGTTTCCTTCTCCCACAATACGACTCTTCCAACCCCTCCTTGAGGTCCTGGCTGCTTTTGACTTGCATCTGGTTATCCCAGGACCATGCTGTGTGAGCCCTCCAAGGACACCGAAGTTGCTCAACACATGCTTGATAAGTTAGCTATCAATAGCTACTCATTATTGGGCAATTCCTCATGTTTATCAAGTACTTAACAGTTGCAGAGCATGTCTGTTCACTTGAGAAGATTCTGAAAGCTACCAGATCTAGGCCCCAAATCCATCTTCATGGAGGGCAGCAGAGGCAGCAGCTGCTAGGACCTGGACCAAATGAGCTGTATCCTGGGGCCCAAAGCTGCGTTCATCTGTTTTGTGTTTGAAATGCTCTCCCAGTATATCCTTAGATGGAATATGAGGCCTGTGCCACAACAGCTTGGCAACAGGAGGCCTTTCAAGGAAGCATTCCAGGCAGACTAGGTCAAAACCTATGGAAAAAAACAAAAACAAAAAACAGACCAGCTGGGCATGATTCTGCACACCTGGGAAATAGAGGCAGGAGGATCTCTGTGATTTCAAGCCAACCTGGTCTACATAGTGAGTTTCAGGCCAGCCTGGGCTACATAGTGAGACACTGTCACAACTGGGAGATGGATGAGACTGATGGTGGTAGGCTGTGCCTTAATCTGCACTTGAGAAGCAGAGGCAGATGCATCTCTGTGAGTTCGAGGCCAGTGTGGTCTTGAAAAAAGAGTTCCAGGACTGTTATACAAAGAAACCCTGTCTTGAACCCTCCCCCTTT